>JANFOE010001017.1:0-481127 GCA_025667525.1 Glebionis coronaria
GGTTGATTTTTGATCAATGATGGATGTTTTTGAGGGATATGGGACGGCCAAGAATGGGGAGGAAGAGAGAAAACAAGTTGTTTGCATGAGTGGTAAGTGAACAAATGGTTTTGATTTGTGGTTTTGAGGTTTGGTTAGCTTACCTTGTAAGCTTACTTACATGTGTAAGTTTTAGCTAGCATTTTGACACCTCAATGGTGTGTTGGTAAGTTTTTGGCCAGTTTTGATGGGGGTGGGGCAAGTGTCCCACTTGTCTCATCCCCATTTATTTACGGGTACTCCTCGATTCTAGTTTCCTTGGTTTGCGTGCCCTCGGGTTGTTTTACGAAAAAAACATTTTTATAAATTATGAATCAACGTCACAAAACGAATCCAATAAAAATTGTCTCATCAAAAACAGAGTTCGAAAACGTAAATACGTAATCCTAAGGTTTCCGGTTTAGTCGTGAAGGACGTTAAAATAAAATCGTAAGTCCTAATCTCTTCTCGTAAATTTGTGAGTTTATGAACCAACACAAATTTAAAACTCAAAATAATATTCACAGATAAATTTATTTTCTGAAATGTCGGACTGTCACCAAAAACGGTGTATGTAAACGTAAGCACGTAACGTAGAATCCTCCGGTTTAGACGTAGTCGACGCTACTTCAAGACGTAATTTCAAATTACTTCCCAAAAATAAGTGAGTTCATACTGTATCATTAAAATAATATTTTCAAATAATATTTGAGAATAAAATATCGACCATAAATTGACGGATTGTCACACTATAGTAAATTATGGCATGTCATCAAAGCATGCAATGTAAATGTCTAAACACCCATGAACATAAATAGAAATACCGGAATCAAAAATCGGTAGTCTAGTAACTCACACACAAGCAATTTAAAGTACTGTAAAAGAAAGGACCAAACAATATCCAAAATGAAGTAAAGTATGATAAAGTAGGAAGGAAATGCACATAGTAATGAAGGCTGAAATGGTCGAGTCTTAGGATCTAGACTCATCTGGGATATTATAATCATGATTGTAATGTTGGGAATAAAATTGACCAAGTCCCTAGACGCTAACAAGAGGAACTTGGACGCTGACAAGAGTAAACGAGGCGCTGACAGATGAGACGCTGATAAGAATTATCAAGGCGCTGACAAGAAGAATCTTAACACAATGACAAGGATTAAATCTGCCAATGATGAATTCTTCAAGCTGGTGGACATAATATGAAGATAAGAATTCCGAATATATTCTTAAATGTTTAAAAGATTTAGTCAATAAGTTATTTGAGTATGTTTATCTTATGTCTCTTCCTAAAATAGTTGATCTTAGCTTTTTGTACAAGGCTCCTTAAACCTATAAAAGGAGGCCTTAGGGTTAGACATAAGATACATCTTTTTCACACATCTCTTCCACATATCTCATAACACTTTCATTGTAATCTTTCATTGTAATCTTTCATTGTTATTAATAATCAAAGTGAAAGTTTGGTATTCATATATTCTGTTTGTTCTTCGTTCTGAGTATTAGTTTCCGCATAATACTTAGATTGTTGAATACACAAAGTTTCTCTACGTGTATTACTTGATCTAATCTCGTATACACAAGCTTAATCGATCTAAGTTTGGGATCAACAAGTGGTATCAGAGCTTGTTGAGAAACTTTGATTTGAAGAACGAAATCCAATATCGTGAGGTGAACCAGGATAAGGAAGAAGGTGAAGAAGAATCTGATGATGTTTTCAGTTAAGGCCACGTCTACTTCAAATTCCACAAGTTACAATTCATCTTCATGTTCTGATAGTGAGGTGTAGGTTAAATACTGAGAAACATAACAAAGAGGTGTTAAGGTTGTTAGATGATGTGAGTACTGAAAGCTGCAAACTGTCTAACTATCAAATTGCTCTCACTCAAACTGAGAAGACAGTTTCTGAGTACAAGAAAATGGAATTTGACTTAAAAGATAAAATAAATATCTTAAAACATGAGTTAAATGCTAGTATGGATATTAGAAACATCATGGAGAGAGTCAATGCTGAATTACAGGCTATGTTAGATGAGGCTATCAAAAATAAGGATAATGTAGACCTTAAAATGCAGAGATTTGATAAAGCCTCACAAACCCTAGAAAAATGTTTTAGTGAACAAAGGGATTCTAGGGATATGTCTGGGATTGGGTTGAAAGAATATGTTGCCGTTCCACCACCTGCTGGGAACTTCTATGGTGTCCATAGAAAGGATCTCTCTTGGACTAGTATTCCAGAACTCCAAGAAGAGGAAATTATTCCTCCACCTAGAGTTCTTTCCCCAGTTGAGGAATATCGACAAAAGGTTATTGACCTAGAAGAGTGGAAAAAGGCCAACCCCACTTTATTTGTTAAAGGTGGGATACTTAGTGGGAGTCCATTTGTGCCTACACCCATTGAGAGTCCAGTAGTATCTACACCTATCACTGTGTCCAATCCCGTCACTGGAAAAGCTGTTAATCTTGGCTCCCCAATTAAGAAACAACCTAGTGTTAAATACGCTAAAATGTATAGGAAACCTAGGTCATTCAAAAGCCAAGCAAGTGTTAATGGGACAGGGTTTTATCAATCTAAGCCTAAGTTTGTGTCCAAAAAGGCTTGTTACTCATGTGGGAGCTTCTCACATTTGGCCTATAATTGTGTCAGTGTATACAATTCATTCGCTGATAATAGGTCATCCAATGTCAACCATAGACCTTTTGTCCACACTAGACCACAGGCTACTAGACCAGCTCCTTTCTTCTCTAAGGCAGCTAATACCCATGGACAAAGGCCCTTTCCAAAGACCAACACTTGGTCAAACAGACAGTATGTTCCTGTAGCAAACCCTAATTTGGGCGCTGACAAGAACAAATTCAGCGCTGACAAGAAAAAATTCAGCGCTGACAGGAACAAGTTCAACGCTGACAGGAACAAATGCAACGCTAACAGCTCCAAGTGTTGTCTGAGACCTTATTTTAGACCATATAAACAAAGATACTTGGTTAATAAGTGTCAAGGGTCTGAAGCATCATCCCACTTAACATGGAAACCTAAACAAGAGCAAAACTCTAATTTTAATGGTATTTCAATGACTTGGAATAGATTTAAATATCTTGAGAAGGTCATTACTAGTATCATTGGAACAAATTGGGTGTTTAGGTCACAAAGGGATGAACAGGGATTTGTGGTAAAGAATAAGTCCACTCTAGTTGAACAACTAGACAGATCCAAGTCTGACAAGGCTTGGATCTCCAAAGAAAACTAATTTGTTTTCTTTTTGAGCAGCCTATCCAAAAGCAGGTTAATGATCAAGGATATTGGGATAGTGGATGCTCAAGGAACATGCATTGTTGGTCTTTCCACTAATATTATTTGTATCCACTAACATGTTATCTCTACCCATTGTTGTGGGAAAGGGTAGCCTCTGTTGGTATGTTTTTTATGGTTTTTGTCTAACTATGCAGGAAAATGGAGATACATTTGGATGGATACAAAATTGCAAACTTTTATTTATGATGGTTGGAGTGTTTACATTCCTATCTTGAGATAAAATTTTGCTTCTTCACATATAATGATTTGTATGCTTCTGTTAAGGGGAGGTAAACCTCTAGGTTTTTGGGTATTCTTAGAGCACTCTTGCACAATTCTAGATTGTGTCCACTGGTGAGTGGGGGTTAGAAATAATGAAGGCTCTTTCCTTATGAAATTTTTGGAATTTCTAAACCTCGAGGCACTGTAGCATGCACGTAGTTTATTTTGCATGCATGTTGCCAAGACTTTTGACCTAGAATTGGGTGTGGTCGTATGGGTGACTTGGGGTAGTTATTATTTTTGGGTTACTTGGGGAGTTGCAAAGGTTTTATATGAGTTAACTTTCTCTTTGGGGCATTTGTGAACAAAGGACTCTAGAGTTCATGTGTGTCTATCATGCTTTTGCATGAGTGTATGCATGAACAGTGTTTGTCACTCTTGCTTATTAGAGACTAGTTAATTTCCTTAGAATTATTACCTTTTTTTATGTTCTAACTAAAGTTTTCCATTCACAAGTCCATTTTATGCTATGACATTTTAGCTGGTGTCATTGATAAACTTCTTTATAGTCCCAAAATGTTTCATCACCCTTTCATTTTTCAAATTTTTGGATATCTGGAAGCCTAATGATCATTGAGATGTTTTTCCTAGTGATTGACATCTAGTAGCAGCAGAGATCACTTTCACAAGGGTGTATAGTGTTATGGAGATGGCTGAGACTATTGGCACTAGCTTCAATGCAGGTCAAGTCAGTCTTATCATCAGTAAGTCCATCCCCATGTCCTATGAATCAACATTAAGGATTCATTTCCCGAATGTTGATGAGGACAGTATGAAACCTTTGACATTAATGGAATTGACGAAAATCTGTATTAGCTTGTAAAAGCATAATAAAGAAATGGTACAAATTGTCAAGGATCACTGTTTTGAACTGATAGACTTGTTATTTTGGAAGCTGATGCAAGGAGGATGTTCTTGGTTCCGTCCTTGTATATTGATCTTGGAGAGGAGTCTTAAAAAGGGGAGGAGCAATCGAATTTGAGTGACAAAAGTAATAAAGAAAGCTCCAAAGACTCTACAGGTGTTGAAGATGATTAAGACCAAGTGAAGGCTGACTATACAAGTGATTTGAGTGATTGAATTTTTAAGATTTATTGTTACTCAAATTCAGGGATAAGTATATTTGTAAGAATCCTCTCTATATGTTTTATTTTAGACAAAAACTTGATTACTAGAGTAGATATCAAGTTTAGGGGAGGAATGTTGGGAATAAAATTGACCAAGTCCCTAGACGCTGACAAGAGGAACTTGGACGCTGACAAGAGTAAACGAGGTGCTGACAGATGAGACGCTGATAAGAATTATCAAGGCGCTGACAAGAAGAATCTTAACACAATGAGAAGGACTAAATCTGCCAATGATGAATTCTTCAAGCTGGTAATATGAAGATAAGAATTCAGAATATATTCTTAAATGTTTAAAAGATTTAGTCAATAAGTTATTTGAGTATGTTTATCTTATGTCTCTTCCTAAAATAGTTGATCTTAGCTTTTTGTACAAGGCTCCTTAAACCTATAAAAGGAGGCCTTAGGGTTAGACATAAGATAAATCTTTTTCACACATCTCTTCCACATATCTCATAACACTTTCATTGTAATCTTTCATTGTTATTAATAATCAAAGTAAAAGTTTGGTATTCATATATTCTGTTTGTTCTTCGTTCTGAGTATTAGTTTCCGCATAATACTTAGATTGTTGAATACACAAAGTTTCTCTACGTGTATTACTTGATCTAATATCGTATACACAAGCTTAATCGATCTAAGTTTGGGATCAACAAGTAACATGCACAGCGGAATCATAATAAACACAATCACAATTAAGAACAAGGCTTTCACTAATAAAATGATTACTATTAAGATTCTACTAACTACTCCTAGCGTGTTGATCCCTTTGATGGGATCTATATTCTGTTAAGAACTAGTATAGTAGTTTGTAATCAAACTAAAACACTTTGAGAACTCTTACTCAAACTAAATAAGTTATGCGGAATCTAACTTATAAAGCACAAAATAACATAATTACTTTTAACTATTCGATTCTCTTATTAATCGACTTGAATGAGGTACATGAATGCCATTGTACCTATGTTCCTTTTATAGAGTAAGGAACCCTAGCAACCTTATAATATTCTATAAAGATAACTATATCACAGACGATATATTATCAATATTCAAAATATTTAAGTATATCACATAAGATATACTCTAACTATAACTATGACATATCGTATAAAAGATATATTCGTCCTAATCAATATAGCAGTACTTACTTTATAATTAGCAATACTTACTATGTACCGCGTTAACACTAACGGTACTTGCATAATACTAACAGTACTTAATTTACACAGGCGGTACTTGACACTTAACAAATAATTCCCAACAATCCTCCCCTAAATAAGAATGATAACTTGTTGTCTTCTTGTTTCTCTTGTACTGGATGTATTTAGAATACATGTCTTCATTATTTCCTTCATACTTGGATTGAACTTGGGAATTTTTATTTGTATTCAACTGAATGTAGCCAAACACTTCAACATATATCTTCTTCTAATAAGATAATCTTCAAACAACATGAATATCATCTTTTTCTTTAAACTATGATCTTCTTGTGTCTTGTAAACATTCATTTATCTTTACAGCAGCAGTAATTGTCTTTTTAAGTTAAATCTATGAACTCTAAATCATGAACTTCAGTCTTGATTTGATGAGACAAAACCTTCTAAGTATTTTCTTCTTTGAATACTCCTTTGCTTGCAATCTTCATTCCTGAAATAAAACAGTTAACAACAAATACCAATCTATATTAGCTTCATGATTTTTAGCAAATCACCAGCTATCAATGGATTTGATATATTCTTTACCAGTTAGCCGTACACTGGAATAGCCAATACTTTATTCATAAAGAATAAGGTGTACTGATAACCTTACAATTTTTGGTAAATTGTCAACCATCAACGGATTTGATGAAGTCTTTACCTAGTATTGTTTGTCTAGGACTAGCCAACTCTTTGTCTCGAAACAAAGTGAGTTAGAACCATATAGTTTTTAGCAAACTATCAGCTTTTAACGGATTTGAGAAGTCTTTACCATAAACCGTTTGCTTATGGACTAGCCAGTTCTTATGTGTGTTAGACATGGTGAACTGAGAACCATTTGTGAAGTGTGACTGAAAGTCAAACACTTAGGGCTCTTTCTCAGCTTCTTCATCATCTTTCAAATCCTTGATTTGTTGTTTAACCATTCTGATCAACTCCAAAGCATCAATAGATTCTTCTGTAACTTCCAATTGTTGTTCAAACATTCTTTCCAACAATATTCTTTTGAATGGGTAAGTCTTCTCTTGCAGCATATAGTATGTAACATCATCTATATCCAAAATATGAAATCCACATGACCTATAATATCTCTAGTAACTAGGAATCTGATCCTCTAATACCTTCAACATTTCTTGATCACAGTTGCGTGGCTCATACATAAAGAGAAATTCCCTATATAATGGTGATACTTCAGTTTTACCTGCACTGGCTTCTTGAACTAACCTGAAAAGATCCTGAATATCTTGTATGTCATGAATGTGAAGAATATCCTCTAAAAGTCTGAATATCCTTGTTGTACCATCAGTTCTTTGAATTCCATGAGCTTCAAGTCCTTGAGGCATAGAGTAAATCCATTTAACAATAGATGACTTCTTTCCAAAAATCACTGTGTCAATACATTGATCTTCAAATGTTACTATCTTCAAGTACTTCCTTAAGCTCTCATCATCATCACTATCTTCTGCTGTTGACTTAGCCCTCTTGGCTTTCTTCTTTGTCTTTGTTGATCTTTTTCTTTTAACACCCTTGGAGGTTCCCTCAAGTTCTGTTGAAACCTCTTCCAAGTTTGTATGTATCTGTTGTTCCCATTCAATCCATAACACAAGATTTAGAAGAGATATTTAGAGAGAGAAAGAGAAGAAAAGTAGAGAGAGAAACAAGAGAGATTTGGAAGGTTTATGTTTACTAGAGAGAGAAAGTAAAATGAACCAACACCCTCTTCCACACATGGAAGAGGGTTTATATACCCTTGGCCTTTTGGGCCGTGGGCTTTGTTTCCTTGGGCCAGGCTTGGCTTTGCTTTGGGCTTACGCCCCTAACTTATACAATATTAGCTTAAAGTCCAAGCCCGGTTTTCCCGACTAACCTATTACAATACAAGACCTTTTAACGACTAAGATGACCTATTACATTCTTGTTCGGCTATATAAAATATAGGGCTAACAATCTCCCCCAATGTATCGGTCATCTTAAAAAGCTTAAAAAGCATAAGATGATTGAGTGAATACATTTTTGTAGAGGAGATCTTCCTGCTTTGGTCTTGTATCTTGGTCTTGATCTTGTTTGTAACAGCTTTGTTCCTTCATGCTTTCATGATCTTTATCTTGAGCCTTTGTCATTTGACTTTGAGTGCTTGAGATCTTCATCTGTACTCCTTGTGACTAAGATGACCCATTACATTCTTACATTCCTACATTCTTAGGTATCTTGATTATCGCCATCTTGTGCTCTTGTGACTTCTGAATCGACATCAGTTGTATAGCTACGCCACCTTCTTGATATGCAGCAACATATATAGACACGGATGAAATGGCTTTGAACATTTCACCCTAACTCGGTAGCGTTTTACCTCCGGTCGGTGAAGACCGTTAAACGGTATTAAATACCGTACCTGTGATCAGGTAGATTCGATTAAGAACCTCCTTGACAGGGTTTCCCGGCGGTAGAAGCCAGTTCTCTTTACTCGACCGTCTCAAAGCAGACTGCGAACGTAAAGAGTGAATCATAAGGATAAATTATCCGTCTGATTAGAGTCGTCAATTCAGATTTCCTGGAACAAGTTTGTTTCTAAAAGAATCGCACCATTGTTGCTTTCCAGTTTGTCACAAGCTTGATTCATAGAGAATCTTGAGAGTTACCTACCGCAGTGCTGTTTGATGTTGACACTGGAAGGATTTCCATTCGTCACTGTGAACACTAATGAGTGTCACTCTGAATGTTCTGGCAAGATCACATGGATTTTGCGAAGAAACCTGGAATCAAGTTTGAATCAATTAACAATCAAAACTTAGTTGCTTTCTAGTTCTCACAAGTTTGATTCGTGTAGAATCGCACAAGTTACCTACCATGAGCTTGTTTAATGCTGGCTCAAGCAGGATTTCCATCTTCATTGTGAATCGTATCACTCAGATGTTCTGGCAATATCACAAGGATAATGCGTAGGACTCGATTGTGTCCTAATGAGATGATAGGTAGATCTCGATTGGCTCTAGACTCAATAAGTGCATTTTGGTAATCGGAGGCTGGAGCAGACTGCCACCTTTTCAATATTAACTGACTCGAAGTGAGAAAGTTAATAGATATGTGTTGATCTCCGTGACAATGAGACAAGTTTCTTTTGAGAGAAACTCGAATGGCTGGGGAAGGGTTGTGCATCGCATCACTGGGTCCATGACACTTGTCTTCAAAAGATGTGTTAACCCGGTTTCTACCTAAGTTGCATAGAATATTCAACTCCTTCAATGCTTACCAATACGTCATCATTAGCACCTTGTTGTGATTGTTCTAGTGCTAACTTTAGTAATTGGTCCGTATTCAGCTTCATTCCACTCCATCTTTCCTGAGGACAACTATTTCTAGCTATGGAATGTCCTTGGGTAGATCCCTCTGGTTCTGGTTGGATCATAGGACTTAGTTTCCTATCCTAAACCACTTTTTGCCTCCATCGTTCCGTCGTGGATAGTAGGTTGTTTTGGGTATAGATCATAACCATAAACCATTGAAAACCATTCAAAGTGCTTGATAAAAATCAAAAATTTTAACACTTTGAAAGTTTTATCTTTTCGAAAAGCTCCCCCTACACACATGCATCGATATATGAAATAGTTTGGCATGTGAAGGAAAGAGTTGCACTTGAGTCTTTAAGATCACATGTTGTGATATATTACATTTTAATCACATTTTCTCCCCTATCTCTAATATAAAAACATCATATTAAAGATACTAATTGATTAAAATATGACAATTTCTGAAAACCGATTGGGAGAGAAACATGTGTGCACGAATGAAGCATGGAACATTTTCAGTCGGGTCGCTCCCCCTCAACAATATATGTGTGTCTTGAGACAAAATTTGACAAAATTTTAGAAAAACGACACCACAAAATATGTTGAGGTACGGAGTTGAGATGCCTTTTCCGATATAATATATTACATTTGACAATTTCATATCATTTTCGGAATGTGTTGGATACATAAAATATGACAATTTTGGAGATGTACCCAACAACATTAAAGGCTTGATTTTAAAACGCTCCCCCTCAAAAATTGATCAAAATAACATATGACATTTTTAGATATAAAAACCTATTATGAGGGAGGGAGTGTTGAACACACAATTTTGAAAGATTTAGAAAAACCTTTTGAGAAATTCTTGAAAAATTGTGTTCAACGGTTTTAAAATAATCAGGATAGAAGACTTCTCTTCAATTGCTTAGGGAAAGCGCACTGAAACGTACACTCCCCGTTCGGGTCCGTTTTTCATGAGCTCAAAACTTTGATTGTTTTGTGACTAGCTCATGACCGAGAAAAATAAATTTCCCGTTGTGAAGGATAAGTTATCATCCGTGATAAACTTTCCTTAAGTTGAAGTTCGAGTTCTAAGTTGACATTTACTTAGAAATCGTTTTTCATGAACTTAAAAACTTTGAATGTTGTTATGAGAAGCTCATGACCGAGAAATATGAATTTCTCGTTGAGAAGGATAAGTTATCGTCCGAGATAAACTTTCCTTAGTTAAGGTTCGAGTCCTAAGCTGTGATGCGCTTAGAAGTCATTATGAGAGAATATCAAGCAGCTTCATTTGCCAAAACCTCCAAGTCTTCTGGAGTCATATACTTCATACCAAGACGGCCAACGAGATACGCAAACCTATCTTTCGATAGAGCTTTTGTAAACAAGTCTGCCAGCTGGTACTCAGTTCTGACAAAGTATAATTCCACGATGCCGCGTTCCACATGTTCCTTGATGAAGTGATATCTGACATCGATGTGCTTGGTGCGGGAGTGCTGAACCGGATTGCAAGATATGGCTATGGCCGACTTTGAGTCACAATACATAGGTATTTTATCAAAGTGGAAGCCATAATCCGTGAGTTGAGTTCTCATCCAGAGGACTTTAGCACAACACGCGTATAGAGACACATATTCTGCTTCAGCTGATGAGAGCGAAGTGCAATCCTGCTTCTTTGACGACCAACTGACAAGCTTGTCTTCCCCTGAAATTGTATGCTACCAGAAGTGCTTTTTCGACTACCAAGACAACCTGCGTGATCAGAATCTGAAAAAGCTGTTAGATGAAAACCGGTTTCCCTCGGATACCAGAGTCCCATGTGAATGGTATTCTTAAGGTATCGAAAGATCCGTTTAACCTCTTTGAGGTGCTTTTGAGTAGGTCTGGCTTGATATCGTGCACAATAGCATGTGGCATGATGAATATCAGGCCTGCTGGCTGTAAGGTACATAAGTGACCCGATCATACTACGATATCGTGTTTGATCTACGGGATATGAGTACAAGTCAGCGTCTAGGGATGTGGTCGACAATGGTGTACCAACGCGAGCACATGAGGTCATACCATGCTTTTTAAGTATCTCTTGAGCATACTTAGCTTGGTTAATGAAGATACCACGTGGGGATTGATGAATCTGGAGGCCTAAAAAGAATTTTAGCTCCCCCATCATTGACATTTCAAATCTGTTGTGCATTAATTTTTCAAAACGTTTTGAAAGTTTTGGGTTCGTAGAACCAAAAATAATGTCATCAACATAAACGTTTTGAAAGTTTTGGATTTGAGAAGTCGTAGAACCAGCATTATGTCATCCCCATATTTATTAGTAAGGAGAGTAGGATCAATAGAACCTTTGGAGAATCCTTTGGACACCAAGAAGTTTGAAAGTTCTTCGTACCATGCCCTTGGAGCTTGTTTAAGTCCATATACAGCCTTCTTGAGACGATAGACTTTGTCAGGATGATGAGGATCGAGGAATCCTTCCGGCTGATTCACATACACTTCTTCCTTCAAATGACCGTTGAGAAAAGCAGTTTTAACGTCCATCTGAAAAACCTTGAAGCCCTTATGTGTAGCATAAGCAAGGAATATCCTGACTGCTTCCAAACGAGCAACTGGAGCGAATGATTCATCAAAATCTATCCCTTCTTGTTGACGATACCCCTTAACCACAAGACGAGACTTGTTTTTGATGATGGTTTGTTCTTCATCCAGTTTGTTTTTCCAGATCCATTTGAAATCTAAAATTGACATTCCATAGGGTCGGTCAACAAGTTCCCAAACATTTAGGCGTTCAAACTGATGAATTTCTTCTTGCATTGATTAAATCCACGCATGGTCAGTCATGGCTTGTTTGATGTTTGTAGGTACAGTTGAACTCACGGTGAGTGCATACATACACACATCGCCATCGGTTTCGAGTTGTCTGCGTGTTCGAACCTTGTGAAGGATTTCCAATGACTTGCTCCAATGGATGATCACGTGTCCAATGGTGAGTGGATGGATATGGTTGGTAGAATGTATGCATGTTGGACGGATCAACATGTTGAGTAGAAGACTCTCCGACTTCGTGTACCGGTGTACCGAACGGATTGATAAATTCTTCATCGTCAGGTTGTGCATCTACTGCTTGATTGTTGTTTCCTCCTTCAGCATTGACGGTTGGTGATGTTGGTTGTATGACAGTTTCTTGAGTTTCTTGAGTATCCACTGGAATTGTCTCTTGAGCAACGATTGCTGAAGTAGAGGCAGTTGTGTCTTGTTGATTTTGTTCAGGTGCATCAGCAGTATTGACAGCGGAAGGCTTTGACACAACTTGATTGTTTCCATAGTAATATTCATCAAACATAGGATCATATAAGTCAACCAACTCATTCATATGTGTCGTATCCGTCGAGTCTGCTGTAGGAGTACTTTGTTGACATTCTTGCACGGGACGTACACTGTTTTGTGTAGGTGCCATTGCTGGACATTGAGGTGCGGGACTTGAGCTGTTGTGATCAAGTACCATTTATGGCAATTCGTCAAAGTTCAAATGAACTGTTTGAACAATGATCTTTATTCTCTTGTTATAGACCCGATATCCTTTCGACAATGTCGCATACCCCACAAAAATACATGCATCACCTTTTTCTTTCATCTTGTCGAGATTCTCACCGTCTTTAAGAATGTAGCATACAGATCCAAATACGTGAAAGAATTTGACAGTAGGTTTCCTGCCATTCATGATGTGGTAAGTTGTCTTTTCATGTCTAGGGATAACGAGAGAACGATTCTGAGTATAACAGGCAGTTGCAATTGCTTCAGCCCAGAAGAATAGCGGTAATTTTGAATCAGAGTGCATTGTTCGAGAAGCCTCAACCAAAGTACGGTTCCGCCTTTCGACAACGCCGTTTTGTTCAGGAGTTCGAGCAATAGACGTTTGATGTTCGATGCCTTCTTCTTGAAAGTAAGATTGCAAGTTCTTGTTCAAAAATTCAGTACCCCTATCCGTTCTTACGGTTAAGACTTGAGCTTGAAGATTGCGTTGTATCATCTTGAGAATGTTTTTGAGAACCTCTGGTGTTTCATCTTTGGACCTTAGGAATAAAGTCCATGTGTATCTAGAGTAATCATCAACAATCACTAGAATATACTTTTTCCCGTTAATACTCTCTACACACATGGGACCACATAAATCCATGTGTAGAAGTTCCAATCGTCCTTTTGAGCTAGGGGTAGTCTTTGTTTTGAAAGACTTCCGTTTTGCTTTCCCCAACTCACAAGAAGAACAAAGATGGTCTTTGACGAATTTCAACTTAGGAAGACCGGTCACAATATCATTCTTTGAAAGCAAGTTGATGGTGTCAAAGTTGAGATGTGACAATCGTTGATGCCATAACCATGCTTGAGATGATGAAGCTTTAGCCATTAAGCAAATTGGATTTGTTGAAGATGTGTCTTGAAGAGTTACCGTGTAGAGATCAGAACCACGAGAACCTGTAAGAAGGTCATTCCCATCGTAGTCTCTAACATAGCAAGTAGATTTCCGAAAAGCCACTTCCAAATCCTCATCACAAAATTGACCAACCGAGAATAAATTGTGATTCAGTCCCTCGACGTAATAAACCCGTTTTATAGTGATATTCCCGTGAACCAAGTCTCCATATCCGAGTATCGGTGCAAATTGATCATTTCCAAACCGTACCGTACCCAGAAACTTCTCCACGAAGTTAATGAGAAGCTTGAGATTGCCCGTAATGTGCTTTGTGCACTCGGAGTCCATTATGAATAGGATGAGTTCGACGAGCTTTTCAATTGGCTCAGTATCAAAGATAGGTCCAGAAGTATCAGCAGTCTCTGGAAGCACTTTTTGAATCTTTGCCATGTACACATAATGTTCCTCTAGCTCTTGATCATCGGCTTCATCATCAGTGTCATTACGCCAGTCAACTTCATCTGCTGTGAGTGGAATTCCTGCTTCTTCTTTCTTACACAGCAGCATCTTTTCCTTGTGATACCCTGAGTCCTTAACCCGTTTTGGCTTCTTGCATTCCCTAGCCATGTGCCCAAATCCCTTACAGTTGAAGCATTGAATCCCAGTCTTCTGCACAACCGGAGTGCCTACAGTATCTCTAGCCCCAACTTGATTTAGCATCCTCTGATTATCATACCTAGAATCACGATCATACCTAGGTGCATGATCAACTTCCTTATATCTAGCATTGGATGATGATCTGAGGTTGTTGTTGGTAGGTTTGTAGATCTTCTTATAAGTTGTGGTGAGTAAGGACATGAGTTCTTCAATCTTCTTGTCCCTTGAAGTTTGTTCATCATCATTGTCTCCATCTGACTCGGTGTCATACTTTGGAGGTGGAGTGGGGACAATTGCTTTTGCTTTGTGTTTAGCAGCAACTAGAGGTTTGGTGGATGAGCTTGATGACTTTGAGGAATGAGTAGGTGGTTGTTGACGGGGAACGGGTTTTGTTGAAGTAGCAGCCACAAAAGCAATAGAATTAGCAGACCGTTCTGCCTTTTCAGCCCTTAGTTCATTCACTTCATTCTGATGTTGTTTCAAGATATCATAAAGTTTGTGGTAAGATATAGTCTTGATATCCTCCCTTTGTTTGACCAAAGTCACAAACCATTGCCATTCCGGTTTGAGTTGAAGTAGAAACTGAACATTGGCATGATGATTGGATATGGTGCACTGATTTCTGACAAGCTCATTCATCATTTTGTAGAATCTCGAGTAATATGAGTCAATGGATTCACCATCTTCAGATGTGAATTTTCTAAACTCCCAAAGTAGATTAGTCTCGAGATCTTGAACATTGATCGACTCACCTTGCTTCAATCGATGAATTGCATTCTACATTTCCATAGCATTAGGACATGCATCAACTATGGAATAGATATCGTTATCAATTCCAGTAAGTATGAAGTTTACAGCATCAGCTTCAGCTTGGAGGAGTTTCTTTTTCTCAGCTGAACATGTGTCAAAATCCTCCATAGCTCGTATAGTTGATGAAGTACCATCCTCTGCCTGTGTGGTAATTGGTCTGAATTCAAAAACTGGAGGTGGATTCTCAAGGCAGTGACGAAGAGCAGTTCGGTTTTCTTTTCCGTCGAGAAATCTGAGAAAACGAGATCTCCATTGAACGTAGCAACCGGCAGTGAGCACAGGTGGATTACCGTTGCCACCTTGTTCCAAACGAATTTGATTAGTAGTTGCAATGTTGATGTTGTTGTTAGCCATGGTGAATACTTGTGAATGAATTGCAGATCTTGGTGGATTTGTTGTGATGATGTGTGGTTAAAATTGAAATTCAGAAATTTCCAGAATTTTTTTTTCTCAGTCCGACAATAAATTCCTCAGTTTGACAAAACGGTAAGCCGAAAAATTTTGTATCGCCAAATTTTGAATTTGAGTTAGAAATAGCCAAAAACTAATAGGGAAAAAATTTGATTTTACTTGACCTAAAATCGGAATACCTAATCGGAATGTCAAATCGGAATACCCAATCGGAATGTCCAAATTGGAATACTAATCGGAATACCCAATCGGAATGTCAAATCGGAATGACCAATTGGAACGTTAAATCGGAATGTCCAATCGGAATGACCAATCAGAATGTATAAACCCTATTTCGATTACACCAATCGGAACAACTGTAAGCCCTTTTCTGATGACCTGATCGGAATAATTCCCACTTTTCGCGGACAAAACTCAACCAATTCGTGATTTTAAGCCAAAAAATGATCAAAACACCCAAAAATTTTGTGTTTTTAGCCAAGGTAACAATACCAAATCTCTACCACAACTATGTAGAAGATTTGTATCAAGAAAAAAACCATAAAAAACACAAGAAAAATTTTTTTGGACATGATATATAGATCAAAATGACCACGAAAAATCAAGAACACACCACACTAATCTTCAATCACCTATCCACTATAGGCTCTTGATACCAAATGTTGTTCCCATTTAATCCATAACACAAGATTTAGAAGAGATATTTAGAGAGAGAAAGAGAAGAAAAGTAGAGAGAGAAACAAGAGAGATTTGGAAGGTTTATGTTTACTAGAGAGAGAAAGTAAAATGAACCAACACCCTCTTCCACACATGGAAGAGGGTTTATATACCCTTGGCCTTTTGGGCCGTGGGCTTTGTTTCCTTGGGCCGGGCTTGGCTTTGCTTTGGGCTTACGCCCCTAACTTATACAATATTAGCTTAAAGTCCAAGCCCGGTTTTCCCGACTAACCTATTACAATACAAGACCTTTTAACGACTAAGATGACCTATTACATTCTTGTTCGGCTATATAAAATATAGGGCTAACAGTATCGTCTTTTTCAGTATGTACTGTTGACTGTGTATGTACTGCTTGTACATTTTCAATCTGAGCAATATTTTGAAATTCATCTCCTTCATTCACTCTTTGAGCAGTCTCTTCCTCCCTTGAACTTACCTTCTCCTTTCTACTCTTCCTCACATAAGTGGTCTTGATAGGAGGAGATGTATTTGTAGGTTCAGCAGTACTTGGCTCAAATCTAGGAGTACTTCCAAATTGTCTTTGTTGTTGCAGATGTCTTCTATGTCTTTCAACAGCTATTCTATCTGCTTCAGATCCAATCTCAACAAAATTTAATTAAGTTCTCTTATTTTGCTCATACAAAGTCCTGATTTCTTTAAAATTCTTCTTGACCAGCTGAACATGAGTGAAACCTTAGCTCTCTTAAGAAAATTCATCATTTGATTCCTAATCTGCATAGTAGTTGGAGGCTTAATCTTTTCACTTATTCTCTTTTCAGCAAAGAATATTTGTTACTCCCTTACCAGATCATCAATCAATTTTGATTTCTCTTCTTTATCATAAGCATCTCTTTCTTCATCTATCATTGAGTCTTCAAGAAGCTCACTTGCATGTAATTCAGCTTGAATCCTATCATACTCTTGTATGTTCCATTCTTGTTGTATTCTCTTAGCTTCTAGCAAATGCTGCTTAGCTTCAAGTTCTTCTTGTAAGTCTTCTTCACGAATCTGAGCTTGCATCTAAGAGCATATTCCTCATCATGGTCCAATTATTATATCTGTACATGACTTTTCTTATATCATCATCTGAATCACTTTTATTTTTAGATTCTGACAGTATTTACTTCTTCCCGTTATCCTTTGGATTAATTTTAGGTAGCTTCTTCTTCAGCTTGGAAGGTCTTTCCTCATCAGCTTGCTGTTAAATAACTATACCTTTAGTGGGTTGTGAAGCTTGAACTTTCTTACCTTGAGTTTGATCCTTTTTGGCAAGAACTTCTTGTTGTGTTTTTTTCTCTGCCTATGCTTGTTTAGTCTTCTCAGCTGAATTCTTCTTTCTTAAATCAAGCAGTAATTGGGATAAAGTCTCATCTTCTCCAAAAGGAGTTTGATTTTCTAGTGAAGGATGATCACCAGCGGTACTTGCAATCGGCTTAGTTGGCTTAGCAAGACTTGGATCTTCAACAATGTCAGCAGTACTTGCAGTCGGCTTATTTGGCTTAGCAGTACTTGGATCTTCAACAATGTTGACTTCACCAGTATTAGACACACTTGTTTCTTCAATCACTTGTGTATCCCCATATACCCTTTCTTCCATGGAAGCCATCATTTCAACTTGCACCTCTTCAGTCTTGTCTGACCCATTGCTCATTCTTGATCTAGACAGTACTTACAAAGTCTGTTTCCTTTGAAACCATATTTTTCTTTGTGGTGGTGGAGTTGAAGATACAGGAAATTAAATGTTAATTTCCTCCAACTTCTCATTGAAATTACTCCAATTCACTTAAAGTGGTGATTGAGGTGTTGGTGTTGGCTGAGTTACCATCATTTCTTCAACTTGTGGCTCCTCATGAGTAGGTTGTGGTTCTTCCTGTTGAATCTTCATATTTGAAGGTTCATCCACACTAGTCTCTAAACCAGTTCCATCTTCATAAGTCCCCGTGACATATTCATCCAGCTCAAAATTGATGTCATTTCTAGAGATCCTTGTTTGATTATTAGAAGAAGGTGGTTGTTCTTCATAATTCCTCCCTTGTTTGGTTGTATTCAGTTGCCTTTTCTTGTGGTTCCTGAATCTTTGCTTCTTGAGTGCATCCTTCTGAAAAGATATATGTTGCCTCATCCAAGGTGATACTTTGTTCCTCAACTTGATTAGGCTAGCTTCCAATTCAGCAATTTTCTTGTCTTGAACAAGCTTTTCTTTCTGCAACACTTGTACCTGTTGGGACAAACTAGTATACAAAGCAGTTAAATTTGCAACATCCACCACCTCTGGTGCTTGTGCTTGTGGTGAACCACTAGCAGCAATAGAAGCAGCAGGCGTATGGATCATCTCATCATTGTTTGGTGGAGCACCAACATTGTGAGAAGAAGATTGTGAATCTTCTAGGAAATGGGAACTCTGGTGAGAAGGAGTTTGCTGAGAAGCACTAGCATTGCTAGGTTCCTCACCTTCTTGATTGGCAGGTTGGGCTAACATATGAGCAAACAATGGTGTAACTATTCCTGTAAAGGCATTGCCTTGTTTGGTCAAGAAAGAGAAGGTTCTCTTTGTGAATGTAGGAATATCCCATGTATTAGTTAACTCTGGTAGGTTAGGTATTCGATCACTAACTAAATTCTGAATGATTCTAGGATACATCAAAAACTTTTTAGTTCCTTCCAAATTCTTAGTCATGCCTTCAAAAGATAATTTTGAAAAATTAAAAACTCTGTTATTTGCTAGACAAATACCAGCTGATGCCAAGGCAACAGGAATTGTTGGGAATAAAATGTATCCAGTACACTTAGACGCTGACAAGAAGAAAACAAGCACTGAAAAGAAGAAAACAAGCGTTGACAGATCAAGCGTTGACAGGAAGAAGTCAAGCGTTGATAGGTTGAAGTCAATCACTGATAGAAAGATATGGTCTACGCGTATTATGTTTCTAGTTTGTTTCTAGTAAAAGATAGGATCAACAATGTATTTTCTATGTTTATCTTTACCTAGAATAGTTGATACGTAGACTCTTGTACAAGGCTTCTTATGTCTATAAAAGAAGATCTTTAGGTTATGTTTCATATAAGTTTTCATACGTTAAACACTTTCATTGTAAGCAAGTTTGTTATTATCAATCAAGTGAAAGTTTGTTTTACAATTGTTTGTGTGTTCTTGTTTAAGTATTAATTCCGCATAATACTTAAATTGTTTTATACACAACAAAGTTTCTCTACGTGTTTAACTTGATTTAATCTCGTTTACACAAGCTAAATCGATCTAAGTTTGGGATCAATAGGAATTTGATCAAAAGATGTACTTTTAGATCTTAAACAGTGAATAATAGCATGAGAAAGCAATTTCCATTAAGGTGAAAATAAAGCTTTAAAGAAACTAAGACTTTCCCTTCCACCCTCATAGCCCATGGCTGCAAGGCCATCATGAATCTCTGTGTTATTAAGCATACTAAGTCCATTTTCATCATTTAATCTCAAACTTGCCCTTAGCAGTACCTCAGTTACATATATATTTCTATGATTCACTCTAGCCCTAATGCAAGGTTGATTAAACCGAGTACCTAACACAGCAGTGTTCCAAAATTGTTCAACAATGGAAATAGAGACAACTGGACTTACAGTGAGTGCAAAATGAACATGACTTCGAGATAAGAAACCAAGAATCTCATGGAATCCAAGAGAGTCATCATTTGTAGCAAGATTCGCAACCAAATTATGCTTAGAGATCACTTGTAAAGCATCCATTAGTATTTTTGATGATCGAAAAATCAGAAAGAAGGTTATAGAATCAAGAGATAAAAATAAAAGATTAGGTGAATCAATTGTGTAATTGGAGTAAGTATTTAAGTAAATAACAAACCCAAGCACGAAGAAACCGCCAAATTTACAAAAGAGACCCTTAGCGGTACAACGGACATGTAGCGGTACATGAAACATACTCGATACTTGAATTTGTGCTAGCGGTACTTGGAGTTATAACGGTACCTCACGATGTTGACCAGTTCATGCATTCTACTATCATAATTACCTCTTTTATCTTTTTCTATCAACCTGCAATCATATCAAAAACAAAAAACATAGACTATACAATAAAAATTAGTATAAAAATTTGTACAGCTATTACCTTCCCTCAACATATGCAGCAATCTATTGGTTGAGCATACCAATATGTGTCACCAATGAAGGTCTACGAAATCATTGGCCTATTCTACATGATGGATTTGATGGATTAAATTGGTTGATTAAAGGATAAATATAAGAAGATGAAGAAGGGAGATGATGGAGTAGAGAGAGAAAGGAGAGAAGGGAGAAATAGTAGAGAGAGAAAGTGAAGATTAATAAAATGTAAAATGAACAACCACCCCTCCTAACATGCTAGGAGGGGTTATATATAGCCCACCGTACATGTGGGCTATATGGGCTATACTTGGATCACGAGCCTAATACATTAATATATCGTTGGAGCGACCGATCCTTCATAAATACGTAAAAACGTATTTCCAACAATCTCCCCCTAAGGGAGGTCGCTCCAAGTTACAAAGCTCTAAATATTCTATATCTCGTGATCTATGCTAACTAAGATGTGACCGAGACTTTATTGGGAAAAACTTATTTCCAACAATCTCCCCCTAAGGGAGGTCACATCTTTTTACAAAATCTTAAACCTAGCATCTATGCTTGAGTCTTCGATCTTGTTCTTGTGAATATGCTTGATGTGATCTTTGACTTAAGTCTTGAGCATGTTTTCTTGCCTTGACCTTGTGCATTCGTCACTTGTGACATTCGCCTCTTCGTGACTTCATGTTCCACATACTTATACTTTTAAATTCTTGAAAGCTTCAGAGTTTGATACAGCGGAAGACTTGACCTTCAGGCTTTCTTGAATTTGTTGAAGTACTAATTGTATGTAGTATAAGCATGTGGTGACAACTTCTTCTGGATTGTACACCGCAATGCCACCTTCTTGTTACGCTGCATAAGACAGTTAGCAACAAACAATATACACGGATGAAATGGCCTTGAACATTTCATTCTAATTCGGTAGCATTTTACCTCCGGTCGGTGAAGACCGTTGGACGATATTAAATATCGTACTTGTGGCAGGTAGTTTCAATAAAGAACCTCCTTGACAAGATTTCGCGGGTAAACCCGTTCTCTTTACTCGACCGTCCAAAGCTGACTGTGAACGTAAAGAGTGAATCATTTGGATAATCTTATCCGCATGATTTGAAGCCGTCAATTCATGTTCCTGGAACAAGTGAAGTTCAATTAAGAACCGCACCATCGTTGCTTTCCAGTTGTCACTAGCTTGATTCATATAGAATCTTACAAGTTACCTACCAAGTGCTGTTTGATGTTAACACTAGAAGGATTTCCATTCGTCACTGTAAATACTTAATAGTATTACTCTGAATGTTCTGGCAAGATCACTAAGATATTGCGTAGAGGCCTGGAACGTGTTTAAATTCATTTAAGAATTAAACCACTGTTGCTTTCCAGTTATCACAAGTTTGATTCATAAAGAATCGCACAAGTCACCTACCATGAGCTTTTTGATATTCGCTCAAGAAGGATTTCCATCTTCATTGTAAATACTTTCGTATTACTCGGATGTTCAGGCAAGATCATGAAGATTTTGCGTAGGACTCTTAAGATCTTTCTTACTTTTCACAGTGTGTGAAGAAGCAAGGAAATATGAAAGTGTGTCCTAATGAGATATTTGATGATCTCAAATGGCTCTAGACTCGATCGTGTATTTTGGATTTTTAGTGATCGGAGGCTGGAGAGGAGTGCCACCTTTTCAATACCAATTTATTCGGAGTGAATAAATCAATAGATAATGCGTTGTCTCCGTGTGATTAAAACAAATAACTTTTGAGAGATATCTGAGTTAGCTGGGATGGGTTGTGCATTGCATCACTGGGTCCATGATGTCTGTCGTCAATATTAAGAATCATTAAACAATGATCTTAATAGCATATGTATTGACCCGGTTTCTGCCTAAGTTGTAAGGAGGGCTTCTTTCTTTACACCCTTTATCTTTACAATTCTTTTTCATTCTTCAACCCCTTCAATGCTTACCAATACGTCCTCACTAGCACCTTGTTGTGATTGTTCTAGTGCTAACTTAAGTACTTGGTCGGCATTCAGCTACATTCACAATCTTTCTCCATCTTTCCTAAGGACTACTATTTCTAGCTATGGAATGTCCTTGGGAAGATTCCTCCGGTTCAAGAGGAATCATTGGACTTTAACCTATCCTACCATCCTTATGTCACCACAATCTTCATCATCGTGAATAGAGATGTTTTGGGTAAGTGTATGTCACCATGAAATCCATTTTGAAGTACAAATCCATTTTGCTCCCCCTTAACATATGCCACGATATCCGAAAACATTTCGCACATGTCGGGATGAGCTAGCACGTTAAGTCAAACCATTTGTGATTAATCATTTCCCATATTAAATCACATTTTCTTCCCCATATTAAAAAGATTAACCCAATCGATGTTTTTAATATCAATTGATTTAATAGCATTTTAAGAAAATTTGGGAAGAAAAATGCAAATCCAATTATCTTCATAAAGTACACAATCTCCCCCTCAAATTAATGAGGGTGTGCTGAAACGTAAATTAAATACCTTTTAAACACAAGTGTAAGGTATTTATCACGTGCAAAGATCATATATGATAATGAATTCACAAGATTAACAATTTACGAGGTAGGACCTGAATGATGGAGAACATCATATGAAAGATTCACATGGTTCTTGTTCACGAATGTTGGTCACCTCGTCACGTCCCCGAGAAAATTAATTCCCGTTGTTGAGTCAAAGCTTTCTGGTGAAATGCTTGACTTGATTATGAAAAGTGGGTTGCTATCTGAAATAATAGCAAACCATTTTGAGCATGTTTTAAAAGTTTGAACTTCTGCTCGAACTTTATTTACAACCCTGTGTCATTATTGAATGACATTTCTAGGTTCGTAAATATTATCGATTCCAGAAGACATGCTCTTTTTATCAAAACATTTTTGAACACACAATTTTGAAAGATTTAGAAAAACCTTTTGAGAAATTCTTGAAAAATTGTGTTCACAGTTTTGAAAACCAATTACTTGAGCTTAAGATTTGGAATATGTTAGGAAAGCTCAAGTCCGAGAAGTTGTAAACTTCTCGTTGTTAAGGATAAGTTTATCATCGGCGATAAACTTTCCTTTTATCTGAAGAACGAGTCCTAAGCTGACATTTACTTAGAAGTCGTTTTCATGAGCTTGAAAACTTTGACTGTTTTAACGGAAAGCTCATGACCGAGAAAGGTTAATTTCTCGTTATGAAGAAAAGTTCTCTTATTTAAAAGATACACTTTCCTTTCTGAGCTTAAAACTTCGAATGTTTTAATACAAGCTCATGACCGAGAAAGGTGAATTTCTCGTTAAGAGGATAAGTTATCATAAAAGATAATCTTTCCTTTATTTTTAAGTTCGAGTTACAGTCTGACATTTAACTGTAAGTCATTGTGCATGAGCTTAAAAACCTCGAATGTTTTTAATTTAGCTCATGCCCGAGAAAACTTAATTTCTCGTTGTTAGGATAAGTTTATCATCGGCGATAAACTTTCCTTTCTTTGATGCACGGGTTACCATCTGATATTTAATGATAAACCATTTACACGAGCTTAAAACCTTTGAATGGTTTTAGGATAAGCTCGTGTCCAAGAAAACTTAATTTCTTGTTGAGGGGGTAAGTTATCGTTGCGTAGATAAACTTCCCTGTCTCTGAAGTCCGGGTCGTCGTCTGTCATTTAACGAGGAGCCATGGTGCATGAGCTTAAAAACTTGGAATGTTTTTGATATAAGCTCATGCCCGAGAAAAATTAATTTCTCGTTGTTAGGATAAGTTTAACATCGGCGATAAACTTTCCTTTCTTTGAAGAGCGAGTTATAGTCTGTGATGTGACTATAAGTCCTTTGTAAGCTTTAACCATGAATCCCCTGAGATACTAGTTTCTCTGATATTTGCTTCTTCAGCAACCAAATTCTGAGAGTGTCCTTAGTTGAACGGTATACAATGATTGGACCGCTTCGTTCTTTTGGAACATCAACTTTGGTACCTGCATTCTCATTAGGAGTTTGTATACTTTTGCATGGGTTAGAGATATCTATTTTAGAAGCACGTGGGGGTTCACGGTTTTCTTTTCTTGTGTCAGAGGTGGCCTGAGGGGATGATTCACTTGTCTTAGTTGGCAAATGTTTCCTTTTATAGAAAACCTTAAGTTCAGGCTTAAGTGATGTATCATCCTTTTCAATTTCCTCATTAGCAGTCTTAGTAGAGTCGGAGATTATCCTAGTTAAAGGGCACTCGTTTCCTACAAGAGTGAAAGATCTACCAGTGGGGCGCCACATTTTACCAACGGGTTTGATTTTAGCAACCCACTGGGATTTAAGTCTAGCACGGGAGTTCACCTCATTAAGTAATTTTTTGATACAGGAATCATGATTTGCCGTAAAGACACATTTTCTACATGTTTTACAAGTAGCATATTTAATGTCCGAGTAATTCCTAGATGATTGATCGATGCTCCTAGGAGACGTCATGCTACGGTTAGCAGTGTTGGGTAATCTAGAAGGCATCTGACTAGGTTTGACATTGCTATCTCTTACATGTGTCTTTTGCTTAGCTTCCCTAAGACCAGATTTATGGCTAACATCATTTGAACTAGTTCTAGACGTGGTCATTGAACTATTCTTAAAGAAACTAGAGGTAATCATATGATTTGGTCTTGCTAAAGCTGTTGTGGTCACATAGGGCCTAGATGGTGGAGTGACTGGTCTAGGAAAGTGAACCAAATCAACTTGGGAGGCAAACCGCGGTCTCGAGGATTGTGGTCGCTCGGATCTAAATGCAGTAGGTTGTCTGACAATCGGTTGTCTGACGAACTGATTTGTAGGCGGTTTCCCCAAGATTGATGGTTTTTCAAGCTTAGTGTCCACACTAGGTCCTCTATTTCTCCTTAACTCGTTTTTCAACGCGGCTATAGCAAAGAACTTTTCCTGTACTTGAGCTTTTAAAGTCTCATTCTCTTTGAGCACTCTATCTTGGGATGCCAATTTAGACTCTAGAAACTGAATTTGTTTCAAAAGATTTTCCTTTTCAGCTTTAGAATCTAAAACTTTTTGATCTAATTTTCTTTCATTAACAACGTTTGACTTTTCAAGTTTTTCAAAGTATGTTTCAAATTTGTCCGTTTTCTTAGAAAATTCAAGTTTGGCATCCTCAAGATCTTTTGATTGTCGAGCTACGATCATTTCAAGCTCTTTAATCTTGGAATCAGAATCAGTTAACGAGGCAGTTATAAAGCATTTATCATGATGTTTAGCATTTTGAACACCTTCTCCCCCATTATGACTCACATCGGATGAATCAGAAGTGGTATTTCTATCACTCTTTTCCATCCCATGTTTGTCATAATTAGGTTCAGAATGCTCAATATGCGGCATGTCATTAGCATATACATCATAAACAACATTACATTGTACCATATTTGCAGGCTCTTCGTCATAAACGGGTAAGGTGTCATCAAGAGAGATCTCGTGAACATTCCCTGACGTACCACTGGTATCATGTTGTTCTCCTGATTCCGTGCTCTTGCCATCGTTAGGCTCCAAGTTGTCAACCGTATGACCAGTTTCCTCTTGCATCGAAGAGTCTTGCACTCCATTATCATACCCTTGCTGAAGTCGAGATCTTTCATAAATCGAAGACGAGACCGATGACATGAGTTTCAAAATAGTATCACGGAAAACTCGAAGCTCGGTATGTGTATCTCGAAGAAATGATTGGCAAATCACTGAGCTTTCAGGCTTGATGATATTGAATTGGAGGAAAGGCGTGAGTTGTGTCACAAGAGCCTTATAGGCAAGTGCCTATGCAGAGTGATTAAAGTTGTCATTGTTGAGTTGCTCGGCGAGTTGGGTCAAAGTGGTAAAAATTGAGTCGATGAATATATGACGATCTTGTCCAAAGATTGTCACAAATTCGCTCCCTCCTTGAATCCCCGAAAGAGTGACAAGATGAGACTGGAGCATTTGAAATGAAGTGATGCCACTTTTTCTAACTTTGTTTTGCATTAAATGCGATTCTCCCTTTTGACATGTCGAATCGAACGAATCCATTAAATATCGATTAAGAAGGACGTGGATGTTGTTGTTTTCGGGATTTTAGAGTTCGTGAAAAAACGAAAGACCCGTAAATAACACTGTAAATTCCTCGACTGATGATATAACTCTATTGTCAGCTCAAGAAATTTTTGTCGACTCAACCGTTTGATAAAACAAATCGGAATCCAATACAGCCTCGGCTCACTCAAAAAATAAACCCGTCAAAAAATAAATCTTGTCACCTTAACACGTCACTTTGTCACGTTGTCACTTTGTCACGTTGTCACTTTGTCACGTCACGATTATAACTTAATATCATAAAAAATTTCAAAATAAAAATTTTAATAAAAATAAATAAATCAATAGATTATCAAAATAAAAGTTAATAAGAATAAAAAATTTTCAAAATAAAAGGAATAACTAAAGTTAACTAAACAACAAAAAAGAAACTTTCTAAAATTAAAAAATGAAAAAAAATAAGGAAAACTCATAAGTTTCAAAAATCTGATAAGTTTGAAAAAGAAAAATAAAAAAAATCTAATATATAGCGTGTATTTGTGTTTACCAAAAATACAAAGCACCACACACGTGGCTTCTTAAAAAATAACACACGACTTATAACAAACGTGTTATATATATAAAAAAAAATCAAACCACAAAATTAAAACAGTATCACACCCACTTCTTAGTTTTCTCCGCCCTTTAAAATTGGTTAACCTAATCCTTATGCACTCTTTCCTTCACAGCCACCAAAATCACAAACCTCTCAATCTTGAAATCTCTGTCTCATCTCAAAACCAATTTCAGTCACCCAAATCTCACATACAACATCCTTTCTATCCTGTCAATTGATCTCAACTCCCAAATCAAAAGTTTACACAAACAAGATTCTTACAATCAGAACGAATCGATCCCAACGAAAAGAACTTGTTGCTTCGAGAGAGAGACACTAACGAAATTTCAGTCTTCAAGATCCTGTATGGGGTCTCGGGTAGGTCGTAATGATATGTTTTATTTTGTTGTTGAGTCTGTCTTCTATCATCTGTAGAGTCCTTCTGTGATGTTTGTCTTTGATATGAAATAAAGAGTCGATTTTAACAAGTTTTAAAACATTATGTTTGCATGTGTTGAAAAAACGAATCAAAGACGGAATATAACAAAATTGTTATCAATTTCTCTTGAAGATTCGTATATCAAAAGAGGATTACACTCGATATGGGTCAGTGAAGAAAAATGGTCAAAAACACAAGATCTTCGAAGATCTTCAATTGTTAAGACTTAATCTGAGATCCTTTTGGTTTTGGAGTCGAACGTCAGTCTAGGTGAAGTGTGAGGGAGTCAGTTTGGTGTCGTGTAAGAGTGATATTCGAGGTTGGGGGTGAGAGGTGTTGTAAGTTTGAGTGGTTCGAGAGGTGTAGTGTGCAGGTGAGAGGGTGTATTGTGTGAGACGAGAGGATTTTAGTTTTGAGGGTGTTGTGTTCGTGAGACGAGGGACGATCGAGAGGTGAGGGTGTAACGAGAGGTGAAAATGGTTTGTTTGAAAGTTTGAGTCAGTCAAGATTTTGTGAGTCGAGAGGGGAGGTTCGATGTTCGAGTCTTGTGAGAGTCCAGTAAAGATTTTGTGTGGGTTTGTGTTTGTTTTCCGTTATGTTTGAATTTGGTTCATTCGGAAGAATTTATTCATTCGGAACTTTTCATTCATTCGGAAGTGTCATTCATTCGGAAATTTTCTTTCACCCGGAAGTTTTCGTTCACCCGGAACTTTTCGTTCACTCGGAAGTTTCGTTCACCCGGAACTTTTTTGTTCGTCCGGAACTTTTTTCGTCCGGAAGTTTGTTCGTCCGGAACTTTGTTCGTCCGGAACTTTGTTCACTCGGAACTCGAAGAGACTGACTGAGGTTCACCCGGAACTTGATGAGACTGACTGAGATTATATAAAAAAAATAGAAACTGGACAAGGAGAACTGGACAAAGATAACTGGACAAAACTGGACAAAGATGACTGATTATATAAAAACTATAAAACTCGAGACATGTAAGACAAAACTCGACCCAATTGATAATAATTGATTATATAAAAACTATAAAAAACTGATTATATAAAAAATAGAAACTGATTATAAAAAAAACTGATTATAAAAACTTAAAAGAAAATCTAATAATAACAAATTAAAATAGAAACTGATAATATAAAAAAAATTGATTTTTGAATAAAAAAAAATTGTGATTTTTATATAAAATAAGTAGATCATCGATTCAATTATGATTTAAAATATAAAAACACAAACTTTATATGAAAAATACAAACTTTTTATGATTTAAAACATAAAAACACAAACTTTATATATAAAAAAATACAAACTTTTTAATATAAAAGCTTGATTAAATCAAAACCCACCAAAATCAATAATAAAAAAATAAAATAAAAGCAAGAATAAACCAATCAAACCTTGGCTCTTGATACCAATTGAAGGTCTACGAAATCATTGGCCTATTCTACATGATGGATTTGATGGATTAAATTGGTTGATTAAAGGATAAATATAAGAAGATGAAGAAGGGAGATGATGGAGTAGAGAGAGAAAGGAGAGAAGGGAGAAATAGTAGAGAGAGAAAGTGAAGATTAATAAAATGTAAAATGAACAACCACCCCTCCTAACATGCTAGGAGGGGTTATATATAGCCCACCCTACATGTGGGCTATATGGGCTATACTTGGATCACGAGCCTAATACATTAATATATCGTTGGAGCGACCGATCCTTCATAAATACGTAAAAACGTATTTCCAACAACCAAGAATTCAAATCTCTTTCCATCAAATGCCTTGGTCAACAAATTAGCTACATTGTTGTCTGTATGAATCTTCAAGACTTGAATAAGCTTCTTGTCATAGGCATCTCTTATAAAGTGATGTCTTATTTCAATATGCTTGGTCTTGGAGTGAAATACTGGATTCTTGACAATGCATATAGTACTTTCATTATCTGTAAATCTTGGTGTTCATGAAGTTAAACCCATAATCTAACAATTGATTCTGAATCTAAAGTACTTGACCACAACAATGAGCAGCAGCTACATATTCAGCTTCAGTTGTAGAAGTAGCAACAATGGTTTGCTTCTTACACTGCCATGATATGAGTCTTCTGCCTAGAAATTGATAACCTCCTATTGTGGATTTCCTATCATGATTAGCTCCAGCATAATCACTGTCTGAGTAAGCTTCCAATTCAAAGGTAGAATCTCTAGGATACCATAATCCTAAATTGGATTGACTTTTAAGATACTTAAAAATCTTCTTCACAGCATGTAGATGTGAAACCTTTGGATGAACTTGGAACCTTGAACAGGCAGACACAACAAACATAATATCTGGCCTTGAAGGAGCAAGATACATCAATGAACCAATCATTGATCTGTATAGATGAATATCAACATTTTCTCCATGTTCATCTTTTGATAAAGACTTCTTAGCTTCAAAAGGTGTGCTTGTACTCCTTGTATCCATACATGAAAATTTCTTCAAGATTTCAGCAACATACTTATCTTGGCTGATAAATATTCCATCTTTCCTTTGTTTGACTTGCAGTCCCAAAAAGAAAGTTAGTTCTCCCATAGAACTTATCTGAAATCTTCCTTTCATCAAAGCCTCAAACTCTTCACACCATGACTTCTTGGTAGAACCAAAAATTATGTCATCAACATAGACTTGAACTAGAATGATATCCTTAACATTCTTCTTGATGAACAGAGTTTTGTCAATGGTTCCTCTCCTATATCCATGCTCTAGCAGAAAATTGGATAAAGTTACATACCAGGCTCTTGGAGCTTGATGCAGACCATAAAGTGCTTTGATAACCTTGTAGACTCTATTGGGGAATTTAGGATCTACAAAACCTGGAGGTTGTGAGACATATACCTCCTCTGAAATAGTACCATAAAGAAAGGCACTTTTCACATCCATTTGATAGACTATAAAACCCATATATGATGCAAAGGCAAAAAATAACCTAATGACTTCTATCCTTGCTACTGGTTCAAAAACCTCATCACAGTCTATCCCTTATTCCTGTCTATAGCCTTGAGCAACAGTTCTTGCCTTGTTCCTCACAACAACTCCTCTTTCATCCTTCTTGTTCCTAAAAACCCATCTAGTACCAATTACTCTCTTACTTGAGGGAAGATCCACAAGAATCCAAACTTTTTGTAACTCAAATTGTGTTAATTCTTCTTGCATGGCATCTACCCAACTTTCTTCATCAAGAGCCTGAGAAATGTTTTTGGGCTCTACTTGTGATAAGAAACAAGCAAACAAACAATGCTGAGTATCTTTATGATTAGTTCTCTGCTGTTGTTTGACATAACTCACAAGTGCATGAGTTTCATTATTAGTTTGAAGTTGTCTTCTGGTTTGTATAGCAGACTTAGGATCTCCAATGATCTGTGTAGTAGGATGGTTGTTGTTGACTTTATGAGTGGGAATAGAACTAACAGGAATTTCTGTTTCCAAATTTTTGAAATCATTTACTGTACCCTGCTCATCATAGGAAGTTTTGGAGAAGATTCCTTCAGCTGGACTAGCATACACGTCTTCATTATCCATAGCTTGTAAAATCTCTTCTAGTGAGTCAACAGATTTAGTAGATTTTGACTTAGCAGTACTTGCAGATGAAGTACCGCTAGGTGTAGTAGGTACTGCTGTATGTTGTGACACAAAAGATTATTCTCTTGAATGCTTATTAGCAAATATAACATTCTTTTCTTGATCTTGAATCCTCTAAAGCTCTTGGGAGGCTTGATCGTCTTTTGATGGCATGGTTTGCTTCTTGGGAGTAGCAAAAATGGGAGTAACAGTAGGCATATTGGACACATAGATATGAACATCATCATCTGATGAAGAAACATCATCTTGAGTACCTACATTAGTTGCACTTGACTCCTCACATGCATTGTTAGTTTGACAATCCTTTTGCAGAAAATAGTAATCCATGGAGTTAGTTAGATAAACTAAATCAAACATCCAAGCATAACCTATTCCTGGGACATTGGGTTTATTTTCTAAGAAATTAACATGGGCATTTTCTTCAACCTTTTTAGATGCCAAATTATAAACCCTATATGCTTTACTTTGCACTGAATATCCTACAAGATATCCTGGATCAGACTTTCCATCAAACTTTCCCAAATAATCAAGAGTATTTAGTATAGACACATGACACCCAAAAGGTCTTAAATGACTTATGGTAGGCTTCACACCAGTCAAAAGTTCATAAGGTGTTTTGTTTTGAGTCTTGGTTACTAAGACTCTATTTAACACATAACATGTAGTGTTGATTGCTTCTGCCCAAAAGGTATTTGGCAAAAGAGAATCAACCAGCATAGTTCTAGCAGCCTCAATTAGTGTCCTATTCTTCCTTTCAGCTACTCCATTTTGTTGTGGAGTCCTAGGATTACTAAATTGTCTCTTAATTCCTTTAGACCTACAGAATTCATCAAATTCAACATTCTTGAATTTTGTCCCATTATCAGTCCTAATGATTAAAACATGTTTAGTGAACTGCTTTTCAACTAAAGTGATAAAATCCTTAAGTAATTCATTGGTTTCACTTTTAAGAGCTAAAAAGAAAACCCAACTGAATCTACTATAATCATCAGTTATGACTAGACAAAAGGTCTTATGACTAATGCTTCTTACAGAACTGGACCAAATAAATCCATATGCAAGAGTTGCAAAGGTTTTGTCACAGTGTTGACAGTCTTGGTCTTACAAGAGGCTCTATGATGTTTACCTTTTTGACAAGCAGCACATGTGAAATCATTTTGAAAAGATTTGTTAGGTAACCCTCTAACTAAATTCCTATTCACTAATCTGTTAAGATTCTTGAAATTCACACGACCTAACCTTCTATGCCATAAATTAGACTCATCAAAAGAAGCCTTAGCTAGAAAACATGTAATACCACCTATTGGAGTAATAGTATGAAGATGCATATTTTTTTTGCCTGGGTACTTTTAGCAGTACTTGAGATTCCTTAGGCATCTCAAAGTCTTTAGACAGTACCAAGCAGTCTTTGTCTGTGAACAACGCCTTGTTCTTCTTATCACACATTTGTGATACAGAAAAGAGATTGAACTCATTCAATTCTTTTACAAAGAACACATCTTCAAATTCCAATTTCCCTATGTTGATTTTCCCTTTGCCAGTGATTCTACCTTTGCTACCTCCAAAGGCTACTGGTCCTCCTCTGAATTCTTCAAATTCAGCAAGAAAATCTTTGTTTCCTTTCATGTGTCTTGAGCATCCACTATCTACTATACCTTTGTCTTTCTGAAGAATTGTGATAATCTTATGAATCAATAAGGTGGGCTGATGGTTCTAGAGAGAGAAAGTAGTGAGAGAAAGTGAGAGAGAAATATGTGTTTTCTATTAAACTTGAAAAGTGAAACAACCAACCAACCCCCTTTCCATGGTGGAAAGGGCTATTTATATCAAAGACACTAATGGACTTGGGCCGACCCATGACAAGCCCATGGGCCGGTTTTACTTAACAAATTAAACAGACATTAACTACGAGCTATACAACATTCAATAATACTGTGGAGTGACCGATACTTCTAATATATGTTAAAAACGTATTTCTAACAATCTCCCCTTAAGGGAGGTCACTCCATGTTACACAGTTCTAAACCTAGCATACTATACTAAGTCTTCGTTCTTCAGCTCGTACTCTTTTCTTCTTTTCTTTTTGTTGTGAATATGTTGATTTGATCTTTTGGGATTTGGCTTGAGAGCATTGTTCTTTTGACCAATCACGTGCGATCTTTGCCTTCTTGTGAATCTTGCCTCCTCGTGACTTCATGTTCCACACACTTATGTTTTTTGTTGAATTCTTGAAAGCTTCAGAGTTTGGTACAGTGGAAGACTTCATTTTGTACTTTCTTGAATTTTGCTGAACTTTGATGCAGAAAAACATAAGCATGTGGGAACGACTTTAGCTGGTACACCGCAACGCCACCGTCTTCACGGAAACATAATAAGACACGAATGAAATGGCTTAGAACATTTCATTCTAAATCGGTAGCATTTTACCTCCGGTCGGTGAAGACCGTTGGACGATATTAGATATCGTTCCTGTGACGGATAGTTTCAATTAAGTAACTTCCTGACAGGATTTCACGGGTAAACCCGTTCTCTTTATTCGACGATCACTAAGCTTGACTGCGAACATAAAGAGTGAATCACTTGGATAAATTATCCTTGCGATTGAAGACGTCAATTCATGAAATCTGGAACAAGTGAATTTCAATTAAGATTTTCACCATCGTTGCTTTCCAGTTATCACGAGCTTGATTCATAAAGAATCTTGCACGTCACCTACCAAGTGTTGTTTGATGTTAACACTAGAAGGATTTCCACTCGTCATCGTGAACACTAAAGAGTGTCACTCTGAGTGTTCTGGCAAGATCATACGATAATGCGTAGAGGCCTAGAACGAGTTTAAGTTCAATTAAGAATTAAACTACTGTTTCTTTCTAGTTTTCACAAGATTGGTTCTTAAAGAACCGCACGTGTCACCTACCATGAGCTTGTTTGATGTTGGCTCAAGCAGGATTTCCATCTTCATTGTAATACTTGCGTATCACTCGGATGTTCTGGCAATATTACAAGAATACTGCGTAGGACTCATAAAGATCTCTTACTTTTTCACAGTGTGTGAGAAAGCAAGGAATAAATGAAAAGTGTCCTAATGAGACTTTTGATGATCTCGTGGCTCTAGACTCGATAGTGCGTTTTGATTTCGTGAGCGATGGCTGGAGAGGAGTGCCACCTATTCAATATCAGTCTATTCGGAGTGAAAAAACCAATAGATAACGTGTTGATCTCCGTGTGATTAAAACAAATACATTTTGAGAGATATTTGAGTTAGCTGGGAAGGGTTGTGCATTGCATCACTGGGTCCATGATGTCTTTCTTAAATATCGAGAATCATTAACAAATGATCTCAATAGCATATGTATTGACCCGGTTTCTGCCTAAAGTTGTAAGGAGGGCTTCTTTCTTTACACCCTTTATCTTTACAATTCTTTTTCATTCTTCAACCCCTTAACACTACATCAAGCCATAAAAGCACAATATTCACAAAATGTACATATTCACAAATAAAACCAATATAGAGTGGACCTGAGATGTACGACCCATTAGATGGATCGTTGCAGTAACTTGTAGTGCACTCCATATGGTCTGCCACCAACGAATTTTTCTAAGCTCCTCATCAACCTACGTTCCCGGAGCTTTTCATCAATCTTCTTGATCACATATGTCGCCATCTTCTGATAAGCCGGATGCCAATCCTCAATCATTTCTGGTAATGTCCCGCCAGAATTAAGATGCTCCAATTTTCCTCTGACGTATATGAGAGTACCATCACTGTATTTATGAAGCCCAACTACCCTCATAAACTTCATGATCCCACGACTGTTCATGTAGAAAATCCCGTACATCGGAACGGTCGTGCCGGTATAGGGACATCTTTCGACATGTTGAGGTAGAACTTGATTCATTGAACGGGTCATGTTAAGCTTCCTTTGGTAGCTTTCAACTCCCAATTGAATATCTTCAACTCGTTTCTTGATAACAACGCTTCGTGTGAACATACGAAGTGCTGTATTCAAGGCAATGATTTCTTCACGAGTAAGATGGGTAAGCTGATCACGGGTCATCATAAGCAACATGTCTTCGATATCTTCAAGGCGAATGATAGAAAAATACCCCTGCTGTATCTTATATTCTTTGTCATCCTCGCTTTTTAGACGAATCTCCGTCACATGATGATAACCATTCTTGGGTTCAATCTTCAGTCCTAAGATACTTGTGATTCGAAGATTGCATCTGACGATACTTCCTGAGTTGGCTAAGCAGCAACCTCTGTATGCCCTTCAGACTCGCGCGTCCCAATGTGATGCTCCTATAGCAGCATACATGTCATAATTACGGCTTACCTTTGGGACCCAGAGGCGTTGACCTTTTCTTCGATATAAGGTATTGTCCCCCAATTAGCATCTTTCAACAAGGTCAGGGAGGTCGCGTACTTGGATGATCCCTTGAGGAGATACTCAAGATCATTGGTGACAAAGAAGTCAAGAGCAATTTGATTATCTTGAGAGGGATCAAGTGGAGGTGGAGCTCTTTCTGACTCATGAAGGCCTGGCCTTTGAACGGTATTGAGAGCTTTCAGGACCTCTTCAGCATAATACTCTTACTCCATGCGGCTTAACCTGGTTTTGGCGTGAAGTCTCTTGTCCTTTAGCGATATCTTTACCAAAGACGGAGTGACCGAAGATTTGAACTCATGAGCCCAAAATGCACACAAGTCTATCGGACTACGGATACGGAGATATAGAACATCTCTATCAGCGTCTGTGATTGGATAATATTTTGTAGCTGCCGTGATCCAAGCTTGTGGCGGTGCATTTTCATCAATCTCCAATGTATCCGCCCAGTCCCGTGTGCTTGACTCGGGAACAGTAGATTCTGGTTCTTTTTGCAGAGGAGTAGAAACATGAACACTTGCTGGTTCGGATTCAGGAATTTCGGCGGTATCATGAACAGGCGAGTGTTGTGCAGATTCATGTTCAATTACTGGTTCTGCAATCACAGGAGAAACAAAAGAACTAACAAGATTAGTGGTAACAGGTATAGAAACAGAAACAGATGTATCGGGAATCGATGATGCAGTAGTAGCATTCACATCATGGCGCCACTTGGTTCGTCCTGAGGTGGACTTTTCCTTTCGGGTAGCATCTTTCTGAGACATGGTACCAGACTTGGATGGTTTCTTTTTGCTGGCACCCTTGTCCCCCGTTTCATCGTCATCAGACTGATCAGACTGGTCATTTTTACCGCTATCCCTGTTTTCGTTGTCATCATTATCCTCATCACCATCCCCGTTGCTACCCTTATCACTCTCCTCATTTTGATCACCACCATCACCATCATCATCATCATCACCATCACTACCTTTGTCTTCATCTTCTTCACCATCATCCTCTTCTTCACCATCACCCTCTTCTTCACCATCACTCTCCTCTTGCTCACTATCTTCCTTTTCCTCCTCATCCAAGATGTGGTAAGGTACCACACTTCCAAATGTTTTAAACAGCCGATCATCCTCCAAGATAGCTTCATTGAGTGCTTTGTAGAGTGTTCGCTGAATTTTAGACTTGTCAAAAGATCCAACTTCCTTCATGCGAGCTTTGAGGATCTTCTTTAGTTCAAAATCTGTTAAGTCATATGCAATTTTGTAGGCTGACTCAGAAGGGTTGGATGACTTAATCATCAAGTTATCAGCCGCAAGTTTCCTCATCTCTTCACGCAGCTTTGGCATAAGAGATTCAACAGATTCATTCACTCTCTCTAAAATAGAAGCTTCAAGTGTTTCTTTCTGCTCCTTATATTTATCCTTTATGGCTTGAAGTCTTGTAAATCGTGCTTCATTCCTATCAGCTTCAGCCTGTTTGACCTGAGCAAGTTCTTCTGCATGAGATTTACGTGTCAACTCCATCTCTGCAGTGAACTTAGCTATCATCTCTTCTTGGGCTTTCTTGGATGCCTCTTCACTTTGCACTCGTCGAAATAGCTCTTCTCGAAGTTGAGCCATCTCTTTTCTTTGACTGTCCATGTGTTTATCCAACATTTCTGCCATTACGAATGCAGCCATTGAAGATGGTACATGGCGACTTTGGGATGGTTGAAAAGGCACGGTTGTGATTACAGTACTCATGACGGAAGTAGGTGGAGGTGGAGGGAATGGTAGTGGTGTTGGCACAGGTCGTGTTGGTAAAGGCTGGATTGGTGGAGGTTGTGTTACAAGAGGCTGTGTAGTCACAATGATTGTTGTAGCACCGGACTCCTTCTCAATACTTGTTGTATCAGCAATGGATGTCTCCTTCGATGCTGAGTAACGTTCGGGTGATCCAAACTCACTAATGTCATGTGGCTCCTCATATTCTTCTTTAACATCTATCTGTGCACCCGAACCACTACCTCCTGTGTCTCTCCTACTCTTTTCAATAGCCTTTTTCATTAACCTTTTCTCAGTCTTGCGAGTTAGCTCGAGAGTAGGATCGTCATCAACATATTCTTCATCGTGAAGAACAAGCTTGTCAGCCGTGCTCTTACCCTTCTTAGCCTCAGTCTTTGTCTTATTGGTTTTGGGTTCAAATAAAGCAACTGTTTGCTTGCATTTACCTTTACTCTTGACCGTAGTAGACGAGTCTTCTCCTGTCTGAATGCTTTCTTGTTGGTTCTGGATTTCTATTAGCATGTTCTTGTAATCAGCAGAAGCGATAATCTTATCTGTCAGGAGATAACCGGGAATAGGACCAGGGATAACAACATTGGAGTGACTTTCTTGCCTTAAATCCACCAGATCATCAGCATCCTTTGTGTGGTGACGGCTACCTGCACGCTTACCAATAGACGCATCGTTTTCCATAAAATAATGTATGATTAGCTTTATGAACCTAGGGTACTGGTAACCTTTGGCCTTAGTCTTCATGTTTGTGAAGAGTTGATAACTAAACTCGTCCCACAACAATGATGCATAATCAATATTAATACCTTTTAACATACCATAGAACATATTGATGATTGGCGGACGCACAACATCATACCCAGTCGTTTTGGGTGTGAGACATCGGCTGAGAATACCAAAAATCGCTTTCCAAGGTTGACCCACTTTGGCTGTGGTAAAATCGGACACTATTCGTAAGTCCGCACATCCAATAGCAGAGAACATCTCCATGAGCTCGTTCTTGGTCGGGTTCGCTGAGAATGTTGTACCTTTGGGTGACTCCCGAAAACCAAAGATCTTGCGGAAGTCTGACACGGTGAGAGTCTGTTGCTTGTTGTCCAGGAAGAATGTGATCTTGTTTGACATCTTCTCTTTGGTTGCCCAGAATTCGTACATGTAGTTGAAGGGCACCGAAGCACTACTCCTTAGCGCCTTCTTGAAGTGAGAATTGTCAAGAATGGCTGAAGCTACTTGAATCCATTGTGATTGAAGTTAGAGACCTCCTTCAACCGGTAGTTGTTTGGAATGAACTTGAGGGTTTTGGCTTCTTCAATGGCTGTTGCTCTAGTGTTTTGTATTTGTTGCACGGTTGGGTTAGTCATTGTTTCTGCTTAAGATAAAACATAAAGGTTGATACACACAGATATAAATACCATTATGAATTTATACCTAAGCATTAAACATACGACATAAAACCTTAAGCATTTACAACACTCAAACATTTAATAAAGTTATTAAGCAAAAACACCTTCATTCGGAATAAACATCTCATCCGGAATAAACATTTTATCCGGAATAAACACTTCATCCGGAATAAACACTTCATCCGGAATAAACACTTCATCCGGAATAAACACTTCATCCGGAATAAACACTTCATCCGGAATAAACACTTCATCCGGAATAATTGTTTCATCCGGAATAATTGTTTCATTCGGAATAATTGTTTCATCCGGAATAATTGTTTCATCCGGAATAATTGTTTCATCTGGAATAATTGTTTCATCCGGAATAATTGTTTCATCCGGAATAATTGTTTCATCCGGAGTAATTATTTCATCCGGAATAAATTGTCTATCCGAAATAATATGATCCATCCGAAATAACATGATCCATCTGGATTAACGTGATCCATCCGGAATAACGTGATCCATCCGGAATAACATGATCCATCCGGAATAATTTTGAACTTTGGTTCATCCGGAATGTTTTTGCAAAACACTTGCTCATTCGGAATATCCTAAATTCGTTCTATAATGGATTAATCTAAGCTCATTTGTGTGTTTAAGGCATTCTAAAGGCAACAAACATCTTTCTAATGATATTCCGAGTAAAACCCAACTAAAACCCTAATCAATTAAACCCTAATATAGGCAGAAACCCTAATTTTGATAAATTTGATTAAACCGAATCAATTACCTGGGAACAATGAGATGAATTAGATGAAGTTTGTACCTTGTTAGATGAATGTGATGAGTTAGAGATCAATAAAAAACGTGATATAGGAGCTTGAGTGTGTATTTTAGTGTGTGTTAATGGCGGCTAAGAGATAAAACAAAAAAAGAGAGACTAAAGAAAGACGGAGAGGGGGATTTGACTTGGTCAAATTTTTCACAAGTTTCAAAGTTGTCACATTTGGCCCTTTCAGTTTTAATCCCCTTAACTATTCGTTTTTCTTTACTTTTCCTTTTCTTTTCTAGTTAATAACAACTTTAGGTTAAAATTCGTTAAAGTAGTTAACAATCGTTAGGCCTATCTCATTGAATTAACTATTCTAGCCCTCACACCACTTCAACAAAATATCCGAGGCCTAAACTCACGAAAAATCACGAACGAATACAAGACGAATACCAAAGCAATTTCAGTCATTAACCAATTAGCCAATTAATTTTCCTCGAAAACTTTTGAAGACTGTTTTGATGACGAAGACGATTTAACATTTTCTCCTCCTTAAACGATGAACCGTTTTCTATTTAAAGAGTTGTAGTCATTGTTTAACGAGGCACATGTTGATGAAAACATTTTCCAATTAATGTCTTGAAAAGACTGATTCGTGGTGGCAATAAGATTTCTCTTATTTTGACAAATTAATGCACTGAGACGTACATTAACGCGTGTTAGACCAAGTTATAAAGTAAACTTGATCCCTTTGCATGATTTGGCTTGTAAATCATGCCCGAGAAAATTAATTCCCGTTGTGAGCCAACGTTTTCCAAGGAAATACGTGGCTTTAATGCGAAAAACGGGTTGCAGTCAGAAATAACTACAAGCCATAATGGGCATGTTTTAAAAATGTACAACTTTTATACGGACTCTATTTATGGCGCCGTGTCAATTTTAATCGACATTTATAAAGCCGTAAATATTACCGTACTAAAAGACATGCCCGATTAAAAAAACGAAAATATTTTTGGGTTTTCTTGGTTTTATATTTTTTTATGGTTTTTCTTTGTTTTATATTTTTTATGGTTTTTGTAGGTTTTATATTTTTGTATTTTTCTTTTTGTGGTTTATATATATACGATAATATACATGATCACGAACAAAGGATACGCATGAATAGTTTACCACCACTATTCTGCTGATTCTTCTGCCAACTCTTTGAGAGTCGATGGAGAGAAAGATTTCATGCCAAGCTTGTCGATCAAAAACTCGATTCGTCCTCGATCTAAGGCTTTTTTGAACATATCTGCCAGCTGATACTCAGTGGTGACAAAATACAGCTCGATCACTCCGTTTTCCACCTGCTCTTTAATGAAATGGTAGCGAATCTCGATGTGCTTTGCCCGGGAGTGTTGAACGCAGTTGCAGCAAAGGGCAATGGCGCTCTTGTTGTCACAATACATCGGGATTTTGTTGAATCCAAGACCGTAGTCAGTTAGTTGTGATCTCATCCAAAGGACTTGAGCACAACAACCGGACATGGCAATGTATTCAGCCTCCGTGCTAGAAATTGCAGCGCTTTTCTGCCTTTTTGAAGACCAACTAATCAATCTGTCTCCAAGGAGTTGCACAGACCCAGAAGTGCTACGCCTCGTGTCTTGACATCCAGCATGATCGGCATCTACATATGATATTAAAGCAATAGAGTAATCTTTCGGATACCAAAGACCACGATGAAGTGTTCCTTTGAGATACCGAAAGATCCTTTTAACAGCATGTAGGTGCTTTTCGGTAGGCCGAGCCTGATATCGGGCACACATGCATACGACAAATTGCAAATCAGGCCTGCTAGCATTCAGATAGAGAAGGGTGCCGATCATCCCACGGAAGAGTTTCGGATCGACAATAATCCCATTCCTATCTTCATCTAACTTGGATTTCTCCACCATTGGAGTATCCACGGGGTCACAATTTTCAAAGTTATATTTCTTTAAAGATTCTAGAGCATATTTGGATTGATTAATAAAGATGCCTCTGGGATTCTGAGAAATTTGTAATCCTAAGAAAAATGAAAATTTTCCCATCATCGACATCTGAAAGCGTGTGGACATTATTTTCTCAAAGCGGTTTGACAATTCTATGTTAGAGGCAGCAAATATTATATCATCAACATAAATTTGTACCAGTATCATGTCGTTGTCTTCCTTGAGAGTGAATAGAGTGGGGTCCACCTTGCCTTTGGAGAAGCCTTCCGACATGAGATATGTTGAAAGGAGATCATACCACGCGCGTGGAGCTTGTTTCAACCCATATAGAGCCTTCTTAAGCTTGTACACATGATTAGGAAACTCCGTGCTAACGAACCCATTCGGCTGACTAACATAGACTTCTTCCCTTAGTTCACCATTCAAAAATGCCGTCTTCACATCCATTTGATAGACGATCATGTTCATATGAGCAGCATACGCAAGGAATAGTCTAATAGCCTCCAATCTTGCAGCAGGAGCAAAAGATTCTTCAAAGTCGATACCCAAGGCTTGTTTGTATCCTCTAGCAACCAATCTAGCCTTATTCTTCAAAACTCCACCCATCTCATCGAGTTTAACCTTATAAACCCACAACAAAGTAAGGATGTTAACCTTGTCAGGGAGAGGAACTAATTCCCATACTTCAAGTCTTTGGAATTCATTTAGTTCCTCTTGCATGGCTTCAATCCAAGATGATTGAGTCATAGCATGTTGCCAGTTTTTAGGTTCAACGTCGGAGAGAAATGCATCAAAATAGAAATAGAGTGCACTATCTTGTAATTGATGGCGTGTAGAGACTGGTCGATCGAGACCTCCAATAATATTCCTAATTGGGTGATCTTTTGTCCATTTGGTGCTGTGATTTTCAATCCGTGGTGGTCTAGAGTGAACAATTGTAGGAGCTTCTTCTGAGGTAGACGCGGCTGAAGGGTTTTCAGGTATCGATATACCAAAGAATGGAAGCTCTTGTAGGTGAGCATATTCCAAATCGTGATCAACAGAATCCTCTTCATCATCATTAGGCACAAGTAAGGGTGAAGATTCAGGTGTAGTTTGAGAATTACTTGGTGGAGGTGCATCCGGTTCAATGTTAATTGAAGATGCATTGGATGAAGCTTCATTAGCTTGAGCAACAACTTCAGGTATTGGAGCTATCACTACAGGTGCTGGAACTTCATCACTTGGGGGATCAAAGAATTCATCAAACAAAGGTTGAAATAGTTTATCCCACTCGGGCCTTGTGGGTGGTATAAATGATATAGAAGTAGGATTATTGGGAACTAATCCGGAACTAATAGCACCGGTTCCCATCTCGTGAAGCGCGGGTTCAGAGCTGCTTTGCTCAGAAGCCATCGCTGTCAGCTCATCAAAATCTGCGTCCATAGTTTCTACTATCTTACCAAGACGACGGTTGTAAATTGGGTATGCTTTCTTTGAGGGTGAGTAACCAATGAAAATACCTATATCGGCTTTCGGTTGAAGTTTGCCCAAATTCTCACTATTAATGTTTGGATAACAAAGAGCATCAAACACATGAAAGAATGAAACATCGGGTTTACGGTCATGTAGAAGCTCGTAAGGTGTTTTTCCATGGCGTTTTTGAATGATAGAGCGGTTTTGGGTGTAACATGCAGTAGATACAGCTTCTGCCCATAAGAATAATGGAGCGTTCGCATAAATCAGCATAGTCCTAGCAGCTTCCATAAGCGTAGGATTCCGTCTTTCAACGACACCGTTTTGTTGTGGGGTACGTGCAGCGGATGTTTCATGTGACATACCAACTTCTTCATAGTAATCACGAAGAGTCTGGTTGACGAATTCTGTTCCATTATCAGTACGAATACGGCAGACAGTAGTATTTAAACGTACCTGAATGAACTTCAGGAAAGTGATGATAGCCTTCGGTGCTTCATCCTTTGTACGTAGAAATCTAACCCATGTAAACCTGGAGAAATCATCCACAATAACAAGAATGAATTTCTTACCACTCACACTTTCGGTTCGCATTGGCCCACAAAGATCCATATGCAAAAGATGAAGTTTTTCTTGATTGGTGTCTTCAGCTTTGTACTTGTATGATTTCTTGGTGCTTTTCCCCTTGAACACACGGAACATAAATGGTCCTTGTGAAATTTGAGCTTTGGAAGACCACGATGTCACACCCCACCATGGCGGAATATGGGGCACGACGTATGGATATCATCACAACAATAGCGTGTCTATAGAGATAACTAAATGATATAAGAAATGTCATAAATGGCGACACAAATGTCATGACAATATCTCAACATGCGGGAGTCTAGGTAAGTAGGTAACAGTCCTACCACTTACCCAAGACAAACAATAAACATAAACCAAACAAACATATAGGTGCCAACATGTATCACTTATCAAAAGAAAAACATAAAGGTAAACTAAGAAGGAACGGGGATATCCTTCTATATGCATTCCTACGCTCTCCAAATCCTAGCCACATAAGTTCTCACGCTTAACCACGTTATCACCTGAAAGAGACACTAAAACACGTCAACATAATGTTGGTGAGAGTCATAGGTTTAGACTCCAACGCCAAAACAGTTATAAGCTGTGAATAACCACCATCAACAAAAGAACATATGGACAATGTGTTACAAATATGCATTAACAACTAACATTCAAGATTAATCATACCAAACCAAAATCCAAGGCTCCTACCTTGCCAAACAACATGGTACCGTAGATGATCACACTATGTACCTATCCCAAGGCCACTACCTTGTCAAACCATAAGGCCACTACCTTGTCAAACCACAAGGCCACTACCTTGTCAAACCACAAGAACTGAGACGGCACGTGTCCCCCGATCCAAATCATACACATTCAAGAATCACATAGCAGTTAATCACATAATGTACACACAAGTCTATCACAACCATAAAAACATTCACATCAACAATTTAAAAATAACTCAACACAGTGTCTCTTCCATCCCATCTGGAAGTCAAAATCAAAAGTAAACATGGGACTATGAAACTCACCTGATAGCTTCTTCACAAGTCCTCGCACTAGCAACGAGCTAACAAACCAAAAACACACAATCAATACCCGAACCAACCACCAAGATGGCTCATTGATTGTGGTAAATTACACCTCTTGTTTAGGAAAACAAAAGAGAGTAAATGAGCGGAAAGTATTAAGTGTACGTTTAGGAAAACGTAAACACTAATGACCCAATGAAGTTCCAAGTTCGTTTCCCAAGGAGGTATATGTGTGTGAAAAACTTGTTAAATGTTTGTGATTAATGATTGGTTTAGAAAGGGATGAGAAAAGAAGATGACGAAGACGTGAAAATAATACTACGACGACAAAACGTAAAACCGTGAAAACTACAAAAATAAAAATTAATTCTAAAAATTACCAAAAATTCATCAAAAAACAAAATAAATAAACTAAGACTTTACCAATGATCAAAACTTTTTCAAACCTTTTAAATAATTAAATATTCAATTTTTAAATGCTAATTAAAGGCATAAAAATCAAATAAATTATCAAAAAGCCCAAAAAAAGATTTTTCAATTGGTAAACCTCTAAAATGACCTAAAAAGATTAAAAACTATTTTTAGAAATTTTTAAACTAATAAAAACTATTTAAAATGATTTAAAAACTATTAAAAAAATAATTATAAAAATTAATCTAAAAGTGATAAAATTATTCTAAAAGTTGTTAAATTCCTATTTTAATGTATTAAAGCTAAGAAAAATGTAAAAAGTTGGAAAATGTGAAATTTGAAAAATAATAATAAAATAATATTAAAATAATATTAAAAATCCAAAAATTATAAAAAAATTCTAAAAACTTGCAAACTAGTTTATTTTAACCTAAATAATCAGAAAATCAAAGTGAAATGACCAGAATACCCCTATTGGGCCCTCAAATGGGCCAAAACCAAAAACAGTCAACCTTAATGGGCTTTTTAGCCCAAAAAGTCAAACTTGGCCCAATTGACTTGGAAAAGCCCTATCTGAATCAAAATTTAATTCTAAGCACAAAACTCTAAAGGCCCAAAAGCTGAATGTGAGCTTATCACAGCTTAATAAGCAAACAACTTATTCTTATTGGGCTTTTTAGCCTATTAAGCAATAAGCTAATGCCATAAGCTCTAATTTAACACACAACCTTCTTTTGGGATGCTTATGAGATCTGTAAAAAGACATTTTGAAAAAGCACACTCAATAAGCCAGAAATAAGCAAAGTAATATTCACTAAAAGACAAAATAGTCATTTTTGAGAAATAAGGCACCTCAGGACTTGATTCAACTTGCAAAAGATCACAAATGGACTCAATAAGCCAAAACAATCAACAAAATTCCAATAAGCAAAACCAATAAGCCAGAATAAGGCAATAAGCACTTATGAAAAAGTCAATTAAGCTGGTTTTCTAGTCAAAACCTAAAGTCAACCCACCAAATGCTCCAGTATGAACAAATGGGTCAAATAATGAGCACCTATTACAAAATCCAAGTTGTTGCTGGTTAAAAATAAGCTATTATAGCTTATTGATAAGCTGACACCAATTTAACACTATCAGTGGTAACCAGCAGGGGAAAGGAGTTCCCACTGCTTTGACTATTTGACTGAGCTTTTTAGAGAGTTTCAGTTGGATTCAATTGGAAACAAGGGCACCCTTGTGATCAGTGAATCACAAGGAGTCAATAGCAACAAGAAAATCCAAATTTGGTTCACACAATAAGCCACAAATGATCAAACAGTTACCAGATCAAGCACAGACATGGAAATAAACAGTTATGCACTTAATAAGCAGATTTAGCAAGAATAAGCCAACCAAACTTAACAGGATGCATACACAAGCTATATTAACTATGAATAAGCACAAATCAACTTAAATCAAACACTGAATCAAATCAAACAATGAGATCAAAGCACACAAAGTTACTGATGAACAAGGTGCATATGCAGAAACTATTTTGCTGATCTATTTGACACTAGATCTAATTTCAGGCACTCAAATCTACTTCCCTGGTGTTGTTAACCTAGATTTAACACTTGTTAACCCTAGTCTATGATTAGATCTAGGTGTCCCCTAAATTTCAGTCAAATTCACCAAGTAAACAAGATTTTATACCCAATCTATGAATCTATGTGTTTCAAACCACAAAATGAGCAACAAAGCAACCAAGTATATCAAATAAACAAGTTCTAGCAGATAGCACAAACAAACATCAACTCAAAACACCACAAATCCAAATCAAGCAGTTCACCCAAACACCCCTTAGTCAACTACTTAACAAAGCAACTTGTGATTTATTCTAATAACCTACTGATTTTAATGATCAAAAACACTTACTAGGTAGCAACTAACAGAATCAAACTCAAAAATCACCAGCTTAAACACAAGAACTCAAAATCAAAGCACCAAAACCAAAACAGGCAGTAACATGAAATTTTTAGAGGAAACTTAATCAAGAGATTATACCTGCACTCCACAACATCCTAGGAGGGCCAGCTGTGCTCCTTGGACCTTGTTCAACAACTAGAACAAGACCAAGGTACTTCAAAGAAGATGATCAAAGCCTGCTGATGTTCAAAGTAGAACAAGGCTTTGATTATGATATGTCTTCAACACAAAACAGCAAACAACTCAACCAAAGGCTTAGAACTCTTCCCAGGCATGGTGTCAACAAGCTTGAAGGAGCTCAAGGCTTATGGCTAAGGGTTAGTACACAATGATAACTAAAAATCAGAAACTAGGATTTCAAGGTTTTTGAACCTTGAAAACCTTATGAACCAAGACGTTCCTTAACCACAAGATTAAGGAAGGTCTTAACAATCAAATGGAACTCAGATTTAGGCTATTCTAACACCAACTTTTAATCAATCACAAAAGAGAATTCAAAATTTTCATAAATTCAAATTTTATTAACTTAAAAAGGAATTACAAAGATTGATAGCCTAAAACTGGAACAAAGGGACTCTCACATGTTGTGGTCTCCTTTTATAGGCAAATGCCTGGCTAACACTATTCACAAACCCTAGAACTGAATTCTCTAAAATGCCCTTGAGTCTTCTAGACGTTTTGATGGAATGTGCTGTCCAAATTGATATAGGCTGTTCATTTAGCTTTGGAATGAAGCAAGGATCCTTGGCTGTTGATTTGGACACGTCAGATTACTTAGAGAGTAAGTTGCATTTTCACTGGTTGAGGAGGTTGAGTGTGGGGTCCTTTGGGTAATGGGATTGAGGGTTTTGTGTGTGGGATTTGTTTCTGCACATGTGAATCACACAAGTGCCTAGGTAATTTGTTTTTACCCTTTGTTTTAAGTGAAGTGGTAACTGGGTTCTTGGGGTGAATAGTAAACCCTTTGATCCGTTTTTGTAGGAATGGAAAAGTGTTTGGCGCATTATTCATTTGAATGTTTTATTTGCACAGATTTGCCCCTTGTGTTTTGGCAAAATAGGTAAAACGTGTTTTTAGCCACCAAAACTTCCATTCCTTTGTAAATAACTTTCAGCCTTTGACACTTTTGGCACAAAACTTTGGAAAAAGGTTTACAAGGGTTGTTTTTGCCATTTTGAGATATTTCAAGGGCTGATCTTGGACATTCTTGATCTTCAAAGGTCTTTAATATAACTTTGACTTCATGAGGGACCATAATTGGCAATTTGGAATTGTTGAGGGACTAAACTTGCCATTTCTTCAAAGTTGAAGGACCATTTGTGTAATTTTGACAAACTTAAGGGACCAAACTTGTAATTATCAATATACAAGGGTTTTAAGTGTCATTTCTTCATTAAATAAGGATCAATCTTGCATGTCTTCAAGTCTTCAAGGGTATTTGTTGAATATTCCATGATCTAGGGCCCGGTTCTTTGTACGGCTTTGTTTCTCGTGTCCGTTTTTCCTTGTATCTTGTGATCTTTTGTATTTTTCACTATATCCATACCTAAAATACACAATTAAACAAACACAAGCATATATATGGTATTTTATGACATTTTTATGCATTAAAAACCCGAAAAGAACGATGAGATCATGTATAAATGCCATCTCATCACTCATCAACCTATGATGGACATCTAGCCTATTCCCATATAATTACCTCATTGTTAAGTTCTAATCACCCCATTACCCTTCCTTAGCAAGTCCCTAACTTGGTTAAGTTTAATAGCTATCCCGTTCATAATTTTACACAAAACAGTCTTAGTTTTAGGTCTCAAAACTTTAAGTCAAACGTCCACTTAAATATACCCATGGTTTCTGTAAAAGGAATATTCACACTTTTATACATGTTAGTTAAAACCTCCCTCTTGCCCTAACCTTAAAGCTACTGTTAAGGCCCCGATATATGTGTATATATTGCTACCTATCCAGAATTCACCGATTTTAAACGTATGAAAAGTTCATTACCATTAGAGGGTCTTACCCTAAACCACAATCTTAACCCAAGTGAAGATACTCACTAAAATATATAAACCATCTCTCATGTTCGTGAAAAGATCCCAATGCAACCCTAAGTACCCCAAACAACCCAAAACTTAAAAAGAAAACAGGCTGATTACAAAACTGTTTTGACCTCCGACTGTTGTAACCTGTTTTTGACCCACTTCCGGACCTCCATTATAGTTCTCGTTTCTTGCATTGGAAAGCCACTTCAAATAACTTTTCAGGGCTAGTTTGATCGCATCTTGAATGTTCCTAGAACTCATATATGATCAAAAATATTGACTCAAAATTCTGCCCAGCTTTTAAAAACGGGTTTAACAAAATCAACCTCATTAATTAACCCTAATCCCTCTAATTACAAGCCCTAATTTATTTAATCATTAAAATATGATTAATATACTATTTTTAAATAAACCCTAACCTAAATCTATCATAAGATGATCATAGAAAACATTAAAAACAATTAATATGAAAAGGGTTAAGAAGGTTTTACCTTTAATTTAATGGAAGATGAGAAAACCTAATTTTTGAAGAACCCTAATTGGCCACCATTGATGAATTTCGGCTAGGAGATGTTAACCTGATTGTTATGGTTATGAGTTGGGTTTGGTTAAGTCCTAAAGGCCCCCTAATCCCATTACAAGTCCATTGGGCCTGTTTTGGGCTTTTCCCTTCTTTCTTTCTTCTTTGGTGCGTCTAAACCGACCCAAACACCCCTAAATTCGTTTTTTTATTTTATTATTTAATATTATGTTATTAATATTACTTTAATTTTCCTTAATTTATTTCAGCTCCTAAAGCTTCCAAAACCACAAAACCGTAAAACTAGTCAAATTTACGCGTTTTACCGTAAAAGACGTAAAATATACACTTTTATAAAAACTCTCAAATTTTGAAATAAACTTTATAACTAAGTCCTAAATGACTTAAAACCATTCCGAAAAATATTCATATGACTAATAACCTCATCCGCGACCTCTAAATGTTAAACCGTAAATCGTAAAAATACGATTTTCTATAATACATATACGTATACTTAGAACCACCAAATAACACCATCTCACTTCATAGTCACTACCATGTGAACTCATGAACATGAAATCATCACACATCGTTTCATTCACAAGGTACCCCGTACCGGAAACGATATCCAAACCACAATCTATACACACCAATAAGCACATAAACACGTAAAGACATGCAACTAGCACAAAATAAAACTAAGTGGCGAACCTCAAAACCAGGATTGTCACATCACTCCCTCCTAATATAAATCTCGTCCCGAGATTTACTCCTTGGGATCAAACATACAGACAAGAAATCACACGAGGATACTTGTTCTAAAAGAACTCCTCTCATTTCCACGTGAACTTTAGTTCAAGTTTCAAAATACCACATATACAAACCAAAAACAATTAAACTCATTGCCAAACTCTTGACCTCACAGTCAATAAATCTCCTAGATGACTCTTTGATAAAACAAAGACTCTCATTAGCACAAGTCCCGAATAACCGTACATGTAAAATGCATTCTCAAATAACCTTTACCAATCTTAATACACGAAATATAACATGTATACCACTCGTTTCCCCCAGGTAATTCTACGCTCATAAGCTACTGGTCCGATCTTTCCAAAGATCATAAATGGACCTACAAAACTCTACATCAGCTCTTCCATTTTACCAAAACATACCACACGTTACTATGGGTGAAAATCCCTTTAGTCCGTACCCCAAACTACTTAAAATTTCCAATTTCCTTGCAAAGGGACCTATGACGGTCTTTCACATACCCATTAGTTCTTCCAGTCCAAATCAACCTACGATCTATACATATCCTCAAATGGATGGTTATCTCAGTTAGACCAATCCCTTCGTCCCTATGGCATATCACACCTATAACTCCTCATCCATTCGATTATCGATACTAATCTTCCAAAACAATTAGTATAAATTAGTGCCATTTCCTTTTCCAATCTCGACCTATTTTATTCTTGCTTCGCTCCTATACACACTTCCTTCTTTTCCTCAACTCATACCATACATCACAATGTGATGCTTCCCATCGTTTCTTCCCTGCCATAACCCTTCATAAGGCATTGCATACATATTAGGCTAACTTTTACACAGCACCCTCTATTCCATCACATTCGTACCCAATCCTTCCAACTTCTCAACTACGTGACTTCTCATTCCTCTTAAAATATGAGATGAATTAATCAGTCTATCGACTATCACCCAACTCTCGTCACCTTCCCCAATTTCGTCCTTACATCCCCCTTTCTAAGCTACTCCTATCTATGTAGGAAGTATAGTCTACGTCCCTTTTCTCCACATGATTGTCCAAGCCACGCAACATACATGTTGACGCGTTCACTGCTTTAGACAACTCAACTTGCGTAACCTACATCCTTCATCCAAACCACCCTAATATGTCATCCCTATAGTTCAAGTTCGTCTCAGCTTCACTTCATTTTTCTTATTCCATGTCTTATCAATCATGCTTGCCTTTCCCAGATGGTACTTGGCCTTGCAATTTTTATTTCGTAAATTAACTCCACCCATCACTTTTAACAAATGTTCAATCAAGATGATTGAATATGTGTTGGAGACGTTCATGATCCGTATAGATCATTCTCCATGTCTCGTACACCAAATGCCTCTAGCATTCTAGGCAGATATAACAGCCCAGCTCCACTAACTAAGTATATCCAGTTCTTCCAAATCTTCAGTTCCTGCAACGTATAAGCGATCGCCTTTCTTTGTCGTCCTCGTACGCGTCCAAATCCTTGCTCCACGTATCGTCATGCTTCGCGAATTCATCCAGTCCTTCCGATAATGCCAAGATCGGCTCATTATCCAATCCACCTCTTCAGCCTCCAAAATGCTTCCTCATCCTTCTTCACTTCGCCCCTTGCTGGTTCCATGATATGCCATCATCTCTAACTACTCATCATGGTAGACTTAATACTAAAACTCACACTTGAAAATCTCCCGTATAATTCCACTTCAAAACCAACACATACTTCTCCTCACTCTCCTTCTTAGACTTTGAGTAGATCAAGATGTCGTCGATACTCCCAATGACCACTCATTTATATACGTTCAGGCACACTCGCTTCATTGACTCCATGTAATCCGCTAGTGCTTTGGCGAAGCCAAATGCATAACCGTAAACCCAAAGCGTTCATACAACATCCTTAGCAATTTCAACTATGTCCTCCTTGCACCCTCTCTTAGCGGCAATACGAATAAATTCTTACCTCGTTCTACTTGCAAAATTATGTACGCATTTTAAAAGACCAATGCTTCCTCTCATCAGCCACTCAACCGCTTTCCACATCCAATCTACTACTAAGCAACTCAACTTTTACCTTGCATCCGTTGCATTTTCTAACAACTCTTGTTTTTAAATCATTCCATCAACAATTTTCCTTGGAAAGGTACTAACTACAACTCCTCTCACTTCTCCTACTTGCTCTATTTATGGTTCTATCTCACAGTAATAGGCAAACCTACTAAATTTCAGGAAATTTTCGAAAAACTTACATGCCCTACGAACAATCATAAATACCTTTGAGGTATTACTTCCCCTTCCAACACTCTCTATGGCGCGTTAATTGTGCTAATATCCCACAAATCTCTATTCATCTCCTTGGTACTCCTAAGAGACCTCATGACCACACTAGTTCGTCTACGAACTTCTTTCCTCCCCACTAAGGGTATTCCGACCGTTCTCTCATGGTCACCTACTTAAGCATGTAGGCGCGACCAAGTCTTTCATACGACTACCTCAACGCTCCCGAACAATACGAAACCAAAACTACATCCGGAATCCATCAGATACGATCAACGAATCAAACAACGGATAACTAACGACATTTCACGTGCACCAATTAAAACAAGTCAAAAACCCCGAGACTCAAAAGGAAACTCAAACCCAGAACATGTATCAATTCAAAATGACCCATGACAACGAAAAATAATCCAAGAAACACCCACTGGCAACCAAAACATATTACGCCCCGCAACATATTATTTAAACCGTGCAAAAGATCGACCTTTCCAAAAGAATATACTCTTATTTATTATTATTATTTTTTTTTTTACCTCCCCACATCTATGTGACTCAAACCATCTACAAACAACCTTCTAGGCGATCTCAAAACTCAACCCAAGGACTAGGTATCCCGTACACCCCAAATAAAAATAAACTACTATTCAAAACTCAACCTTGTACCCGACACTTGTACAACAATTCCGACCATTCCACTGACCTCCCATGACTATACTTTCTGAATATATGAAAAGTACGTTCCGAGTACATAATTTTTGGCTTTTGAATCACTCAAAAAGCTCTAAAAACGAACAAGTTATGACCGAAACAATTTTATATTAATGAAAGATAAAATTGTATGTGAAATCTTCATAAACTCAATTTAACCTTGAATTAATAATTATAAATGACGTGAATCGGTTAAACCCAATTATATAAACAATGTAAGTAGAAAGAAATTTTACTTTGCTTTATTTTAAAGAATGTCTTTTAGAATTTGAAATAAATAAGTGTTGACTAAAAAGAAATCTTATGTTACATCTTGTTTCAAACACGACCCCAACACCTTACCCTTATTTTACCGAATACCACCAACTATCTAACCCTATACTAGATTTCCAAGTCCCCTTTTTCCATATACCAACCAAAAGAAATGTAAGACTCAACACAAAAGATTTCATTATCTCAAAAGACATCCCAGGTTATTTCAATAGACTTAAAACCAAGAACACCGTTTTAAAACGTACACGTGAAATACGAAACTCAAAGAATACGCTACAAGACATAGTTCAAAAGATTCAAAACATCGTTGAAACTCCACCAAACTCCAGCACCATAAAACACGAACAAACACAAGGTACGTTTAAGTTATAATAACTAGTGAACGACCATATACCATAACCTAACACATAGTAGCATATATACATCCACATATGTATACCTATTGAATCCCCCAAACATACTCGTTATCATACACGTCAAGTCAATCAATCGCTTTATACGCTCGTTTTTCCATACGAGTAATCACCATCTCACCGTGTCACAACAAGGCATAAAGCCCACCTCCAAAACCCAACCATATCGTGTGACCCCATAATCACACAACACAACTTTAACCCAAAACATTTAACACAAAAAGAACAATAGCCATATCATAGGCAGCCATTACATAAACCCATATATAATACGTATACCCAAATTCTACATCTCACCATATACAAGCATGTACTATCCCTCTTTCATGCTATCATACTTGAGAACCTATTGAAGTTGTGGTACTTGTATAACTATGTTGGCCACCATACTTATACAATTACCCTTTCCCCAATGCACTCCCTCCTATGATGACACTTATAAGAATCAATACAACATATAACACATAATTCATCTACTCACATAAGCTCATAACCACATAAACCATAAAGTCCAAAACTCCATCTATTAAAATAACATAGTAATACTCTTGGAATACCGAAATCCATAGTCTAGCTAAAACAGCATAGACCAAATCCAAAACGAAAACATAATCAGTTATAACTCATGTCGCCCATAAGAGTGGAAACAGCTTAAAACCCTTCCTATCCACCTACTCCTAGTAACTCGAACCACCATACGATTCTTAGGGAACATGACTTAAACATCAAAAGAAATATAACATACTTCAGGTATGTGAAATAACTCGATAAAAGATAGAAACTACCTTGTACTAAATTATGTACTATAATGTACAATTTAAGCAAAATACAACAGTGACTAGCGTGGACGATTTATGGTTCAACCCCCACTAGTCACAAACCCAAAAAGAAAATAACATGTGACTAAGTATGAACATACTACGTTTCAATTCATACTAGTCAAAACATCGCAATAAATAACATCCAAACACATCAATTATTATAAAATGCACACATACTCCTATGACGCCTATATGCAGGGACCCTTAAGCTATAGACTAGGCTACGCGACTAGGCAACCTAATTCTCTATATCCATTGTCTTTGATACCATTCTGTCACACCCCACCATGGCGGAATATGGGGCACGACGTATGGATATCATCACAACAATAGCGTGTCTATAGAGATAACTAAATGATATAAGAAATGTCATAAATGGCGACACAAATGTCATGACAATATCTCAACATGCGGGAGTCTAGGTAAGTAGGTAACAGTCCTACCACTTACCCAAGACAAACAATAAACATAAACCAAACAAACATATAGGTGCCAACACGTATCACTTATCAAAATAAAAACATAAAGGTAAACTAAGAAGGAACGGGGATATCCTTCTATATGCATTCCTACGCTCTCCAAGTCCTAGCCACATAAGTTCTCACGCTTAACCACGTTATCACCTAAAAGAGACACTAAAACACGTTAACATAATGTTGGTGCGAGTCATAGGTTTAGACTCTAACGCCAAAACAGTTATAAGCTGTGAATAACCACCATCAACAAAAGAACATATGGACAATGTGTTACAAATATTCATTAACAACTAACATTCAAGATTAATCATACCAAACCAAAATCCAAGGCTCCTACCTTTCCAAACAACATGGTACCATAGATGATCACACTATGTACCTATCCCAAGGCCACTACCTTGTCAAACCACAAGGCCACTACCTTGTCAAACCACAAGGCCACTACCTTGTCAAACCACAAGAACTGAGACGGCACGTGTCCCTGATCCAAATCATACACAATCAAGAATCACATAGCAGTTAATCACATAATGTACACACAAGTCCATCACAACCATAAAAACATTCACAGCAACAATTTATAAATAACTCAACACAGTGTCTCTTCCATCCCATCTGGAAGTCAAAATCAAAAGTAAACAAGGGACTATGAAACTCACCTGATAGCTTCTTCACAAGTCCTCGCACTAGCAACGAGCTAACAAACCAAAAATACACAATCAATACCCGAACCAACCACCAAGATGGCTCATCAACCTATGATGGACATCTAGCCTATTCCCATATAATTACCTCATTGTTAAGTTCTAATCACCCCATTACCCTTCCTTAACAAGTCCCTAACTTGGTTAAGTTTAATAGCTATCCCTTTCATAATTTTACACAAAACAGTCCTAGTTTTAGGTCTTAAAACTTTAATTCAAACGTCCACTTAAATATACCCATGGTTTCTGTAAAAGGAATATTCACACTTTTATACATGTTAGGTAAAACCTCCCTCTTGCCCTAACCTTAAAGCTACTGTTAAGGCCCCGATATATGTGTATATATTGCTACCTATCCATAATTCACTAATTTTAAACGTATGAAAAGTTCATTACCATTAGAGGGTCTTACCCTAAACCACAATCTTAGCCCAAGTGCAGATACTCACTACAATATATAAAACATCTCTCATGTTCGTGAGAAGATCCCAATGCAACCCTAAGTACCCCAAACAACCCAAAACTTAAAAAGAAAACAGGCTGATTACAAAACTGTTTTGACCTCCGACTGTTGTAACCTGTCTTTGACCCACTTCCCACCTCCATTTTAGTTCTCATTTCTTGCATTGGAAAGCCACTTCAAATACCTTTTCAGGGCTAGTTTGATCGCATCTTGAATGTTCCTAGAACTCCAGATATGATCAAAACAATTGACTCAAAATTCTGCCCAGTTTTTAAAAACGGGTTTAACAAAATCAACCTCATTAATTAACCCTAATCCCTCTAATTACAAGCCCTAATTTATTTAATCATTAAAATATGATTAATATACTACTTTTAATTAAACCCTAACCTAAATCCATCATAAGATGATCATAGAAAACATTAAAAACAATTAATGAAAAGGGTTAAGAAGGTTTTACCTTTAATTTAATGGAAGATGAGAAAACCTAATTTCTGAAGAACCCTAATTGGCCACCATTGATGAATTTCGGCTAGGAGATGTTATGGAGGTTAAAAACCTGATTATTATGGTTATGAGTTGGGTTTGGTTAAGTCCTAAAGGCCCCCTAATCCCATTACAAGTCCATTGGGCCTGTTTTGGGCTTTTCCCTTCTTTCTTTCTTCGTTGGTGCGTCTAAACCGACCCAAACACCCCTAAATTCGTTTTTTTTTATTATTTAATATTATGTTATTAATATTACTTTAATTTTCCTTAATTTATTTCAGCTCCTAAAGCTTCCAAAACCACAAAACCGTAAAACTAGTCAAATTTACACGCTTTACCGTAAAAGACGTAAAATATACACTTTTATAAAAACTCTCAAATTTTGAAATAAACTTTATAACTAAGTCCTAAATGACTTAAAACCATCCCGAAAAATATTCATATGACTAATTACCTCATCCGCGACCTCTAAATGCTAAACCGTAAATCGTAAAAATACGATTTTCTATAATACATATACGTATACTTAGAACCACCAAATAACACCATCTCACTTCATAGTCACTACCATGTGAACTCATGAACATGAAATCATCACACATCGTTTCATTCACAAGGTACCCCGTACCGGAAACGATATCCAAACCACAATCTATACACACCAATAAGCACATAAACACGTAAAGACACGCAACTAGCACAAAACAAAACTAAGTGACGAACCTCAAAACCAGGATTGTCACACACGAACTAATTCGTTTTTAGCCAAATGATTAATAGAATCAAAGTTAAGATGAGATAATCTGCGATGCCATAACCATGACTTGGTCTTAGATGCTTTGGAGAGAAGACATACTGGAGAGGCGGCTATCATGTCTTGTAGGGACAAAGTATAAAGATTTACACCACGAGACCCCTTCAACAATTCTTTTCCTTCCAAGTTGCGGATGAAACAAGTATGTTGTCGAAAAGCAACCTCTAGGTTGGAATCACAGAACTGTCCTACTGAAAATAAATTATGACCAAGACCTTCTACATAGTATACCCTTGAAATCGTGACATTTCCAATCTGATATTCACCATATCCCATTATCTTTGCAATATGATCATTACCGAATTTTACCGTTCCAAGAAACTTGCTGACGAAATTTCGGAGCATCGAGCGATCTCCGGTCATATGCTTTGAGCAACCGGAGTCCAAATACCAGAGGATGATTTGGACCACCTGAAAATATCACCAGACGAGGACAATGTATAGGTTTCGGAATCTGAATGTTCCTTGTTATTAGCAGGTACAGATTTAATGATCTTAGATTTGCTAACTTTAGGTTTCTTAGATTTCCTAGCCTTCTTCCTAGTTGGTGGTGTAGATTCAAGTTGGCTTAAATCCTGAGGTATTTCTTCACTGATAGACACTATAGTGGGGGCTGACCTAATTAAAGGGCGCGGTTTCCATACTTTAGTGATAGTGTGCCTAATTAAAGGACGTTGAGACCTAACCTCAATGGATGCATTCCTAGTTAAAGGGCACATTTTTCCATCTAATGTAAAGGTCCTACCAGTGGGACGCCATTGCCATCCAACATGGGAATGAGTTCTCCCAGTTAGCTTCCATTCAAGATCATTCGTAATGGCATTCATTTCATTCACATGATCAATAAGACACAAATCATGACGTTGAGAAAACATGTATTCATTACAATTCCAACATTTTAAATTAGAATTCACAAATGGTTTAGGCTTCTGCACAGGCGCAGAGCTTTTAGTCTTAGCAACATGATTCTTTTTATTTAAATCTGAAATAACATCCCTAGGGTGAGCTTCTACTTTCTTCTTGATGGTACTACTAGTGGAGGACTTGATCTTATCTTTCTTGAGTGGCGATCCTTTAGCCTTAGTAGACTCTTTTATTCCTGTAGAAGGCAAAGTGGGAACATTAGCAACATATTTTAAAGGTGCCTTAGTTTATGGTGCCAATGATGGTTTTGCTCCTGGGGTCTTATTGAATGGGGTTACAGCAATGGGTCGATTAGTAAGTAGTGCAGAACCCGGTTTTCCTATGTATAGTAAATATGCTAAGCAATATTGAACTCGCTGAATATATGCATGAGCTGAATAATAGTAACTGCTTGAGGAATCTAACGCATACAAATCATCTAAAATATCCCTAACAAGGTCCACGTGCTTAATTGCATTCATCATATAAACATCGTAAGTATCCGGATTTTGCTTATGGCGCGGGTTCTTATAGATCACTATTGAATTGGTTGATGGAGCACTAGAGGACGGTGCAGAGTTGGTAGCTAAGTTATTAACAACTTCTTGTCGGGTGAGAAGAAGTGTCTCCTTTAACTCGTCCAAAACCATGTTTTTGTCAATGAGCTGGATATTTAAGTAAGAGATTTCCTCACATTTTTGGTTCAATTGTTCAACATAAGATTGTTGTTGTGCCGTATTAAAAGCGAAGCGTTCTTCTAGTGAACCATAAAGAGTGGACATTCCCTGTCTTGCACGATCCATCTCCCCTAGAATAGACGAAAGTCTAGTTTCTAAGCACTGGTTTTTATACTCTGCAGCATCTAGTTCCAATTTTAGTGTTTTGTTCGATGACACATCTCTCTTTAATCTCATAATCTCTTCCTCTAATGCCTTAACTATCTCAATCATCTTGTCACTCGTCTCAACACTGTTTTCACAACCATTTGTTATTTAAAAGATCCTCATTTTGAGTTTTCTGTTTTAATTCTAAAGATATACAATGTTGTTCAAGTTGATTAAAGCGTTTTGTAAGTAAATTGTAAGAATCTTGAAGCTTTAAAAATTCAGCGTTAGACTCGTGACAAGAATGACTATCTACCTCATTTACAGTCTCAGCAATATTTACATAGAGATCATGCACATCATCACATATATTCACAGCATCATAGTTATTCATAGCGGATGTAAGCTCATTCGAATAATTAACATTCACAGTAGTAAGCACATCACACGAAATTACTTGGGACAAGAATCGGTCATACTCGGATAAAATCTTTTCCTTTTCAATTAATTGTAGTTCGTAAGCGGTGTCCATTTAATAAAACACTTTTTGAACTTCTTTAATTTCAAAATCGAGATTTTCCGAAAGAGATGCAAAACTTCCTTTTAGATTTTCGACAAAAGGGTTGATCTCATTCTTAAACACCTGGTTCATGTGTTCGAAAGCCCATTATCCGGCGTTTAGACCATTTGAAGACGTACATTCCCGGATGACCTTGTCAAAACTAGCAAAGTATTGATTAATCTCTTGCAAGTTTATCCATACAGTGCTAATAGGTGGAAGATCCTTTGGAATTTACTTAGGTCCTTCCATTTTGACAAGTGTAGGAAGTGTACTAGGGTTTTCTTCATTTAACATGTAGGTTGGTGTTGTGATGAGATCTTTATCCATATGGAAGCGAATTCTAAAGTCTGTTTTTGCAAGCTCTTGATTCATTTTAAAATAATCACACTGGGGATATTTTGCAAAGTTGTATGACCGACTCTCATCAACTAGATCCTTATTCGTGCAATCCTCGAAAATAACAATCGGATCTAAGACCAATCCTAATTTGGTTGCATCATAAAGTCTTGGATTATGGATAAAAGCTTATCTTGCATACCGTGGGTTAGGGGGAAGGTCTTTTTGACGCGATAAGTTAAACTCTCTAAACGATGCGTCAAATAAGTGCACTAGTTGAGAAGCAGCGTATTGTCTTAAAAGCAAATAATCTAAACTCTTAATTTTATTAGCCGCATTAATTTTCATTTCATTCTTTTTAGACTCGAGTAATTCAAAATCTGTTTGAAGTTTGTGAAAATTAGTGACCACTAACTCTTTTTCTTTAAGTTCGTTGGAATGATTTGCTCTTAAGGTTTCAATTTCTTGCAAATGACCCATTTATTTGTTTTGAAAATGATCATATTCGGGATTTGTTAGAACATTGGACGAAGAACTAATTCCAAAGTTTGAACTTTTTCGTTGCACAAGCCAAGCTCAGCCGACTGATTCTTATTCGTAGCTAGGGTTTCTAAAAGTGCAGTATTCATTTGGCTAAGTAACTTTGCAGGAACAATGACCAAATCTTGTTGAGCAGGAATATGCGTATGCGAAATGACTCCCAGTTGTGATTCACTCAAAGTCTGGGGACTTGCATTGATATTGCTATCATTGATTGTCTCCTCATTTGAAAGACTCACCACCGAAGACTCATTCGGATCAGCACCCTCTTGCCCAACTTGATGTGATTGAATACTAGTATCAGTGGTATTAGTAAGTACCTCAGATATTTTATCTGACCCAAAGCTAGAGATAGTTGCCATAAGAGCTGCCTGAGCAGATTGAAGATCATCATAGTCTGAATCGTAAGCATCCAGATCATCTGCTTGGTATGCTGCATTTTGTGTAGTGAGAACTTCTTGTTCCGCAATCCCTGGATCAGCAAGAAATGCTAGCTCCTCTTCATCATGTTCATGTCCTTGTGCCTGAGCGTTCACCAAATAAATCTTCTCTGCAAACCATTGACCATCCCTTCTCCTCTTGGGTTTTGTGCAATCCCTAGACATGTGACCTTCTTCCTTACAGTTATAGCATGTAATCATTCTCAACTTACCTATGGAATTAGCCCGTGGAGGAGTGTTGACCATTGGAGCAGGATTGACCATGCGTGTATTGGTGGTTGATGTAGTGGGTCTCCCTGGATAAGGTTGAATAGGTTGAACCATTACCTTGCCATTCTCAATGGTATCTTGTTGTCGAGAATTGGATGAATTCCTCAGCTGATTGTTAGTAGGAGCTGGTCCTCTAAATCCTCGTTTGCTCAATGTCCTTGTGAGATAAGCAGACATAGTGGCTAACACTTTAGCTGGTTCAGTTGCTTGTTTGAATTCAGGAATGGGAACCTCATCATTATCACAATACATTGCTTGGTCTTGTTGAGCGGCATAAGCACTAGAAGGAGTACTGATGTGGTCAGAATAACTTGGTGGATATGCTGCATTTTCTTGATATGTGAGTATGATGACTGAGCATAGGGTGCAATGCTTGCTGGTGAATATGGGTGAGGTTGTGGAGCATATTGTGATGCTTGTGGTTCTCTCTGAGACAAAGGTGCATTAAACCGATATTGTTGCTGATGTGAGGTGGGTGGTTGCGGTAGAATCGAATATTGGGGGAAGCTTGGAGTCATGTACGGTGATGGATGATAAGCTTGGTGTCCCATGATATAAGGAGTGTTGTTATATGATAAGATTGGTTGAATTGCCATCAAAGCTAAAGATGCAGGGTACATACCTCGAGGCGAACGGTGCATGATCACGTGTTTCTCATGCTGCTGGAGAAAAGCATAGAGTTGATCCAAATTACACTTATGCAAATCCCTAGTTAACTTAACATCAGTAATATACTCACCCCATTCAGCTTGAGGTAAAGTATTCAAAAACTTGGTGTTAACCTGGAAGGGAGCAATCAAGAGATTGTACACATTCAAATCATTCATGAGAGTAGTGAATCTGAAGTAGTAGTAGTGAAGCGTTTCCCCTGGACTGTACGTGAACCTATCAAACAGATCATACAACTGACATTCGCATTCCTGTTTAGTAGGAGACGTACCTTGTAGCAAAACCTGTAGACGTTCCCATAACTCCTTTGCAACCGTATATTGACTTACCATTCGATAGATGTCATGTGGAAGAGCTTGGAGAATGGTTTGAAGAGCCTTTTCGTCTGCATCGGCAATAAGTTGTTGAGCTGGTGTAAGTTCTTCAAACTCCCGTGGTCGAGTCACATTGTTAACAACGATGGTACCATAATCAAGTGGACCATTTAGAATTGACTTGACCATAAGCCTCCCATATGTCGGTTTTCCCTTAATGTATGACATCATACGGCCTTACCATGCTTCAAAGACTTCTTTAATGAGCATAGGAGGGCGATTATCCGTTCCCGTAATGACGGAAATATCCGTAAGTGATGTCATTTGAGGCATTAATGAACTCGGATTGATTTTGATCACTTTAAAGAATCATAGATTATCGGTTGATCGAGCAGTGAAGTAAGGTTGTGAGTTGTGTTGTGTTGTTGTGTGAGAAACCAAGATTAAATCCTCTAAAAATCATCGAAAAAAACTCGTAAAAGACCTTGGTTCAGAAAAAATACCTTGATTTGGAATAGTTGTTGATTCGGAATGTTGGTTCAGAATAACTGGTTGATCCGGAATAACTGGTTGATCCGGAATAACCTGTTGATCCGGAATACCTTGTTGATCCGGAATAACTTGTTGATCCGGAATAACTTGTTCATCCGGAATAACTTGTTGATCCGGAATAACTTGTTGATCCGGAATAACTTGTTGATCTGGAATAACTTGTTGATCCAGAATAACTTGTTGATCTGGAATAACTTGTTGATCTGGAATAACTTGTTGATCCGGAATAACTTGTTGATCCGGAATACCTTGTTGATACGGAATACCTTGTTGATCCGGAATAACTTGTTGATCCGGAATACCTTGTTGATCCGGAATAACGGGTTGATTCGGAATACTTTGTTGATCCGGAATAAACTGGCAAAAGTGACTTCGAGACCAAGTAAACCGTTTTTTCTTAGAACAAAACGAATCTAACCCCGATTTTTGATCAAAAACCACGAAAAGTTTTGTGATTTCTACCAAAATAAGCTAAACCCAACACTTATCAACTAATCCCTACAACAAAAACACCAAAAATTACACGATTCAAGGTAGATTTTCCTACAAATCACTAATACATTCAAAAACTAAAAAGCAACACTAATCCTTACCTTAAATCACCCATGGCGCTCTGATACCAATTGAAGGACTGTGATAATCTTATGAATCAATAAGGTGGGTTGATGGTTTTAGAGAGAGAAAGTAGTGAGAGAAAGTGAGAGAGAAATATGTGTTTTCTATTAAACTTGAAAAGTGAAACAACCAACCAACCCCCTTTCCATGGTGGAAAGGGGTATTTATATCCAAGCCACTAATGGACTTGGGCCGACCCATGACAAGCCCATGGGCCGGTTTTACTTAACAAATTAAACAAACATTAACTACGAGCTATACAACATTCAATAATATTGTGGAGTGACCGATACTTCTAATATACGTTAAAAACGTATTTATAACACTTTCAATTCATGAATTAGATGCCCCTGCACACAAATAAAACTTATTAGTTTTTAACAGGGACCCAAGCCACATTTGGCTCGGATCTTGTGGGACCTACACACTTAAGAGTCTGTTCTAAAGCATTCCCAGTAATGCTACTTTTTCTCTTATACTTCATGGTTTCAGTTATGTAGTCAAAGACATAGGGTGACTCTATGTACTCAGACTTCTTTGCCTTAAGTACTGCTTTAGCAGTACTTGCTTGAACACATGATTTTTTTCTTTTAGGAGCCTACATTTGCACTAGTTTGTTATTAGCCTTCCTTCTAGATGCTTTAACTTTTTTAACAACATTCGTCTTAGAGAACTTTGGTTTGACAAACTTTAAACCAACAGTACTTAAGTTTGGTCTAGCAGTACTTGCAGGTCTAGACTTACAGGTACATGGTTTACCAGACTTCAAAGGTACTAGACCTTGTTTCATAAGTACTGCTCTAGGAACAAAACTTTTGGTAGAGTTATTTTTAACCTGTTTGGCTACCTCTTGAGTGATCAAACTTAGGTTTGTCATTCTTAAGTTTCTGATTCCTATTAACCTGGGCATTTTTCCCATTACTGTTTTTCATGACCCGTTGTGCAGCCTTTTGTTTCACAATTTTATCTTCATGTAAAGTACAATCTTTGATAAAATGACTTAGAATACCACAAACATAACATCCTTTTCTTTTTAAAGAAGTCCCAAAGGGTTGTCTTGACTTAACTTTCTCAAAACCTAGCCCACCCCTGTTGGTTTTATTATGTTTTACATCATTTTCCAATATCTTGCTAGGAGATTTTACCTGCTTGGGAGCAGAACTAGTCTTAGATTCTTTAGAAACCAAAATGTTCATTAAAGGTGGATAAAAAATGTTTTTGGTCACAACAGTCTTATCATAGGACAAAGTACTAGAGTTTGAGGTATTTTTAACCTTTGGTTCTTCTAACTCTATACTTGCATCATCACTAGAGGGCATGAAAATTCCTGATAGTGGTGGAGGAACTACCTTCATTCCTTCAACATATCTATCATTCTCAGGTGTATTATCTACCTCACTAGAACTATCAAAAATCCTTTTTGATAAGTCCTTGTCAGTTAAAGTTATCCCAGGTTGGTCCTCAATATATCCTAGGCCTGATTTATCATAATACCCCATTTGTGAATTAATCAGTTTTCCTAATCCTTTAGAGGATTTTTGCCAATGATTAATCACTTCCCTTTCATTATAAAGACTGGATTTTAAAGTTTCATTTTCTGTTGACACTTTTAAAAAGTTGTCTTTCAAAAGCTTTAATTTCCACATGTTTTTCCCTCCTTTGAAGAGTTAAAATTCTTATTTTCTCTTCATAGTTTTGTTGAGCCTTTTTATACAAAACTATATTTTCTTCTAACTTAACAACACCCTGTTTAAAAGCATTTAATTCTACAGTGCATGTGCTTACTTTTTGATACAGTTCCTCTAGTTCTACTTTTAAGCTATTAAATTTAAGAACACAGTCTTTAGAACAAGGATGTACCTCAGTATCTTCATGTGAGAGAGCCATTAGACCAAGCTCTTCTTCTTCATCATCTTCAGCCCAGTTCACCACTCCATCAACAGTCACCAATGCTTTGGTTCCTTTAGAACTCCTGCTGTTTCCTTTTGGAAAGCTTTCAGTTATTCTTGGACTGGTTCTATAGCTGTTCTTGGACTTCTGACTGCTACTTTCAGCTTTGTCTCTAGTGCATTCTCTTGCAAAGTGTCCATTTCTTCCACAGTTATAGCATTCAACTTTGGACTTGTCATATCCTAATGGCTCATTAGGATCAACAGTCATCTTTCTGCCAGTCTTCTTGAAGAACCTGTTAGATCTTACTAACACCATAGCAACTTGCTATTTAAGATCCATCTCTTCAACATCAGCATCATCCATTTGGAACAAGTCATTGAGTGTTAATCTTGGCCTGTTATCTTGTCCAGCAAAGAATGAGAAGGTATCTGTGACAATCCGTCAATTTACGATTGATATTTTATTCTCAAATATTATTTGAAAATATTATTTTAATGATACAATATGAACTCACTTATTTTTGGGAAGAAATTTGGATTTACGTCTTGGAGTAGCATCGACTACGTCTAAACCGGAGGATTCAACGTTACGTGCTTACGTTTACATACACCATCCTTGGTGACAGTCCGACATTTCAGAAAATAAATTTATCCGTGAATATTATTTTGGAGTTTTAAATTTGTGTTAGTTCATAAACTCACAAATTTACGAGAAGAGATTATGACTTACGATTTTATTTTAACGTCCTTTACGACTAAACCGGAAACCTTAGGATTACGTATTTACGTTTTCGAACTCCGTTTTTGATGAAACAATTTTTATTGGATTCGTTTTGTGACGTTGATTCATGATTTATAAAAACGTTTTTCGTAAAACGACCCGAGGGCACACAAATCGAGAAAACTAGAATCGAGAAATACCCGTAAACTAGTGAGATGGGACAAAACACATTGTCCCACCCCCACTAGCTTAGGTTGGACGGCAACAATGTACAACACACCACATTTGGTGCCATCTTTATTTAACTAGATGGACACTTGTCCTAGTAAGCTTAGCTTTTAAGCTAATCCTTTCCACTTTGAAACAAAACCATCAAACCTTTTCATTTCCACCATTTAACCATGCAAAACAACTCAAACTTTCTCTCATCCTCTCTATTTGGCCGTCCCATTTGCTCCACAAACACCACCATTCATACAAAATTTAACCACAAAACATATGTTATAATTAACATATGTTAATCTCCATTCAAAAAGATGAAGATTGGTGCAACTTATAACATCCAAGGAGGAGTATTCATGGTGTCTTGGGGCTGATTTTCTACAAGGAGTTCATGAAGCATGGTGGTCATGAAGATGGTCTTGGCTATGCACAAGTTTCTCCATCAAAATCCATGTTTTGATCACAACCTACATCATCATGGTGGTATAAAGATTGTCCTCCTCATCTTCTTGTTATTTTGATTATATAAACATGTATTTTATTTCCTTGTATATGTATATGATGATTATATGATGATAAAAATGTTATGTGGGGATTTGGTGTTGATAAACATGATTAAAAAGGTGAAAAACCATAAGAAACAAGGTTAAAATCTTGGTTAAATTTGATGGCTGTATAAAACAGTAAAGAACCATATGGTAATCTGATAAAATGATGAAGTAGAATAGATTTAAAGTAAGCTATGGGTCTTGTACACATGTGAGAGTTGGCCATGCAATGGAATCATTGTAATGAGTGAGATATGATCAAAACAAGTTTAAGGTATAAATCTGAGGTTACTGTTTTGGATGATTTTTAGGAAATACTTAGAAGATGATTCAACAGTAGCTATAGAAGCGTTAAATGTAGCACATATTATTTAGTTTATGTGATAAAAATTTGAGCTTCTATCTCCGTATAGAACTCAAGATATGGCAGTTTTGGTGAAAGTGAAGATAAAAATCAGATTTTTGGAAAATAAAGTATAATACTATTATATAAGCACTCAAAATTATATTGTATAAAATGTAAAGTTAAAACCTACTAACTCATGAATTTTATTTATATAAATATGTTAAAGGTTAAATAAGTGGACATTTTATAAAAATGGTAACTTGTTAAGTTTTATAAGTTATAAAACTATAAACATGATTTTTACGACTTTTTCGGCTATCGCCGTAAAATTAACGTTTTTGCTAAATAAAACTTAGACGGTTGGACCCGACTAATGTAAACTTTTATAAACTCATATACTGATATATAGACATGTATAACAAGTAAAAACCGATAAAACCCGAACTATAGGACATACGGACGTTAACGGACTAAATTAACGTTATTAGACTAATAATACAACAAAAATGGACTAAAATACTTATGAACTTATTATTGGGCTTAACCCATTTAGGCCCAACTTGTAAATTGTAGATACTGATAATATGAGTATAACAAGGATTAATACAAGTTAGAACTTATAATAGGCTTATTGGACCTAAAACACATAAATAGGTAAAACGAGAAAACTAGTATAAAAATTATTGACACATAACACAAAAATGAGTAAATGAGGGTATGTAAACCCACTTGATCATCATATATATAAAATCATCATATTTATACATAATTGTTATTTTTATAAAGTCATTGGACATGAGTCTAAGACGAGTATTATTTGTCTAGGTTTCCGTGATTGAAGCACGTACCGTACGTCCGAATTGCCGATAACCCGCCTTCCCACATCAACGTGAGTTCATAGCCTCGCACTCTTTTAAATGTTTTTATAAATGTTTTATAAACCCGCGAGGGAGATAACATGTTAGTTTTTATAAAATAGGACACCATTTGTCCCGATTGTTTGTTTATTGATTTTGGACCCGAATGATTGAATGACCCGATTGTATGACCCGATAAATGATTAAAGGACCCGATAGATGAAATAAAATGGATTATTAAAGTTAGCTTATGTCACAAAAAGTCCCATTAGCATGAATTGTGAACTTTCCGGGAGTTGGTAGACGCTTATGCATTTAATAGTACTATTTGGGGACGATCACCCCAGTTCGCGCCTTGACGGTTGATCCCCGTCGTGCCACATTGATTGGTAAGCGAATTTATGTATGAGAAGATTTCCATAGCGTGACCTTTGTGACAACACGCTACTTTAGATGGGCAAAATTGGTATCGGGTTAGCTACCCGTTGTTGGTTTAGTAAGGTAACAATGTCAAGCGGCTTATAATAATCCAAAAACTAACGAAATACTACTAGACGCTCCGAATTACGATGTATTGCCTGACTAGCAATACTGGGTCATACTATTGATATTATGTTTGTGTTTTGGTTTTCATAACCATATTCATATAACGGTTTTTGGTTTCATACAACGTCATAAGACGTATTGTATGATGTTTTTACGACATTGGCTCGTATAATAATTTTTAAAGCAAATGCCTATATTATGATTTTCGATAAGGCTTTATATAAAATGATTTTTGGCTATTTTACGGCCTATTACAATGATTTGTACGAATTGATTTTTGGTACTAATTTTATACCAAAGTTATATTAATGGAATTTATTAAACTCTATGAATTCACTCGGCGTTATCGCTGACCTTTACTTTTAACATGTTTTATCTCAGGTACTTGAAGGTAATTCTCGGGAAGACGACAAGAATTCATGGCCCGCACTTAAACAATATTTTCCATTCAAATACTTTGTAAAACTTTGTATGAAATATAATGACTTGGGACCGATGTAACTTTGATAATTATGAATGGAAATGCTTTTATTATTAAACGACGCGATTTTTATGCGTTGTCTATGATGTGAGTAATGTGCTATCCCGTAACACCAACGAGTCTTCTGCTGTACTGAGTTGTATAAATTTGGGGGTGTTACAGTATCATTGTCACTAAACAATGGTGAAGACCTTCCATGTGGATTTTGAGAGACTATGGGGCTACCTTCAGTGCTTTGTAGGTAAGTACCGTTTGTAAGTCCTCCAGCGGTATTTGTGAAGTATGTACCACTGCTTGATCCACTAGCGGTATTATGAAAATAAGTACCGATGTTTCCATCTGACACAAAAGCCAAGTTAGACTTTGTAGTAGTCGCTGCCTTATTCACTTCAATGCCTTTCACATCCATCTCGTATGTTCTAAGATTGTTGTAGAGATGATCAAAAGGAATTGTTTCCAGATCATTTCTTGTGCTGAAGTGCATAGCCATTGCTTTCCACTCTGGTGGAACACTTCTTAAGAATTTTAGATTAGCTTCTTCATTAGGAATTACTTGTCCATAAACTGCCAATTGAATAAGCAGCTTACTAAACCTTCCATAGCCACCATGTATTCCCTCTATACTGGAAATTGAGAAGTTATCAAATTCATGCTTAAGAACAATCTTCTTTATCTTCTTATATTTGTCATTACCTCCAAATCTAAGTTTTATGGCATCCCACATAGCTTTAGCATCCTTATAATGATGAAAGCTTGGTAAGATGTCTTCTGAAAGAGCCATAGCCAAAGCAGTTCTGGCTTTTCTTTCTCTGATCTCTGCTTGTACCTCTTCATCGGTCATAGCAGGTAGAGCATAACATGTACCATCATGCAACCAGTGTAGCTTCTTAGGTGTATTCCCATTCTTGATAATTTACCACACAGTGTGATCTGTGTGATTCAAGTAATGTTCCATCTACATAGCCCATGTATCATAATTTTCACCTTGAGTACTAGGAGTTTAACAGCAGAAAGAGTATGAGAACGTGTTGTGGTTGTAAAGGTAGCTAAAGCATTTACGGCTTGAACACCTTGTGCTGGTGCAGGATGCATAACTTGTGGTTGTCCCTGTGGTAGAGGATCAGGGTTTTGAACATCATCCAAGTGAGCATCATCACCTTTTGGTTGAGACATTGAGTTTTGGTATGAGTGGAGTGATTGGGGTTGTGTTCTTCTTTTTTAGAGTTTCTCAACAAGCTCTGATACCACTTGTTGATCCCTTTGATTGGATCTATATTCTGTTAAAAACTAGTATAGTAGTTTGTAATCAAACTAAAACACTTTGAGAACTCTTAATCAAGCTAAATAAGTTATGTGGAATCTAACTTATAAAGCACAGAAGAACATAATTACTTTTAACTATTTGATTCTCTTATTAATCGACTTGAATGAGGTACATGAATGACATTGTACCTATGTTCCTTTTATAGAGTAAGGAACCCTAGAAACCTTAGAATATTCTATAAAGATAACTATATCACAGAGAATATATTATCAATATTCTAACTATTTAAGTATATCACATAAGATATGCTCTAACTATAACTATGACATATCTTATACAAAGATATATTCGTTCTAATCAATATAGCAATACTTACTTTATAAGTAGCAGTACTTACTATGTACCGCGTTAACACTAACGGTACTTGCATAATACTAACAGTACATAATTTACACTGACGGTACTTGACACTTAACAAATAATTCCCAACATGGCGCCTAATAGGCTTGACACCAGGAGGAACACACACACACCTATGGTTTACATTGTTTGTGAATGAATGAGTCTAACCACCTATGGTTTACATTGTTAGGACCTATGTAATAGATAAACTAGGAGGTATGTAGTTCCTCTTGGTCCTAGTAGTAGTAGGAGAAATACGTGCTCCTGATCTAGTATAAAGTCAAACATTATTATTCTTAGTAGTTTGTTAGGATATGCATGAGATACCTTAGGAAAGGATATGCATATCAAGAGTTACACGTTTATGTTTAATGTAGTATTAGGGTGTAACACCCCATTTTGGAAATGGAAATATCACAGTAATTATGGCGTGTCATCAAAGCGTACAAGGTAAAATGTCTAAACATTACTTGACCATATAAAGGAAAATACCGGAATCAAACATCGGTAGTCCAAAAGTAAAGCTCATCACACACAAACTTAGTATAGTAAGGAATAAGGACGGAACAATGTCCAAAGCATAAGTATCATAAAGAGAAGAAATGCATAATGTAAAGAAGGCTACACAGCTTCCAGTCCATATGCACGTACTCTTAGTGTCTACGAGCGTCCCTGAGTACCTGCCGTTTTGGGAACATAGAAAAGGAAAACGGCTGAGCAATACGCTCAGTGCACGGATGTATAATAAAGCATGAATAGGATAAGCATATAACATAATAACAGCGGAAGAAACTAAGTCCCGAGTAACCTGGTTAAGTCTTAATAAAACTGGTTTTATAGTTTGAAAGTCTTACGTTATCTTATAAAAACTGTTTGTCATATTTTACCATTAGCCAATATAGGTCATGAATATCCACCGTGCATGAATAATTGGAGGGGTGACCTCATCATGCAAATTAGAGGGGCTGCCTCTAATTTAATATACTGGTTTTATGGGTAGGAGGGATCAGCTCCTTGTGAAGGATGCAAGGCACACACCACATTCACCATGTAATCCTGAATAAAAACGTGTAACTAGGATGCACCCATACGCCCCACATGATAATTATAAATAAATGGCCAAAAGCCGAAGGGACGCCACGAGCAATCACTCCGCCGTGGTGAAGTCATAACATCAGTGCCTCTAATGTTATGGTTATGGTACCTCCATAACTAGGTGAAACTGGTCATGCATGTATATGGCTATAGGTAATCATATTTAAAACATAAGCAATCAAACTCATACTTATACTACGGGAAAACAGCTGGCTGCATACGGGGAAATCCTAATAAGGAAAGAATGTCCATACTAAAAGGACGGGAATCCGTACCTTATGTCCAGTGAACGAGAACGATGAACTGCGAGAATCCTACTTCCGAAACACTAGTGCTACATAAATACGTACATGAAATAAGTATCTGCTTACTACATACATAGTTGGTTCTATATCATGTCTTAGCTTATTTTATGTGTTCTTACTATTTTACACTGTTTAAAGCCTTAAACTGTGTTAAATCTTATATTCTGCTTAATATGATTAAGTATTTCTGGTATTTCATGTGTTATTATACTTACTGTGTAATAATAAGTAACTTTCCAAAAATAGCAGGTTTCCTAAAATAGAAAGTTACCAAAAAATAGAAAGTTTCCAAAAATAGAAAGTTTCTAAAAATAGATTTACTGCTTAAAATAGATAAGTTTCTAAAAATAGAAAGTTTCTATAAATAGATTAGCTGCCTTAAATAAATAAGTTTCTAAAAATAGCTGGTTTCCATAAATAAAATAGCTGCCTTATTTAATTAGGTTTCTAAAAATAGAAAGTTTTCATAATTAGAAATAAGCTGGTTAAATAAGCTAAGTAAATAAGCCTAAGTGTTTTCATGATTATTTCCTAAGTCATATGATATATTATATAGTTTAATAATTATTTCATGTAATTTAATTAAACTATAGGTTATAATATTTAATTAAAGTATGACATGTTTTTAATTAAATATATTAAATACTTAGGTTAAATATGTATTATTAAATATTAATAATATAACCTAAGTCATGTTTAATTAATGAATTATATCCATGGTTTTTAAATAATTAATTAATTATAAGTCTTAACAATATAAATACTTAGGTTAAAAATAATTTCATGATTATTAATAATTAATTAACCTAAGTCATGTTATTAAATTAATCTCATCTTTTTATTAATTTAATTTTTAACATAAGTTTATAACATAAACAACTAACATAATCATGATCCGGATCTAAGCCTAAAAACATGCACCGGATATGAAACAACACCGTACCCCGAACCAAATCGGGATACCCCCTTGCTGCCGTGGGACCCACACGCACCAACCAAGACCAAAAAGGTCTTGGTGGTGGTCGGCTAAAACAAACCGAACCCCCATTGGGGTCGGTTGTATCCTGCGGCCCAAAAACAAACACCCCTTTGATCGACCCTTTGATTAATTAATGATCAAAACATGTTAGATCTATGTTTAATTAATTTGTTTTTTATAAAAAAAACATCACGTGTTCATAATTAATAAAAGATTAATTAAAAAGAAAAAGGTAAAAAGGATTTACCGTATTCGTGGATCAAGAGGGTGAAGAACAAACACGAACAAACACTAATTTAACAAGATCCAAGATCAAAAAAATCACCTTGATGGTGATTTGAAGGTGGCGGCACAAAGAAGGAGGAGAAAAGGGATTTTAGGTTTTTCTTAAAATCTTCTGTAACTTTAATTTGAGTAGTAAAAACTCTATTTATCCCCCTCTTAGTAAAATTGGTAATGGGCTTGGTCCATTACCTTGTTTTGGCCGCGGGTAGGGACTCCCTCGTGGGGGTTCCCGTACCTCGTTTCGTGTCTTGTTATTTAATACTCGTTTATGTTTAATTAAGTTCGTTTTTTAAATGTTCTCGTTACGTAAATACCATACTCTTATATATTTAATTACGCTCGTATTAAATATATATACGTAATTAATAATAGCTCGTGCTTTAATTACGCTCGTGATTTCGTGATCGTATGCTCGTGATTACTTATTGCTAAATAATTGTTACGTGATCGTGCAAATAAAATACTTATCGTGTTCTAACACGTACGTAATACATAAACTCCTAACACGTAATCGTAATCATGCTATATTAGGAAAGTTTTTAACTAGTACGTACGATCCTAAGGGTACTATGCATGGTAAAAGCATGCGGGTTTTACATAGGGTTTCCTTGTAGTATAAAAGGAACCCATTGGCAGAAGGGTTAGACACACCTTTCACCATTATTCATTTCATATTAATAGTAGAAATCCTGAATAAGGATCAAGTTATTTAGTTATTATGTTTCTTCTTGTTCATAGTATTTGTATTCCGCACTTATACTTTGTATTACATTAAGAGTCTCTCTGTGAATAGACTTGTGATTACAGAAGTCGTTCACCATCCTTAACAGGCGACAAGATCCACATCTAGTGGACCCAACAACTGGTATCAAAGCCTGGGAGAGTCTGTGCTAAAGAAGAACCATTTTTTTGTTTTTAACATCTTTATTTAATCATGTCTGCTTCTAGTTCTACTCAAACAGGAGAAGCTAACACCAACACAACACAACAAATCATTGCTACTGTTTCCAATACAAATGGAAAATTCCCACTCTTGAAGAAGGAGGAGTATGATAGCTGGGCCATGAAGATGGAGTGCTGGATCACCAACAATGATCTAGACCTTTGGAAAATTGATCAGAATGGCAACAGTAAGAAGCTTACTGGTAGAGACAATAATGGTAATGTCATCCTTCTAGATCCTGAAACACATGAAGAAATCACAGCGGTTTAGAAGGAAATCAAAGCAAAAACTATTTTTTTCAGTCTCTTCCTGATGATCATATGGGTGATTTCTATCACTTGGATGATGCTAGAGAAATTTAGAATGGCATTAAGGCAAGATTTGAAGGGAATGAAGAATCCAAGAAGATGCGCAGGTCAATGCTAAGATATGAATTTATAGAATTCAAGATCTCAGAGACAGAAGGTCTCCATCAAGGCTATGACAGGTTTCAGAAGATACTTAGCAAAATGAACCAACTTCGCTCCAAACCAGAGAATGAAGACATTAATTCCAGGTTTCTCAGAGCTCTACCTCATTCATGGAACCAGGTAGTCATCTCTCTAAAGGATAAAGGTGGTATTGAATATCTTTATTTTGATGACTTGTTCTATAAACTCAAAACCTTTGAGTCTCATATAAGAGGGTACTCAAGTGATTCCTTTTCCACTCCTGCTAACTCTGCCTTTGTGAGTTCCATGGGCTCTAGTCCAATGTCTTATGCCAGTAGCCCAAGCTATACTTTGTCATCCCAACATACTACTTCTCCTAAATCCAAAGCCAAGACAAGTAGCATTGTGGAAACTGTTCTTCACTCCTTTGTTGCTGATGTTGATCCACAATAGCAACTAGCTTTTGATGATTTCAAACAGGTTGATAAGCTTGACTTGGATGAAATGGATCTAAAGTGGCAAATGGCTATGCTCACTCTCAGGGTTCATAAGTTTGAAAAAAAATCTAGTAGAAAGTTCACCTACAACCCAAGAGAGCAAGCCATGTTTGATAAGAGCAAGGTCAAGTGCTATAATTGTCAGCTGCAAGGACATTTTGCTAGGGAATGCCCTAACAAAAATGACCAGGATAAGAACAAGTATTCAGCCTTCAAGGTTTAAGAGCTCAAGGATGAAAAGAAAGCTTTGGTTTCAGTTGATTCTATGGTCAACTAGAATGAGCATGAGACACCAGTATTGGAATTAGTTGAGTCTTCTACTAATGTGTTTGCTATGATTGCTGGTCACATATCTGATGTAGAGGAAACAGAGGAATTTGCTCTTATGGGAATCTCTCCTCAGGTACAAAATTGCCCTCTTGGTTGTGATACTAAATACTCAGACCTCTTAAGTCAGTTCAATGAACTAAATGCCCAAAATGATAAATATTTTGTAGAAGTTCAAGCTTATAAGAGCTCTCTGAATACTTCAGAACAACAAAAGAAGTGGCTTCAAAATGATCAATTGGAGTATGAGGATAAGATTCGAGTGGTAAGCATTGATTTAGAGAAACCACTAACATGCTTAAATATACTGAAAAACTTAACAATGAGAGTATTCAGGCTAAGCAAGAAATGCAAGAAAAATTGGACGCTACACTTTTAAGATTTGAAAAATGGCAAAAAGCACCCAAGAATCTTTCAAAGCTAATAGATAGTAGCATGTCTGGTAGGACTAAGAGAGGGTTAGGTTTTGATAAATATATTGACTCATAAGATGTTTTTGATTTATCTTTTTCAAGTGTCTTTGATCATGACAAAGAGGAGGAAGGAAAACCTAGTTATAATAGGTTTAAACCACCTGCAGCAATGCATGCTGTTCCTCCACCTCTTACAGGAACATTTATGCCCATATCCAGTCATACTGACTTGGATGGATCATAGATGCATGAGTCTCCCAAAAGTTCTACTGTTACTAATGACTTTGTCTCTTGTACTTTCATTGACAAGGCCAGTGACTATGCATCATGTGGTTCATGTGAAGAATCAAGACCTTCGAGTCCCAAGACAAATGACCCTGCTACTACTAGTGCTAGGATGAGTGATGAGAGATTTGCTTCTGCTTCTACTTCCATTGTTTCTAATTCTAGTTTGTTGAGTTCTAGGAATGTTGGTTCTCAATCTTATGCTACTCCTGGTCCACCAGGAGTTGCTCCATTTGGCATGGGTTTTCCTTCTAGAAGATTAAATCCAAGTGCCCAATCTTTTACTTCTACTAGAAGGATCTCTCCTTTAGAATTTACTTCTTGGAGAACCGATGCTTATGCCTATACCTATAATAGACCAACCAGCAACTATTTTCAGAACTTTAATCAGAATTATGCTACAACTTCAGACCAAATGCATTCTGGGTTGGGACACTTGGGTATTGTTGTTAAGCCCTCAGCAGGTTGTTCTTGGACACAAAATAACACCCATATCATGAATAGGCAACACAAGAACAACAGTAGATCGTTCCCATTCGCTAGATATGTCAAGTCTTCGTCACCATACCAACCAAGCAAGTTATCTTAAAAGGTACTCCCTTCCTTTTAAGATATGATAAGAGCACAAAACTTGTGAAACTCAACTACAACATAAAATAAGTAATAATCAAGCGTCTTCATCAATGAATCTCCACAACGAAATGATGATGGTTGAGAACTCCTCCTCCAGTAACAGTAGTGACATCAGACTAGTCACTAATCAGAGTAGTAGCAATCTTACTTGACTAGAAGAAACCAAAATCGGCCAAAGAAAGTTAGTATACAACAAGCCAGCAGGAACCAGAAGAAAGTCAGCAAGAACATACACCTACCAGTAGGAACAAACCAATAGGAACCGACCAGTGGTACGGACCAGTAGGAACCGACTAGTAGGAACCAACTAGTTGGAACAGATGATTCAACCAAGAGGAACCATCGAAGATTACTAGGAGGAACCAAAAACACAACCACCACGAACATATATGACTAGTAGGAACCATAACGCACCAGTAGGAACCATAACGCACCAGTAGAAACAACATAACCTACCAGTAGCATCTCAAACTTTTTTCTTTTTCTTTTTTCCTTTTTTCTCTTTTTTTTAAACATTCTGTCACCATGCAATCACTAAAGCTGTTGCTATACCGTTGCTGTTGCTGATGCCTTGTATGTCTTTAAACTCCACGAATGCAACCAATCATAAAGCCCAAACACTTGGCAGCCCATTAAAGCAAATATGGGAAATCACTTGTAGACGCAGAACCAATATTCCACAAAATTAGAAAAGACCAAGATATACACGTTTTATGCCATAAGTGTATACCATAAATAGCATGTGCAAAAAATAGGGATATCCCACAATTTCAGCAAATACCACGTCAAACCAATGACCAATCCCATAAACTTCGCATTACCATATATATCACTTCAAAATATGTTCGAATGCATACCTTTTTCAACCATGTATATCTCATAGCCCTTAACTCTTCCACATATCTCGTCCCAAAATATAACTAAAATCGCAGGAAATCAGGAACAATAAACTGATTCCAAAACTTTCGTACCCATATCCCACAATTCAAGTAAGTAAAAACGTTGCCATAAAAGTACTTGGACCACATTTACGCATCATAAAATAACTTTCCCTTGAAAATAGCATATACACGATCAAGCCATAATTTTACTCCATAATTATGTATTACCTCCAAAATTCACGCAACCATAGTTATCACCACGTCCAATATGCAGTAATGTCTCCATAAATCTAGGAGGATAGATACAGCTATCACAAACGTGTGATTTTAACAATTGGAATGGCTGCCAAAAATATCTTGAATAGTTTCCCACGTTATGTACCAAGAAAATCACAGAAGGTAATCCGAATATTTTAGCAAGTAAATAATGAGGACACGTTTTTGTAAATAATGACTGCTTAAATCACGCAACCTTGCTGACTTTTGTAAACATATTTGAAACTACTCCCATAACTATATCACATATCACGTGAAAAATATATGAGATATTATGGGGTTGATCCCACGTTTTTGACAAAAAGTCATACCTTTGTGTACCCGGCCTCACCAAGCTACGAAACATATACCATGTACTGCTGTGGGAAATCGTGTGATTTGCATAACATGATCCAACAGTACAAGTCATGGTTTTTAGTAATTCCAACAGGGACCACAATAATGCACACGACACATTCATCATCTTTTACCTCTTCAAAACATACGAGCAGCAGTACATACAACAACAATCAGAAATCTTACATCATGGACCACAACAACCTTTGTCTATCATCTCCTATACCATCTCTCTCGTCCTTGCCTGATCCTGCTGTCCTAGTGCTTTTAATCGTCCAATCAACAACATGCTTGTGAATCATGACTACAAAACTAATACACGGATCTAGGGTTTTGTATGAAAACCCTAAAACGGAAACTCTTGACAACAACATCACAGCAGCCACAAACACCAATCATACTAGGGTTCATTGTTGACTCAAGAATCAACTCACCAATGCTAGTATGATCACCATCAAAGTACCAACAGCAGCAACAAAGTAACAACAGCAACATCAACATGAATCATCTAGGGTTTGTTAGGAAAAACCCTAGATCAGCAGCTTTATTTATTTAAAAACAGAAAATACTAACGAAAACCTTGTAGATCAACCAAATCGAGAGCCAACAAGCTCTGATACCACTTGTTGAGTCTTAGGATCTGGACGCATCTGGGATATGATAATCATGATTGTAACATGCACAACGAAATCATAATAAACACAATCACAATTAAGAACAAGGCTTTCACTAATAAAATGATTACTATTAAGATGCTACTAACTATTCCCAGCGTCTAATAGGCTTGACACCAGGAGGAACACACACACACCTATGGTTTACATTGTTTGTGAATGAAAGAGTCTAACCAAGGTGCCTACCCTCTTTATATAATAGCGTGACTAGGGTTTCATTTCAACCCTATCTTACTAACTAAGCTAATTATTTATTACGAAGTCCTTCATCTTTGTTTTGTCATATCAACTCAAGATATATAATTCCCAATAGAAGAGCTTCCATCCGAATGCACATACTCTGAAGTTCCTACTTACGACCTTAGGTACCTGCCGTTTGGGAACATGGAAAAGTAGACGGCTGAGCATAACGCTCAGTGCACGGATATACAATAAAACATGGAAGACATAGGATATGAAAGCATATAAGAGTATAAGCATGAATAGCAGCGGAAATGAATAAGTCCTGGGAAAATCCTAGGCGTATAACTTGTTTGAGTGGTTTTAGTTCTGAAAACATAACTTATGTTTACTTGTAAAATATGTATTAGTTTACCATACAAAATAGCCAATATAGGTCATGAGGTCAACAATGTGCATGAATACATAGAGGGGTGACCTCATCATGCAATTAGAGGGGCTACCTCTAATTATACTGGTAAGTGGGTAGGAGGGATCAGCTCCTTGTGAAGGATGCAAGGCACACACCACATTCACCATGAAATCCTGACTGAAACATGTAACTAGGATGCACCCATACGCCCCACATGAAAACATGATAAATATAATGGCCAAATAACTGAAAGGGACTCCACGAGCTATCACTCTGCCATGGTGAAGTCATAACACTAGTGCCTCTAGTGTTATGGTTATGGTACCTCCATAACTAGGTGAACAGGTCATGCACGTATATGGCTAAGGTAACTAATTAACATAAGCATTTAAATCTGTAACTACTAGGAAAACAGTTGGCTGCATACGGAGATCCTAATGAAGGAAGAGATTGTCCTTACTGAAGAACGGGAAATCCTTACCTTATGTCCAGTATAAGCTAATGAAAACTATGAAGACTAATCCGCCTCGACGGATAACGCTACATAAGAAATATGGACGTGTATGAGTTGTCTGGATTACATGTGTTTTACTGGTTCTGTGTGTTATTAGCTTATTATACGTATTCTGTCATGTTTTATTGTTTACTTTGTTACCTGTAGTTATTCTGATGTTCTGTTGTGTGTTATTCATGTATTAGTGTATTATAATACTTGTATTGTAATACTAAGTAACTTTCTAAAAATAGCAGGTTTCCATAAATAGTAAGTTTCTAAAAATAGAAAGTTTCCAAAAATAGTAAGTTTTTATAATTAGAAATAAGCTAGATTATAAATGATAATTAAAGTTTAATTAGTATAATACAAGTCCTGGTTATAGCTAATTAATTAAATAACTAGTTAATTTAATTAAAACAATACGTTATATGATTTTAATTAAAACACATGTTTAATTAAATGACTAAGTAGAAATACCTTAGGTTATACATGAATTAATTTAATAAATTAATTAACCTAAAGTTTAATATAACAAGACTTATAAAATTAGTTTTCATGAAAAACCCGAATCCCGAGCCTGTGTTTTAAATAAGCCGAACCAAATAAGCCATACAAAAGTCCCACCGAGACTTTGGAGGTGTTTCAGTTGACACTACTTAAACTAACAAACATGTACAACATACCCCGACTTAGTGTCGGGGTTTCTTTGGTCTCGTGTCCGAACAACAAAAACCAACCGAGCCTCTTAGGGGGTCTCGGTGGTGCCTCGGTGCACACAAACCGAACAAACAAACAAACACACCCGACCCTTGGTCGGGGTTTCCTTGCTGCATCCGAGCCCACACCAACCCAAGCCGAGCCCCTTGGGGGTCTCGGTGGTGGTGAATAAAACAAGTCGAGCCCCATATGGGGTCTCGGTGTCTCGGCCGAACCACACCCACACCAAACCAAACCCGAAAACATGATTTAATTAATCTATTACATGTTTTACTCTTGTTCTTGATGATTAATTAAATTATAACATGAAATCAAAAGAATTAAATAATAAAAGAAAAGGGTTTGATTTATACCTAATGCGTGAAAAGAAAAAGAGAATGATCACGAACACAAAACCAATAGCAAAAATCGTCTGAATCGTCCTTGTTGTGTATATGGCCGACGGCAATGGTGAGACAAGGAGGCAGGTAAAAGTTTTCGGAAAACCTAAAAAAAATTAAAAAGGATTTCTCCTGATGTTTTATTAAAAGTGTGATATAGGCCAAAAGCCCACCTTTCTTCCTTTCTCTTGCACTGGTTGCGGCATGTGGGGCCCACTAAGGGTAACCCAAAGTTTTTCGTGTCTAAATAATTAGTCGTGTATGTTCGTGATTTAATATTCGTGATTTTGCTATTCGTGATCATGTCACATTTATAATATTCATGATTGTTCGTTATTTATTGTCTTGGCATGTGTAATAATATTGTAAATGGAAAGTCTAAATTTTATCGTGTTTTCGTAAGTTAATATTCACGTGTACTGTTCATAGGTTTTAAATGCGGGTTTTACAACTCTTCCCCTCTAAAAGAACAATTCGTCTTCGAATTGGAGAAACGTAAACTGAAAGAAAACATACCCGAATTAGAACTGGAAATGACGGTAAGAAGTCCGTATAGACTCCTCCGTCTCCCAAATGGCTTCCCGCTCAGGATGATCCCTCCAGAGGATTTTGATGAAAGGGGTCGTCTTCCTCCGCAAACACGATCTTGTCACTCAAGAACTCTCTCAGGTTCGTCAACATATGAAAGATCCTGTCGAATTTGATCAAGTGGATATTGGACAACATGGACTGGATGATACTTGTATCCTCTGAGTAAGGACACATGGAACACATTGTGAACGTGTGATAGATGAGGCGTTAACGCTAAACGGTATAACACTTCACCAACGCGTTCTATGATGTCGAACGGTCCGATGAAGAGAGGACTGAGCTTCCCTCTGATTCCAAAACGTCTAACTCCTCGTGCAGGTGATACCTTGAGGAAAACGTGATCACCTACGTTGAAAGATACATCTCTATGATGTTTATCAGCATAGCTCTTCTGACGAGCACGAGCTTCCTGAAGCTTTGCCTTGGCGATAGCGACCTTTTCATTGGTCACCTCAATCATCTCTGGGCCTTCAAGCATTCGTTCGCCCACTTGATCCCAGCAGATTGGGGCGCGACACTTTCTGTCATACAACATCTCAAAGGGAGCACACTTGATGCTAGCGTGCCAGCTGTTGTTGTATGTCAATGCTACTAGGAATATATAATCATCCCAGCTTCCTGACCACTCTAGAGCACATGATCGCAGCATGTCCTCCAATGTTTGAATGGTACGTTCCGACTGTCCGTCGGTCTGAGGATGAAAGGCAGTGCTGATGGAGTACCATGTAGTCTCATGATCTCCCTCTAGAATATGTCTGCTAATTTGCTGACCGGATGATCCTTACGAATCGGCAGAAAATGAGCAGATTTAGTCAGCCTATCCAAAATAACCCAGATAGCATCGTTCTTTCTCTGAGTAACCGGAAGATAGTAACAAAATCCAAGGAAATTTTGTCCCACTTGCTGGAATATCTAGTGGTTGTAGTAACCCACTAGCTCGCTGGTGTTCGATCTTCACCTGTTGGCAGATCATACATTTAGAAACGAAGGTGGCAACATCCTGCTTCATACCACTCCACCAAAAGTGTTACTTTATGTCGTGGTACATCTTGGTAGAACCAGGATGTATGGTAAATGGAGAACTGTGAGATTCAGTCAGCACAACTTCCCTAAGTGTAGGATCATCAGGAATCACTAGTCTAGTTCCCTGCCATAAGATACCATCGTTGTCAACACGAAACTCCGTCTGTTGATCAAGGTTCTGAATGATATCCCAAATCTCACCATCGTCCTTCTGAGCATCTTGATCCTAGAATGTAAGTGTGGTTCCACTCTAAGATTAGCCCAGTAACCGTGTTGTCCTCATACACAAAACTCTATATCCGTCATTTCCAGGTCACGAATGATCTCCTTTGCAATCCAGATACCAGCAATCATACCCGACCTTCTGCTTAGAGCATCTGCCACCACATTCGCCTTACCAGGATGGTACTGAATGTTGGTGTCGTAGTCCTTCAATAGCTCTAACCATCTCCCCTGTCTCATGTTCAGTTCCTTCTGGGTGAAGATGTATTTGAGACTCTTATGGTTAATGAATATATCACATGATTCACCATACAAATAATGTCTCTAGATCTTCAATGCGAAGACAACTACTGCAAGCTCTAAATCGTGAGTAGGATAGTTTTCTTCATAAGGTTTCAGCTGTCGTGATGCGTATGCAATAACCTTCCCATGTTGCATGAGAACACAGCCTAAACCCTTTCCTGAAGCGTCACTATATATCTGAAATCCACTTGAGCCAGATGGGAGAGTAAGAATAGGTGTAGTAACTAACTTGTGCTTAAGATCTTCAAAGCTCTTCTCTCGCTCTTCCGTCCAAACGAATTTCTCTCCTTTCCTCATCAGCTTAGTCAAAGGTAAGGCCAACCGAGAAAAGTTCTCTACAAACCTGCGGTAGTAGCCAGCTAAACCCAAAAAACTCCTAACTTCAGTTGCAGATGTAGGTCTCGTCCACTTAGTGATAGCTTCAACCTTTGAAGGATCCATGGTGATCCCCTCTACAGATACAATATGGCCCAAAAATGCCACCTTGCTTAACCAGAATTTACACTTGGAGAACTTGGCATAAACCTTCTTCTGACGAAGAATCTGCAAGACTGTACGAAGATGTTCCTCATGTTCCTCCTTGGATTTGGAGAAAATCAGGATATCATATATGAACACGATAACGAACTTGTCCAAAAACTCATGGAAGACACGGTTCATCAAATCCATGAAGACGGCTGGAGCATTAGTGTTTCCGAATGACATGACTTCGAACTCATAGTGCCCATAACATGTACGGAAAGCAGTCTTAGAAATATCCTGCTCTTTGACGCGTAACTGATGGTAGCCGGACCTCAAATCAATCTTGGAGAAATACTTGTCGCCCTAAAGTTGATCAAACAGGTCGTCAATATGTGGCAAAGGAAAACGGTTCCTGGTCGTGATCTTGTTCAATTCACGATAAGCTATACACAACCACATGCTATCGTCTGTCTTCTTCACGAACAGTACGGGTGCACCCCATGGCGATGCACTAGGACGGATGAAACCTCGTTCCGAAGTTCCTGCAACTGATCTTTTAGTTCCTTAAGCTCTATAGGAGCCATACGATAGAGAGCTTTGGAAATCGGCTCTACACCTTGTATGAGCTCGATTTCAAACTCGACTTCACGAACAGGTGGTATGCCTGGAATTTCATCTGGAAATACGTCAAGAAACGCTGACACGATAGGATGGTCTTCGATTGATGGAGACTCGGCAGTAATGTCCTGAATATTGGCTATAAAACCCTGAAAGCCGTATGATAGCAATGCACGTGCCTCCATGGATGAAATAATTTGTACAGACCTCCCTGGCAGAAAACCATGGTGTATGTACTCTGGAGATTTAACGTCATCGAAGATAACCCGATGAGTGTGGAATTCTATCATAGCCTGGTGCTTGGATAACCAGTCCATGCCCAAAATCAAGTCAAACTCGCACATGTCCAAAGGAAGTGCGTCTACTCTACGGATCTTATCGTCAAATTCTAAGGGAAGATCTCTGTACACTTGAGTGATTCATACAGAGTCCCTAAGTGGCGTGGAAATGTATAAGGCATTATTTAATGGCATAGGGGAAATCCTAACACGTACAGCAAAACTCGTGGAGATGACTGAATGAGTCGCTCAAGTATCAAATAGAACACATGCTGTCAAACCATTCATAAAGAGATTTCCGGTGATGGTACCTGAAGTCTTGTTCGCCTGGTCTCTAGTAGTAGAGAACACGCGACCAGAAGTAGGAGGTGGCTTGGTGTCGGCGTGCCCAGAGGTGCCTTCTATCTCACCCTGGCGACAGTCCTTCTGCTGATGGCCTTGCTGGCCACACTTGAAACGTCCACCAGTACTTCGGCGGAAAACACCCGAATGTCTATGCGGACAAGTAGGACATATAGGGTGCACGAATCTCCCAGTAGGACTCCAACTAGTTGAGAGCCGGTGACAAGATTTCATGCATGAGACGTGTTCGTGGAACATAAAAAATGATTACGTGAAAGGTTTGAGCATTATCTGGTGTTGCAGGATGGTTCAACTGCGAACCTCTGCGGTCCTGGTCCCTATCGTAGTCATTGTTCTTGAATATGAGCGTTAGGGTGTCAAAATAGTTAAAATACGCAGCTTAATAATATTGAAGGTAAAGGTAGGGACCTGCTCTCGTTAACATCATTACGGTAGTCGTCATTACCGTCACCCCTTTCTGAAGCAGAAAGATCATTGAACTGACCGTTTATCTTGGATAGCTGCTGCTGAGTAGCCGGAGGATTCTGGTCCTCAGTCTGCTGTCTAAAATAGAGAATTTGTACAGATAATGATGTAAAATGACATACTGAAAGGCTTAAATGGTTTACAATTGGTGATTCAAGATACCTCTTGGCGGATTTGTCCTCACTAAACTCCTCCTGTTCCTGAAACATCTCAAATTTTCGAGCTGCATCGGCCACCTGTGCTACCGTGTTGAAGGTAGTACTAGCCAAATTATTGGGGATCGGTGAACGAAGCGCCATCGTAAGTGGTATGCTTGTTCTTCGGCAGTATGCGCCGTTGTGCCCATGGAGCCGGCCAGATGGAGAAAACGTTGCATGAATTCGTTGTTGTTCTCCCCACATCTCTGCCTAATTCCATAGTACTCCCTCAACAGTTCATGCCTCTCACTCTTGGAAAAGAACGGCGGGGGCGAAGGTTGGTTGTTATTTTAGGGAAGGGTGGCTTGCAGAGCTGCATTGACAGCTGTTGTCAAATCTGGAGTATTGCGTGCGTTCATCATATGACAGTTTAAAACAACAAATGCAACGTAAATGATAAGTCTGAAATGAGATAAACATAAAATGTATGAACAATGTATAAATCAATGAAGCAGTTTAAAATGCATGAAATAATGGCAAATGCATGATGCAGTTTATAAAACCTTTTTATATGAACGGGAGTAAACGCCTATGATCAGTTCACCAAAAAAAGACATGGCGCGGGGACGCCGGTGGGTTGGCCCCAAAGTTAAAAGTTCCGATAAAAGCACATGCGACTAAATAGGGCCAGTCCTGTACCAACCATTACTTAGCCATAAACCTACGACAATGATATGAATGCATGAAATAAAATGAAAATGAATGAATGCATGAAAACCAACTGTCAATTCTAGGAAGACACTGGTGACTACCCATAAGTAACAGGTCATGTTTTACAGAGCTACAGGTCAAAACCTTGGCTCTGATACCATAATTATAACACCTCATTTGTTAAGATAGGATGCTACAGTAAATTATGGCGTGTCATCAAAGCATGCAAGGTAAATGTCTAAACATTCATGACCATAAATAGAAATACCAGAATCAAACATCGGTAGTCTAGTAACTCACACACAAGCAATTTAAAGTACTGTAAAGGAATGGACTAAACAATGTCCAAAATGAAGTAAAGTATGATAAAGTAGGAAGGAAATCCATATAGTAATGAAGGCTGAAATAGCTTCCATCCGAATGCACATACTTTGAAGTTCCTACTTGCGACCTTGGGTACCCGCCGTTTAGGGAAATGGAAAAGTAGATGGGTGAGCATAACGCTCAGTGCACGAATATACAATAAAACATGGAAGACATAGGATATGAAAGAATATAAGAGTATAAGCATGAATAGCAGCGGAAATGAATAAGTCCTAGGAAAATCCTAGGCGTATAACTTGTTTTACTGGTTTTAGTTCTAAAAACATAACTTATGTTTACTTGTAAAATATGTATTAGTTTACCATACAAAATAGCCAATATAGGTCATGAGGTCAACAACGTGCATGAATACATAGAGGGGTGACCTCGTCATGTAATTATAGGGGCTACCTCTAATTATACTGGTAAGTGGGTAGGAGGGATCAACTCCTTGTGAAGGATGCAAGGCACACACCACATTCACCATGAAATCCTGACTGAAACATGTAACTAGGATGCATCCATACCCCCCACATGATAACATGAAAAATACAATGGCCAAATAACTGAAAGGGACGCCACGAGCTATCACTCCGCCGTGGTGAAGTCGTAACACTGGTGCCTCTAGTGTTATGGTTATGGTACCTCCATAACTAGGTGAATTGGTCATGCATGTATATGGCTAAGGTAACTAATTAACATAAGCATTTAAATCTGTAACTACTAGGAAAACAGTTGGCTGCATACGGAAATCCTAATGAAGGAAGAGATTGTCCTTACTGAAGGACGGGAAATCCGTACCTTATGTCCAATAGAAGTTAATGAAAACGATGAAGACTAATCCGCCTCGACGAATAACGCAACATAAGAAATGTGGACGTGTATGAGTTGTCTGAATTACATGTGTTTTACTAGTTCTGTGTGTTATTAGCTTGTTATACGTATTCTGTCATGTTTTACTGTTTACTTTGTTAACTGTAGTTATTCTGATGTTCTGTTGTGTATGATTCATGTATTAGTGTATTATAATACTTGTATTGTAATACTAAGTAACTTTCTAAAAATAGCAGGTTTCCATAAATAGTAAGTTTCTAAATATAGAAAGTTTCCAAAAATAGTAAGTTTCCATAATTAGAAATAAGCTGGATTATAAAAGATAATTAAAGTCTAATTAGTATAATACAAGTCCTGGTTATAGCTTATTAATTAAATAACTGGTTAAATTAATTAAACTATACGTTATATGACTTTAATTAAAATACATGTTTAATTAAATGACTAAGTAGAAATACCTTAGGTTATACATGAATTAATTTAATAAATTAATTAACCTAAAGTTTAATATAACATGACTTCTAAAAATAGTTTTCATGAAAAACCCGAATCCCGAACCCGTGTTCTAAATAAGCCAAACCAAATAAGCCATACAAAAGTCCCACCGAGACCTTGGAGGGGTCTCGGTTGACACTACTTAAACTAACAAACATGTACAACATACCCCGACTTAGTGTTGGGGTTTCTTTGGTCTCGGGTCCGAACAACAAAAACCAACCAAGCCCCTTAGAGGGTCTTGGTGGTGCCTCGGTGCACACAAACCGAACAAACAAACACACCCCGACCCTTGGTCGGGGTTGCCTTGCCGCGTCCAAGCCCACACCAACCCAAGCCGAGCCCTTTGGGGGTCTCGGTGGTGGTGAATAAAACAAGTCGAGCCCCATATGGGGTCTCAGTGTCTCGGCCGAACCATACCCACACCAAACAAAACCCGAAAACATGATTTAATTAATCTATTACATGTTTTATTCTTGTTCTTGATGATTAATTAAATTATAACATGAAATCAAAAGAATTAAATAAAAAAAGAAAAGGGTTTGATTTATACCGAATGCATAAAAAGAAAAAGAGAATGATCACGAACACAAAACCAATAGCAAAAATCGTCCGAATCGTCCTTGTTGTTTGTATATGGCCGGCGTCAATGGTGAGACAAGGAGGAAGGGAAAACTTTTTTGAAAACCTAAAAATAATGAAAAAGGATTTCTCCTGATGTTTTATTAAAAGTTTGATATGGGCCAAAAGCCCACCTTTTTTCCTTTCTCTTGCCTTGGCCGCGACATGTGGGGCCCACTAAGGGTAACCCAAAGTTTTTCGTGTCTAAATAATTAGTCGTGTATGTTCGTGATTTAATATTCGTGATTTTGGTATTCGTGATCGTATCACATTTATAATATTCATGATTGTTCGTTATTTATTGTCGTGACACATGTATTAATATTATAAATTGAAAGTTAAATTTTATCGTGTTTTCGTAAGTTACTGTTCATAGGTTTTTAAGGCAGGTTTTACAGGGCTAGACTGAATCAAAGAGTTGGGTATTTTTATGTTTTAAGTTATCAACTTTGGAAAAAATCTTGGAAACTCGATTATCTAGATCAAGTGTAAAAGTCTCAACGGCCTTAAGTACGTTCACACGGTTAATCTCCTTAGATGTCTCTATGTCTATTGGCAATGATTTAGCAACCTTGTCACTTGGCTGACGCTGTTTTGATTGTAAATTCAATCTTAAATTATTTTGTAAATTTGGATCATCTATATTAACACTTTCGAAAGACGTTTCAAAAATCTCTCTAATAAATTATTGTTTACATTCAAGCGAAATACAATATTTTTGAATTTCATCAAAACGTTTTGAAAGGAAATTATAGGAATCTTTAAGCTTTAAAAATTCAGCGTCAGATTTGTGACAATTACTATCTACCACACTATCCACAGATTCAACATTATGCACAATAGAATCATTATCAACACTTTTATTCACACAGACGTATACAATATCATGCGACATCACTTGCTTCTGAAGCTGATCATTTTGGTGTAAAATACGTTCCATTTCAACTAAACTGTTTTCATAAGAATCATCCATTTCAGTGAAAACACGTTGAACTTCATCTAATTCCAAAACCAAATCTTGATCAATATTGGTAAAACACGCTTTAATATTGTTTACAAACGGAACAATTTCATCTCGAAACGCAGCTTTTTTGTGTTTAAAATTCCATTCACCTTCCGTTATGGCCGAAGCCGTCATACGTTCCTTAATGACCTTGTCAAAATCGGCAAAGTGTTGGTGCAACGCATTTAAGCTATTAGACACCTTGCTTACCAGTGGAGTTAACTTAGTTAAATCCTTTTTGACAAGTGTGGGAGACGTACTAGAAAAGTTTTCATTTGACAAACTTTGGGGCACACAAGCTGATAATTGAGCTAATTCCTTGTGTAATCTAAAGCGGGTCTTTTTATCAAATTTATCTTTATTATGCTTTGGATAATCAAACTTAGGGAATATTAAAAGCATTTTTGATCGAGTTTCTTCTGCAAGTGACAGTATCTCCTTATCATCACGAACATAAGGTGCTTCTTTCGATTTGCCAATTAGGATCACATCATAAAGATAAGGAATATATTCATGAGCTTATTTTGCATAACCGGAATTAGGTGGTAAATCTTGAAAATGCATAACCGAAGTTCTTTAAACGATTTTTTTAAAAGATGAACCTTTTCTGTGGAAGCATATTGTTTTAAAAGCTGTTGTTCCTTGAATTTAAGAAGTTTGGTAACATTAATTTCCGATTCAAACTTTTTAGACTCGAGAGTTTCGAAATATGTTTTAAGTTTTTGAAAATCATTTACAACCGACGATTTTTCTTTTACTTCATTGGAAAGATTAGCTCTTAATGATTCTATTTCATTTAAGTGTTTTATCCTTTCAAAACGAAATTGGTCAAATTCAAAATAAGTTATTTTCTCTGCTTGAGGGACCATTTCAAAAGTTTTGACCTTTTCCTTATACAACATAAGCTCAGCGGTTAAATTGGCATTCATATATACAGTTTGTCGGACAACCACATTCATGTTATCAATAATATGTTTAGGCACCATTACCAAAACATATTGAGCATAAGATTCCATACCCGTCGTAACATTTGGTTGAGGTTCATTCAAATGTGATGGATTGGATACCACATCATTTGAGTTAATAGTTCCCAAATGCTGTTTGAGGTTGTCATTTTTATGCCCAACTTGATGTTGATTATCATGAACAATATTAGTAGTGGTTGATACCTCAATGACGACATCAGAACCATACTTAGAGAGATTAGCAACGAGAGCAGCTTGGGCTGAGTGAATGTCATCACAATCCGAATCATATGCATCAATATCATATGTTTGATATGCTGCATTAGAAGTAGAGACGACTGCAATGCCTTCATTATCTGCTGCCCATGGGTTTGCAAGAAATGCTAATTCCTCTAAATCCAAAATCTTTCCATTAGATTTAGCATCAACCAAATACATCTTCTCCCGAAACCACGTTGCATCCCTTCTCCTTTTCAGCTGAGTGCATTGTCTAGCCATATGACCTTGTCCTCGACAATTGTAGCAAGTCACAACCTTTTGAGGACCAATAGGACTTCCACTTCCATTTTCACAAGCTTGAGTATTCACAGCTTGAGCATTCATAGTCCTTGGAGTTAGTCCATATGAGTTTTGCCTTCCTTGAATGGATTGCACCGTCACTTGACCGTCATGAATTGTGTCTTGTTGGCGAGGATTTGAAGAAGTGCGAAGATGATTGTTCGTTAGTGGAAAACCTCTAGTAGCAACAAGTCTTGACAAGTAGGCATGGAGATGGTTTAAAACATATGTTAGGCGTATCATTTGGAGTAAAGACCGGTGCTTGAATTGGTGGAAGTTCATTGGAATAGAATGCTTGTGCTTGTGGTGCTTCAATTGGAAAATATCCTTGCTGAGGACTATAGCCCATTGGCGAAGTGATAGCTTATGATGGTGATGCCTGATGTGTTGGTTGCTGTGGATAAGGCTGTGGAAGAACACTTTGTTGAAATGCTTGTAGCGGCATCATTGATGGTTGATAAAATGATTTTTGTGGTTGTTGATAGGTGTATGGTGGCGACGACAAGTATGATGGTTGTTGATAAGTGTAAGACAAGTTTTGTTGGGGAGTAATTTGTTGAGAAGCATACATGGCAAGTGAATCATGGACTGGAGGTGTTGACAACCGAGCCTCGATCACGTGGCATTCGTGTTGTTGAAGAAAAGCTTGAAGTTGATCCACGTAGGTTTGATGTAAATACTTAGCCAATTTAACAGCCGTCACGTACTTGCTCCATTCGGAAGGAAGAGTGTTCAAATACTTAGTGTTTAACTGAAACGTCGGAATTGCCATGCCATAGATGTTAAGCACATTCATCAATAGAGCGAATCTCAAATAATAATCATTGAGTCTCTCCCCAGGAACATAGACAAACTTATCAAACGTATCATATAGCTTACACTCTCGTTCTTGTTTAGTTAACGAGGTGCCTTGCATTAAAAACACGAATTATATCCCATAACTCTTTGGCAACTTTATGTTTACTCACGAGTTTGTAAACATCTTGAGGAATGGCTTGGAGAATGATGTTTGTAGCTTGTTTATCACACTTATCTTGAATCTTAGCATCTCCAGTCAATTCGCCCGTTGTGCGGGGACGAGTAACCGCACCTTCCGTCACAGTACCATAAACTAATGGGACATTTATAACCGATGCCCAAATGAGATGTCCATTTACTTTATTCAACATATAAAGTTTCATTCTAGATGCCCAATCCTCGTACATTGTCTTCACCAACATTGGTGGATGATTGTCCGTACCCGAGAGGATGGACTTATCCGTAAGAGAAGTATACTCCATTTAAATAATTGAAGATTTAAAAAAATTGATCGAACAATGAGAGACAGTAAATGTGCTTCCTTTTGAGTGGAGAAGTCGAGAAACAATGTTGAAATACCCTAAAATATGTTCTCGATAAACCAAAAATTCCAAGATGAAATAACTCACGAAATTTTCTATATCACGTTTTTGAAAATTTTGAAATTTTCCAAAGATTTCGCAATGTAGATTATTCTGAAATTGTCCAAAGATTCCGCAATGTTGATAAGGATTCAATTTCGCAATGTTAACAGGGATTCAATTTCGCAATGTTAACAGGGATTCAATTCCGCAATGTTAACAAGGATTGAATTCCGCAATGTTAACAAGGATTGTTTAATTCCGCAATGTTATCAACATTCAATTCTGCAATGTTAGAATATTCAATTCCGCAATGTGCAAAATTATTCAATTCCGCAATGTGCAAGAACTTACAATTCCGCAATGTGCAAAATATTCAATTCCTCAATGTGCAAGAACTTGAAATTCCGCAATGTGCAAAATTATTCAATTCCGCAATGTGCAATCTGCAATGTGCAAAATTATTCAATTCCGCAATGTGAAGAAGAACATTTAATTCCGCAATATTTCAAATATTGCGAAATTATCCCTTAAAAACTGTATCTCGGATAAAAAAGGCTTCAAGTACGATTTTTTCACCAAAACTCATTCAAACGCCCAAAAATTTTGTGTTTTTTACCACAACAAACAACCCAAATCACTACCACGAATATGTAGATGAAATTGGTAAAGATCAATCCACCAAAAAAACAAAAAAAAAATTGAACGAGGGTTTTTAGATAGAAAATACACACGAAATCTATAAAAACAAATACATAAACAAGACAATCATCCCATGGCTCTTGATACCATTTGTAAGATATTGCAAATCTTGCTTAATCTAGAGAGAGGGTAGAGATAGAAAAATGGTAGAATCACACACACCTAGAGAGAGAGAATATATATAAACACACTTTAGTAGGTGTAATTATGGATGAAACCACACCCTCTCCATCAAAGGAGAGGGTTTATATACCCAAGCCTTGTGATGGGCTTGGGCTTACATTGTTGGGCCGGCCATACATGCATGGACCGGGATTTTCCTTGTTTAATAAATATAAAGGTAAATTGACTACGAGCTACTAACCAATATATTATCGGAGTGACCGACTCTTCCTAAATACGTAAAAACGTATTTCTAACACATAGTTCACCTGCTTTTATGGTAAATGAAAATACCATATTGGATGGTTACTTTTTACCACATATAGAAAGTTCAATAAATTGGACTTTGAGATAAAAAGATATTTTCAAAATTAATTGTAAAAGTGAATTTTGACAAGTAAAAATGCATTCAGATAGTATTGCATATACAACCATTTCTATTCGTGAAGGACAGTACGAATGGCTTGTCATGCCTTTTGGATTAAAAAAATTCATCAAAACTATTTCAAAGAAAAATGGTCACGTTCAAAGATTATGCTTTTATATTTGTTTATATTGATGATGTTTTTATCTTATCTAAGGATATAGAATCACATATGGAACACTTAAATATTTTTACAAAATTATGTAAAAAAATGGATTAGCTTTAACACAAAAGTAAACCAAATTACTACAAGAACAAATAGAGTTTCTAGGAATGAAAATTGATGACAAAGAGAAAGAACTTCAAAACCATATTTTATAAAAAATAATAAAATTCCCAAATAAATTAAAAAGATAAAAAATATGTCCAAATTTTTTTTAATATACTTAGCTATGCTTTAGTTTCTATTGAAAATCTTGCATTATTAATAAAACATTTTCAAGCTTTACTTAAGAAAGATAAATTTTATAGTTTTAATACAAGCTTGGAAAACCAGGTAAAAAGGATAAAAGATTATTGTAAAAGTTTGACAAAACTAGAATTGCCTAAAGACGATGATGATCTAACTCTTGAAACAGATGCTTCTTCTGAGTATTGTTGGAGTGGAATACTAAAAAGAATTGATTATAATACAAAGAATGTAAAGATAGGAGAAAGTATATGTCGATATTGTTCGAACACATTTATAGAAACTCAAATAAGATACCACATAAATGAAAAAGAATTGTTAGCCGTTGTCAAAAGTTCTGTTAGTTTTTGTTACCTAAAAACATTTTACTTAGAACAGATAATACTCAGGTAAAAGCCTTTATTAAAATTAAATCTCCCTCAAAACCCGAGTTTACAAGATTAAAAAGATGACAGACTCTGTTACCTGAAAATAATTTTGATATTGAGATTATCAAATCTGACAAAAATGTTCTAGCATATTTCCTAACTCGAGATGGAAATGATAATACAAGAAATTGATAAATTGCTCCCAATGATGACAGAGCATATAGAGACTATCAACCATATTCTCACAAATATTATGAATATTGCTTACTTAGTAGAATATTCAAAGAAAGTGAAAGATTTGCTCATAAAGAGTTGCATGTTTATAAAAATAAGGATTAGTAATTATAAATCAGATATCACTTTCATAAAAGTTTGATTAAAGAAGAAATGAGATGTATGGATGCAGGTTCATCTCCAAACATAGATATTTCTTTTTCACAAATAGAAAGTTCAAATAGAAGAAATGAGACGTATGGATACAAGTTCATCTCCAAACATAGATATTTCTTTTTCACAAAGAGAAAGTTCAAATAAGAATATGGATTCTTTTTCTTTAAGGCCTTATTCTAATAAAATAATTTTAAAAGAAAATAAAATAATGTGTGATATTCATATCCTACGAAATTCGTTGCACAACAAATAACAATCATGCAAGAATTATATAGTCCTAGGGAACTTATTATAGATATGTTGATTTTACTAGTGTTTATCCTTGAGTCAAATTGGTACGATTTCGGAACTGTAAACTCTATATATCTTACATCTCTTAATTTTATAGAGATTTTTCAACTACTGTTTTGAATATGAGAGGGAGTCAAAGATTGTTATTTGAAAAATCCTACTATAACTTCTAAAGATACTTTGATTTCAAAATTCCTTTCAACTGGACCTGATTTTATAAAGAAAAATAAGATATTATCTTATTATTTTATGCAGTTAGAAAAGGCTGATATTTTTCAAAGATATTGATAAAGGGACAAACATTTTAGACAAACAATTGGTATAAGGACAGTTCTTCAAGGCATGAGGAAAGTTTCAAAAGAGGATTTCACACTTATAGTGGAAAGAGAAGATTCTCATCAATCATGATTTCTTCTGATAAAATGACCCAATGTTACCAAATTTTTTATGTAGAATAAGACAACTTTGCTAAATAAAGAACTTATAAAATCAAGCCCACAAGCACAAAAGAAGATTTATCAATATAGACAACATGATAAAAGTACACGTTCAACATGTTATTCTCTAAACGTGACAGAAAAAGATCCATGTGTCTACATAGCAACATCGGAGGACAAAGCTTAAAAACACATAGTCATAAATAAAATGAGTCATCGATTCATATGATACTCGGGAAAATGAAGAATGACTCAAGTGATTGAAATATTTCATAAACAAAAAATGAAGACACACTCAATGTAAAAAAAAACTAATGGCCACTATGTCCAACAAGTGAGTACTAAATGCTCTGTTATGTTTAAATAAAGGAAGACAAATAAAGGGTCAATACCTTTTGTTTAGAAGAACATGAAGTCATATGAATGTCACGAGGAAGCACAAGAAAGAGAAGAAAAAAGAATTGGAACTTTCTTTGCATTATAATATTTTCTTGCATGTATAAGTATGTATAGAGTACGTAGAAATGGATCATCGATATTTTAACTTTGAATGTATTATATCATGTTTGTAAAAATCATGCATCAATATAAAATTTCATTTCCTTATAATTTCTATACTCTCATATAAATTTACTATTATTTCTTTATTACTTAAATAAAATCTCCATCCAAACCATATTTGTGATTCGTACGCTTGAAGTAGGAAACAAAACTAGGTTGTGTTGGGTATTGTTGAGGAGCTATAGCGAAATTACTAGTTTGGTTATCAAGTTAGGGATGTAACGCTCAGTAAAAGTCTTGTAGTGCAACCCGGCTATACTTCGTTCAAAAGGATCACAGGTACATAACTTGCTAGACCCTTTGTTTATGTAATTTTGAAATAATTTTGACTAGTCAAAAATATTTCAAAATTACATAAACAAAAAGGTCCAGCAAGTTTGTATGTGTAATGCTTTTTGACCGAGGTATAGTCGGGTTGCACTATAAGAGTCTCACCGAGCATTATAGCCCCAACCTAATAATTAAATAGGTAACTTTCGTGTAGCTCCTTCAATTATACCCAACACAGCGTGGTTTCGTTTCCTACTTCAGGCGTACGAATCACAAATATAGAATTCTTGAAGATTTTATTTTTGTAATAAAGAAATAATAGTAACTTTATATAAGACTCATAAAATTATAATAAAATGGAAATTTTTTATTGTTGCATGATTTTACAAACATAATTTAATACATTGAAAGCTAAAAGATCGTCGATCCATTTCTACGTACTCTATACATACTTATACATCTAAGGAAATATTATTATACAAAATAAGTTCCAATTCTTTGGTATTTTGTTTCTTGTGCTTCCTCCTAACATTCATATGACTTCATGTGCTTCAAAACAAAAGTTATTGGACCATTTATTTGCCTTTCATTATTTAAATATAACATATAATATTCATATGTTCGAGATAGTGGCCATAAGTTTTTCACATGGATTTTGTCTTCATTTTGTTGTTAATGAAATATTTTAATCACTTAAGTTATTCTTCATTTTCCCATGTATCACATGAATCCATGAATCATTTTATTTTTGACTATGTGTCAAACAAAGCTTTTAAGCTTCAACCCCGGATGATGCTATGTAGACACCTGGATCTTCTTCTGTCTCGTTTAGAGGAGAACATGCTGAACAATTACATTTGTCGTGTTGTCTATATTGACAAATTTTGTTTTGTGTATGTGGGCTTGTGATTGTGGTAAAATACACCTCTTGTTTAGGAAAACCAAAGAGCGTATATGAGCGGTAAGTATTGAACAAATGACTTTAGGAAAAATCAAGTGTTAATGACCCTTAATGATATGGAAGTTCGTTTCCCAAGGAGGTATATGTGTGTGAAAAACTTGTCAAATGTTTGTGATTAATGATTGGTTTAGAAGGGGATTAGAAAAGAAGATGACGAAGACGTAAAAATAAAAATTAACACAAAATCACTACTAGAAAGTTAAAACGTAGAACCTTAAAATCACCAAAATAAAAATAAATTCTAAAAATTACCAAAAATTCACCAAAAATCAAAAATAATAAACTAAGAGTTTACCAAATATCAAAACTTTTTTAAACCTTTTAAATAATTAAATATTCAATTTTTAAATGCTAATTAAAGCCCTAAAAATCAAATAAATTGTCAAAAAGCCCAAATAAAGATTTTTCAATTGATAAACCTCTAAAATGACCTAAAAAGATTAGAAACTATTTTTAATTTTAAAAAGAATAAAAACTATTTAAAATGATTTAAAAACTGTTAAAACTTAAAATAATTATAAAAATTAATCTAAAAGAGATAAAATTATTCTAAAAGTTGCTAAATTCCTATTTTAATGTATTTAACCTAAGAAAAATGTAAAAAGTTGGAAAATGTGAAATTTTAAAAATAATAAAATAATAATAAAATAATATTAAAAGTCCAAAATTCAAAAAAATTCTAAAAACTTGCAAACTAGTTTATTTTAACCTAATTAATCAGAAAATCAAAGTGAAATTACCAAAATACCCCTAATGGGCCCTCAAATGGGCCAAATCCAAATTCAGTCAACACAAATGGGCTTTTGGGCCCAAAAAGTCAAACTTGGCCCAATTGACTTGGAAAAGCCCTATCTGACTTAAACTTTAATTCTAAGAACAAAACTCTAAAGGCCCAAAAGCTGAAAATGTGCTTATCACAGCTTATTAAACACAAAGCTTATTCTTATTGGGCTTTTCAGCCCATTAAGCCATAAGCTAATGCCATAAGCTCTAATTTGACACACAACCCTCTTTTAGGATGCTTAAGAGATCTGTCAAAAGAAATTTCCAATAAGCTCACTCAATAAGCCAGAAAATAGAAAAGCAAAAATCCACAAAACGACAAAATAGTCGTTTTTAAGAAATAATGCACCTCAGGACTTGATTCAACTTGCAAAAGCTTTCAAATGGACTCAATAAGCAATATCAATCAACAAAAATCCAATAAGCATAACCAATAAGCCAGAATAAGCACAAATGAACTTATGCAAAAGTCAAAGGAGTTGGTTTTCTAGTCAAACCTAAAAGTCAACCACCCAAATGCTCCAGTATGAACAAATGGGTCAAAATATGAGCACCTATTACAAAAACAAAGTTGTTGCAGGTTGGAATAAGCTATTATAGCTTATTGATAAGCTGACACCAAAATTGCACTAGCAGTGGCAACCAGCAGGGGAAAGGAGTTCCCACTGCTTTGACTAATTGACCAAGCTTATTTGAGAGTTCTGGTTTGATTCAATTGGAAACAAAGGCACCCTTGTGATCAGTGAACCACAAGAAGTCAATAGCAACAATAAAATCACAAAATGATCCACACAATAAGCCAAACAGTCCACAGATATGCTCCAGATATGCAAATAAGCAGTTAAGCACTTAATAAGCAGATTTAAGCAGAATAAGCCAACCAAACTCAACCAGATGCATACACAAGCTATATATACTAACAATAAACACAAAGCAACAAGAATCAAACACTGAATCAAAGAAATCAACAAGATCAAAGCACTAGAAGTTACTGATGAACAATGAACATATGCAGAAAACAAGTTTGCTGATATACTTGACACTTGATCCAATTTCAAGCCTCAAATCCTTCTACCCTGGTGTGATTACTATGATTTAGCACTTATTAGCCCTAGCCTAAGCCTAGATCTAGGTGTCCTCAAAATCCTAGCCAATTTTACCAAGTTATGAAGATTTTATAGCCAATTCAAGAATCAATGTGTTCAAACCCACAAAACCTGCAAACAGATGAACAAATACACCCAAACAACAGTTACCAACACTTGCTAACAACACACAAGCACTTAACAAGCCACAATCCAAACTTATGCAGTAATCCCAAACACTCCTTAATCAGTCACTTATCAAAGAAACTTGTGATTTCTTCTAATAACATACTGATTTTAATGATCAAAAACACTTACTAGGAAACAACTAACACAATCAAACACATAAATCACCAGCAGAAACACAAATACTCAAAATCAAAGCCCAAAATCCAAAACAGTCATAAACATGAAATTTTTAGGGGAATCTTAACAAGAGCTTATACCTGCCTTCCACAACATCCTAGGAAGGCCAGCAATGCTCCTTGGACCATGTTCAACAACTAGAACAAGACCAAGGTACTTCAATGAAGGAGATGCAAACAGCCTTGGTTGATGGTTCAAAGTAGAACCTCAAGGACTTTATATCTTCAACACAAGCAACAAACAAACTCAACCAAAGGCTTAGAATCCTTCTCAGGCTTGGTGTCAACAAGCTTGAAGGAATTCAAGGCTTAAGGCTAAGGGTTAGTACACAAAAAATAACCAAAACAGAACCTAGGATTTTAAGGTTTTCAAACCTTAAAAACCTAATGAAACAAGACGTGCCTTAACCACAAGATTAAGGTAGGCCTTAACAATCAAATGGAACTCAGAATTAGGCTACTCAAACACCAAACTTTTAACTAAATCAAAAAGAGATTTCAAAATTCATAAATTCAAATTTTATTAAGCTTAAAAAGGAATTACAAAGATTAATAGCCTAAAACTGGAACAAAAGGACTCTCACATGTTGAGGTCTCCTTTTATAGGCAAATGCCTGGCTAACACTATTCACAAACCCTAGATGTAAATTCCCTATTATGCCCTTGAGTCTTCTAGACGTTTTCTGAATTTGAGCTGTCCAAATTGATCAAGGCTGTTCATTTTAGCTTTGGAATGAAGCAATGAATCATAGCTGTTGAATTTAACATGTCACATAACTTGGAGGCCAAGTTGCATTCTGATTGGTGGAAAGGGAATTGGGGGTGGGGTCCTTTGTGAGTGGGAGTGAGGGTTTTGTGTGTGGGATGTGTTTAAGGTGAGGTGAATCAAACGTGTGCCAAGGTAATTGCAAATTACCCTTTGTTTTAAGTGATGTAATTCTGGGTGGTAAAAGGTGAACAGTAAGTTGTTTGATCCGTTTTTGGTGGAGTGGAAAAGTGTTTGGCGCAATAAACATTTGAATGTTTATTTTGCCCACATTTGGTCCTTGTGTTTTGGTATTTTTGGTAAACAAGGTTTTTCAGCCCTAAAACGTATTCTCCTTTGTTAAATACTTTCACCACTTGTCACTTTTGGCACCAAACTTTGGAAAAAGGATTTCAATGGTTATTTTTGCCATTTTGAGATATTTCAAGGGCTGATCTTGGACATTCTTGATCTTCAAAGGTCTTCAATGTTTCTTTGGCTTGATGAGGGACCATAATTGACAATTTGAAACTGTTGAGGGACTAATCTTGCCATTTCTTCAAAGTTGAAGGACCTTTTGTGTAATTTTGACAAACTTAAGGGACCAAACTTGTAATTATTAATATACAAGGGTTTTAAGTGTCATTTCTTCAATAATTGAGGATAAATCTTGTTTGTCTTCAAGTCTTCAAGGGTATTTGTTGAGAATTCTATGATTAGGGCCCGGTTCTTTGTACGGCTTCGTTTCTCGTGTCCGTTTTTTCCTTGTAACTTGTGATCTTTTGTCTTTTTCACGATATCCATACCTAAAATACACAAGTAAACAAACACAAGCATATATATGGTATTTTATGACATTTTTATGCATTAAAAGCCCGAAAAGAACGATGAGATCATGTATAAATGCCATCTCATCACTCCCCCATACTAAGCCATTGCCGTGCCCTCACGCAATGCTAGAATAAAGTATCTAAGCATCACCAAAGTTCAATTTTATTAACCTTTATTGAAAAGTAAAAAGACTTGCAACATACTACGAAGATGTGTAAAGACATAATGTATGATTTTCATCACAAAAAGTGACTTTTAGGGTCAAAGAATAGAAACAAGTAAATGTCCCTTAGAGTAAATTTCGTCATCCTTGATTGTCATGCATTCCATGCTAAGTGCAAAAACAAGATCATTGTTGGTACAAGTCACAATGCTAACACTACTCATACGTCCAAATTGTGTAATACTTTTTCTCCCCGCAATCCTAGTTATTATAAAAGGAAATGGGTTACTAGCATTTTTTATCTATTTGTCATGGATCACAAGTGATTCATATTGACTTATTTGAGTAGTTATTAGTCTGAAAGCAAAGTAGCACGATTTGATCAATAGTTAGCCGAAGGACAAAATCTTTTAAAACGGCTTCTCGTGTATCTCCTTAAGTTCATATCTTGGCATAACTCGTTTCACGATTTGAGACCTTTCTCGGACCGATATTTGGCATGTACTTCATACTTTAAATCTTGGGAAGACGTTCTTGAAATTATGGTCTTCTCTTCATATATTTGGAATTTCTTCACTTGACTTTTTTGAGAGATTCTTCATATAGGACCACGACTTCATCATTTTTCTTCAATCTTTATTTTGGATTTTGATATACAACGATCCGCCTCCTTTTCGGACTTGGATATTTTTATCCTCATACCTTGTTAGGGTCTTTTTGGACAGACTTTCTCCATGATCTTTAGGGGAGTAATTGCTTCTCGTCGTGTGTCTCGATCCTTCATATTGATTTAGGAATAATGATACTTCACATCATCTTTGGATCTTTAGCAAAAATAGAGCTCCTCATGCCTTGTTAGGGCCTTTTTGAATGATTGCCAATCTTCGCGTCCCGCTTCAATAAGTTATGCCTTGGCTATGAACTCTATTCAACCCCGAGCAACTTTTAAACGATCTTGTGCTAGAGGCTAAGTAACCTTTCAAATCGTACGACCTTACTTATGGCAATTATGATTTATTCCTAATGCATTGATCTTATGGGAAGAAAAAGCCACAATTAAAAACATATGAGTTTTTGAAAGAACACTTTCATGTTCTACATTTAGCATGATCACTTGTCTAACTCTATCATTTCTCGTTCTTCACTATATAAAGACCTCTAATTAAAGAGACTCGTGAATACTTAGCCATGCAAGTCAAAATTAAGCCAAATTTGGATTAGCTTTCATTAAGACTATATCAAATCAAAGTTTTGGGTTTTCAAGCCACCTATAGGATCTTGCACTTTCTTGGACTTTTTCAAGTTTAGAGAATGCATTTTAAAGTTCCCTTGATAAGTGACTTTCTAGAATCAATTATAGGAACTTGCGAAAAGTTCTTGTTCTTAACCCGAATGAATTAAGACTTTCGCGTTTTAAAGCTCCCTATAAAAGTCTAGCAAAACTTGAATTGAGCGGGTTAAGGAATGTAAATGGCTCCAAATGCCCATCAAGTCAAAAATTAACTCTTATTCTACCCAACGGAAAATATACATCCGTGTCTTAAAAACACTTATGAAAACTAAGAAAAATTTAAAATTTGGCCATTTTTAGCCTTATTAGCAAAACAAAACAAAACATTGAAAGTTGGAAAGCGTGAGGGCGTAGCAAAGCAAGTACCTATTCACCCCCCATACTAAAGACGAAGAGTCGAATGCTTAGGATCTAGCATGGAAAGGGTGATCAACAATATATCTAAAGCCGTTTATTAAGTATGCTAAAAGATAATTGTTAGAACAATAAAGGATATGTCATGGAATCGTGAAAAACTTCTTCAAACGAACGATGGAGGCTCACGTAAACGAACACGAGAGTCTTCATACGTAGATGATGATGATGATCTAGATAACACAATCACAAACAACCACGAGACAACGAGTTGAAAGGGTACAAGTCCCCTTATTAGTGAATAGTGAGCATAAAAGATAAGCATGGGATCTCCCCCACGAGGCACCTCGTTTTTTATTACCGAGCATGAGCTCGACTCGATCCCCTCAATGCTAATTATCATTGGGGAAGGTGACTTGGTCGAGGGCAACCATTGAAGGAATTTCCCCACCAAAGTAGTGCTTAAGCCTATGTCCATTCACCTTGAAATTAGGACCATCATCTTGAGCTAGCTCGATGGTCCCATATGGAAACACTTGTGTAATGGTGAACGGACCCGACCAACGAGATTTGAATTTCCCGGAAAATATCTTAAGACGAGAGTTAAAAAGCAACACTTGATCACCAACGTTAAAAACCTGGTTTTTAATCTTTGAATCATGAAACTTTTTAGTCTTTTCTTTAAAAATTAATGAATTTTCATAAGCATTATCCCTTAATTCATCCAGTTCATTCAATTGTATTTTCCGGTGATCTCCCGCGGTCTTCAAGTCAAAATTTGCATGCTTAAGGGCCCAATATGCCTTGTGCTCCAACTCAATGGGCAAATGACAATTCTTCCCATAGACTAACTTATAAGGAGTGCAACCGATAGGTGTCTTATAAGCGGTCCTAAAGGCCCATAAAGCGTCATCGAGTTTGTCGGACCATGAAGCACGGTTTTCTCCAATTGACCTTTCTAAAATCCTCTTCAAAGCTCGGTTCGAAACCTCGACTTGCCCACTCGTTTGCGGGTGATAAGCCGTAGAAAGACGATGAGTAACTCCATATTTCTTTAGAACCTTTTCGAATTGGTCATTACAAAAATGGGTTCCACGATCGCTTATAATAGCACGAGGGGTTCCGAACCGAGAGAATAGTTGCTTCAAAAACTTTACTACCACATGAGCATCATTAGTAGGCAAAGCCTTAGCTTCCACCCACTTAGAAAGGTAGTCCACCGCGACGAGGATATATTTGTTGCCATGAGACGATGGGAACGGCCCCATAAAGTCTATTCCCCATATGTCGAAAATCTCACATACTTGAATTATGTTTTGCGGCATTTCATCACGTTGAGACGATTTTCCTTGACGTTGGCACGAATCACACGACTTCACAAGTGCGTGTGCATCACGATAGATAGAAGGCCAAAAGAAACCGGCATCGAACACTTTCTTAGCCGTGAGATTAGCACCGTGGTGACCACCCGTGGGTCCCTCGTGACAAGCTCTAAGGATATTAGAAGCTTCGGCACCAAACACACAACGTCGAACGAGTTGATCCGCACAAATCCGAAAAAGATAAGGGTCGTCCCAAAAATAGAACTTGACGTCACGAAAGAATTTTCGTTTTTGTTGTGTCGTCATACCCTTGATTATGAAATTGCTCGCATGGTAATTTGCAATGTCGGCAAACCATGGGGTGGTGTCTTTAGAATTCACTACACCGAGAGTCTCAAGAGGAAATGTTTCGGTAATTTCCTTGTTCTCGAAAACATCTTTGTGAGGATCTTCTAGACGAGAGAGATGATCGGCCGCTAGATTCTCGGCTCCTTTTTTGTCAAGCACGGTGACATCAAATTCTTGGAGGAGGAGCATCCAACGAAGCAATCTCGGCTTAGCATCTTGCTTAGCTAAGAGATACTTGATAGCCGAATGGTCGGTATACACAATGCTTTTAGTCAAGACGAGATAAGGTCGGAATTTCTCAAAAGCATAGACCACGGCAAGGAATTCCTTTTCCGTTGTGGTGTATTTTAATTGAGCCTCGGTCATCGTCTGACTAGCATAGTGGATAGGACGGAAATGCTTGTCATAACGTTGCCCTAAGACGGCCCCTATAGCATAATCACTTGCATCGCACATGATTTCAAAGGGTAATTCCCAATTAGGAGCAACAAGAATGCGAGCTTCGGTAAGTTTCCTTTTGAGAGTTTCGAAAGCCTTAACACAATCCTCATTGAAGTTAAAAGGAGCATCCTTCTCGAGAAGGTGTGTCATAGGACTATAAATCTTCGAAAATTCCTTGATGAAACGACGATAAAAGCCCGCGTGGCCTAGGAAACTCCTAACTCCCTTAACGGTTTTGGGATGAGGTAACTTGGCGATGACGTCTACCTTAGCTTTATCGACCTCAATCCCCGCCTTCGACACCTTATGTCCTAAGACGATTCCTTGTTTACACATAAAATGACATTTTTCCAAATTAAGCACAAGATTGGTTTCTTCACAACGTTTTAACATTTGCTCGAGATTAGATAAACATGACGTGAACGAATTACCAAACACCGAGAAGTCATCCATAAACACTTCCATCGACTTCTCGATCATATCTTGAAAAATCGCCATCATACACCGTTGAAACGTACCGGGTGCATTACAAAGTCCGAAAGGCATCCTACGATAAGCGAACGTTCCATAAGGACACGTAAACGTAGTCTTCTCTTGATCACGAGGGTCGATAGGGATTTGAAAGTAACCGAAAAAACATCTAAAAAGCAATAGAATTCATTTCCCGCAAGTCGCTCCAACATTTGATCCATGAAGGGCAAAGGAAAGTGGTCTTTACGAGTGGCGTCATTTAACTTTCGGTAGTCAATACACACCCTCCAACCGGTCACAACACGAGTGGGAATTAACTCGTTGTTTTCATTAGGTACAACGGTCATTCCTCCCTTTTTAGGGACACAATGGATTGGGCTCACCCATGGGCTATCGGATATAGGATAAATCATTCCCGCGTCAAGAAGTTTAAGGACCTCCTTTTTAATGACATCGTGAATTTTGGGATTCACCCTTCTTTGACTTTGAATTGCGGGTTTGTAGTCCTCCTCCATTAAAATCTTGTGAGTACAAAATTTTGGGTCAATACCCTTAATGTCGGATATTTTCCACGCAATTGCCCCTTTATGAGCTTTAAGAACTTTCAAGAGCTCGGTTTTTTCATTATTAGCAAGACCTTTTGCAATAATAACCGGTAACTTGTCATCACCTTCCAAGAATGCGTATTCAAGGTGAGAAGGAAGATCTTTCAATTCAAGGATAGGTGGTTCCTCGATTGAAGATTTTGGTTCAACACTCATAACTTCCATCGACGAAAGAAATGGTGGAATAGAAGTATCATCACTAATCAACACCTCATCTTCATTGTCGATTTCATTTGAAGTGAAATCGCCTCCTTGGAATGGAGTGAGATTTGGTGTGGAATTAGCAAGAATCGGATCCAAAATAGTGGGATTGCCACTTGACGAGCTATCGGAAAAACCTAACACTTCTTGTGAAAACTCATCGCAAACCACATCAACGATGTCAATGTGATTGATGGTAGCGATTGCATAAACATGAGAAGGTTTCGAGTTTTGAGTAGCGTTTATAACAAGTTCCTCTTCGTTGAATCTCAAAGTGATAGTTCTTGCATGAACATCGATAAGCGATCTCGAAGTGTCTAAAAATGAACGTCCTAAAATTAGAGGAACTTGAGGATCCGCGGGGATGTCAACTACTATAAAATCAACGGGATAGTAGAACTTCCCCACTTTCACGAAAACATCTTCGGCTACTCCACATGCCATAATCGTAGAATGATCGGCCATCTCGATGGACATGTTCGAAGGAATGAGAGCCGGAAGCGAAAGCGATTTCCAAATGGAAAATGGCATCAAATTAATGCTCGCACCAAGATCGGCCAAGGCGAGGCATTCTTTCATATCTTGTATGTCACAAGGAATGAGAAACTTTCCGGGATCACCAACTTTTTCCGGTATGCGGTTAAGATAAACCGAAGAACAATTAGCAAGCTTTGAAAGCTTTTCCTTATCGCTCATCATACTTTTAAAAGTGGAAGCGAAACGAGGCATATACAACAACGCGTCGGCTAAACTCACATCAAAATGCACTTGTTGAAACATTTTTATAAAAAGCTCGATTTGTTGTTTGTTACGTTCTTGCAATTTCTCTTTGTTTCGTCTCGAAGGGTAGGGTAAAGGTGGTGTGGGTTGGTCATTAGACAACGGCCTTGGAAACTCGGGTTCCACAATTGGTATTGGTTCAACCGTAGGTGTGGGATGAGCGGTACTTCGTGGGATTGTAATGTGCTCCTTTTCGACCATCACCTCGGGTTCTTTCTCGATTTCCTTCTCCGTAGAAGTACTTGGACGAGAGATTGGTTCCTTGAAAGTTTTACCACTTCGTGTAGTAATAACCTTCATTTCTCCTTTCGGGTTTGCAATGGTATCACTAGGAAGACCACCCGAGGAAGAGGGTTTACACATGATTGCTTCAAACATCTTAGCCATTCGGTCCTCAAATTTTGATTGCCTAGCATCCGCTTTTAATAACTCTTGCTTAATCTCATGTTGTCCTAATTCCATCTTTTGTTGATTTTGTTGTAGACGTTGGACATTTCCTTCCATTTTGTTTGCATGAGTTTTAAGTTCATTAGCAAGTTCATTTTTAGCTCGTTTTTCAACTCGGACCTTAAGCTAATCATCTCACGTTGCATGTTATCAAATTTAGCATCATTTGCTTTTGCATAATCCAAAAATTCTCCTTGCAAATTTTTAGTGTGAGCATTTTGAAAACCTTGTGTAGTGTTTTGAAAATCACGGTTTTGGTTTTGATTAAAAATTTGTCCATTCCCACTTTGATAATTCCCCTTGTTGTAATTGCGTGTATTGCCTTGGTAATTACCTTGGTTGTTGTTTCGATAATTGTTAACATTTTGATTTGGAGGAGCTTGATTTGGGCGGGAACCTTGACCGTTTTGGTTGTAAGTTCCCGTTGCTACATAAGCACTCGAAGTGTTACCATCCGCAGTAATGCACTCGGAAAGATCATGAGCTCCCCCACACGACAAACAACTCTTAGCAACCGCTTTAACCAAAGCGGAATTGGAAGCTTCTTGAGCCTTCCAATGGGACATAAGATTAGCAAATCTATCAAAAAACCGATTTTCCTCATTAGCTTCATCATGTAAGGCATTAATGCTACGAGATGATTGTGACGAAGATGACGAACCCATATTGGCAACACTCGGTGTGTTACGAGGGTTATAAACCTTAGATCTATTTTCAATGATTTGTAAATCCTCATTTGTCGTCTTGCACAAAAAATTACCACCCGCGGCGGCGTTCAAATAATCTCGTTCATGATCATTAAGCCCATTATAAAAAGTATCCACTTGATGCAATTCCGTAAAATCATGGTGTGGACATTCATGTAACATTTCTTTAAAGCGTTCCCATGCCATTGAAAAACTTTCATTATTCCTTTGCACAAATCGTGAAATCTCATTTTTAAAGTGTGTTGTTTTAGATGGTGGAAAAAACTTGTTCACAAACTTAGAAACGAGATCGGCCCATGTCAAAATCGAATTTGGCGGTTCTTTCTCGAGCCAAATTTTTGCGGGTCCATCCAATGAGTATGGAAACAACATCATCTTAATGGTGTCATGTGGAACATCCATAAACTTGCTAGTGGCGGTGAGACGGTTAAAATTCCTAATGTGGTAATGCGGGTTGTCTTTCTCATGACCTCTAAACTTATTTGCTTGCAACATCGACATTAAACCAGTCTTAATTTCGAAATTCTCCGCAAGGATGGCGGGAATCACAATAGCCTCTCCAAAACCCTCGGTGGGTGCTTGTAGCAACTCCATCATAGTACGATTAGCCATGACGACTTCTTGCTCTACAATAGGTTCAACAATTGGAGGTTCTTCAACAATCAACGTCTCTCGATTGGCTTGCTTTTGAAGTCGTTTACGAGCTCGTTTTGCTTGATTACGAGTGATCATAAACTTCACGAAGAATGGGAGGTGAGCAAAGAAGATTCTTTTTGGGTATTTTGTGAATTTTCAATTTTTTTGTGTTTTTGATGATATTTAATTTTTTTTGGATTTTGGTGTATCTTCGTAGACAACAATCTACAAAATCTCTCCTCGAATCAAACTCTTGATTAAAGAAGCCTCAAAGGAATGAAAACGATCACGTGGAGTGAACGCCTTCGAATGACTTTAGAACTTTGGTGAAAACCAAATTGTTCAAGAGGGTTTAATCACAAAGAAAACCAAGCAAAAATATTATACGTAATAATACTTTGGGCGGCAAAACCCTCGATTGGCCTTCAATCTCAAAATACTCACAAGCAAGCGGGGAAACGAGACGGCACGAAGCACTTAAGAGCCTTTTTCCTTAGGGTATATTTTATAATACCCGCCTTATACCCACCTTATAGTTTGTATCTTTCAAAATCGAGCTTCACGAAAGTATTTATCTATTTTTGCCTTTTTCTTTTTGTTTGAGATTCGAATACAATAATTGAGTGATGAAATCTCAATTAAGGTTGTGTTTTCACACTTTTGGAGATATTGTGAATTTATTGTGATACTTAATACAATATAGTAATAATATTTGTACAAGAAAAACCAAGAAAACCGATAATACGTATTAGTAGAGTTCTACTAATACAAATACTATTTGGTTAATATTAAAAACAACAATACAAATTAATCACGATACACCTCCCCGGCAGCGGCGCCAAAATTGATTGTGGTAAAATACACCTCTTGTTTAGGAAAACAAAAGAGCGTATATGAACGGTAAGTATTGAACAAATGACTTTAGGAAAAATCAAGTGTTAATGACCCTTAATGATATGGAAGTTCGTTTCCCAAGGAGGTATATGTGTGTGAAAAACTTTTCAAATGTTTGTGATTAATGATTGGTTTAGAAGGGGATTAGAAAAGAAGATGACGAAGACGTAAAAATAAGAATTAACACAAAATCACTACTAGAAAGTTAAAACGTAGAACCTTAAAAATCACCAAAATAAAAATAAATTCTAAAAATTACCAAAAATTCACCAAAAATCAAAAATAATAAACTAAGAGTTTACCAATTATCAAAACTTTTTTAAACCTTTTAAATAATTAAATATTCAATTTTTAAATGCTAATTAAAGCCCTAAAAATCAAATAAATTGTCAAAAAGCCCAAATAAAGATTTTTCAATTGATAAACCTCTAAAATGACCTAAAAAGATTAAAAACTATTTTTAGAAATTTTAAAAAGAATAAAAACTATTTAAAATGATTTAAAAACTATTAAAACTTAAAATAATTATAAAAATTAATCTAAAAGAGATAAAATTATTCTAAAAGTTGCTAAATTCCTATTTTAATATATTTAACCTAAGAAAAATGTAAAAAGTTGGAAAATGTGAAATTTTAAAAATAATAATAAAATAATATTAAAAGTCCAAAAATTATAAAAAAATCTAAAATCTTGCAAACTAATTTTTTTAACCTAATTAATTAGAAAATCAAAGTGAAATTACCAAAATACCCCTAATGGGCCCTCAGATGGGCCAAATCCAAATTCAGTCAACACAAATGGGCTTTTGGGCCCAAAAAGTCAAACTTGGCCCAATTGACTTGGAAAAGCCCTATCTGACTTAAAATTTAATTCTAAGAACAAAACTCTAAAGGCCCAAAAGCTGAAAATGTGCTTATCACAACTTATTAAACACAAAGCTTATTCTTATTGGGCTTTTCAGCCCATTAAGCCATAAGCTAATGCCGTAAGCTCTAATTTGACACACAACCCTCTTTTAGGATGCTTAAGAGATCTGTCAAAAGAAATTTTCAATAAGCTCACTCAATAAGCCAGAAAATAGAAAAGCAAAAATCCACAAAACGACAAAAATATTCGTTTTTGAGAAATAATGCACCTCAGGACTTGATTCAACTTGCAAAAGCTTTCAAATGGACTCAATAAGCAATATCAATCAACAAAAATCCAATAAGCATAACCAATAAGCCAGAATAAGCACAAATGAACTTATGCAAAAGTCAAAGGAGTTGGTTTTCTAGTCAAACATAAAAGTCAACCACCCAAATGCTCCAGTATGAACAAATGGGTCAAAATATGAGCACCTATTACAAAAACAAAGTTGTTGCAGGTTGGAATAAGCTATTATAGCTTATTGATAAGCTGACACCAAAATTGCACTAGCAGTGGCAACCAGCAGGGGAAAGGAGTTCCCACTGCTTTGACTAATTGACCAAGCTTATTTGAGAGTTCTGGTTTGATTCAATTGGAAACAAAGGCACCCTTGTGATCAGTGAACCACAAGAAGTCAATAGCAACAATAAAATCACAAAATGATCCACACAATAAGCCACAATAAGCCAAACAGTCCACAGATATGCTCCAAATATGCAAATAAGCAGTTAAGCACTTAATAAGCAGATTTAAGCAGAATAAGCCAACCAAACTCAACCAGATGCATACACAAGCTATATAAACTAACAATAAACACAAAGCAACAAGAATCAAACACTGAATCAAAGAAATCAACAAGATCAAAGCACTAGAAGTTACTGATGAACAATGAACATATGCAGAAAACAAGTTTGCTGATATACTTGACACTTGATCCAATTTCAAGCCTCAAATCCTTCTACCCTGGTGTGATTAACTATGATTTAGCACTTGTTATCCCTAGCCTAAGCCTAGATCTAGGTGTCCTCAAAATCCTAGCCAATTTTACCAAGTTATGAAGATTTTATAGCCAATTCAAGAATCAATGTGTTCAAACCCACAAAACCTGCAAACAGATGAACAAATACACCCAAACAACAGTTACCAACACTTGCTAACAACACACAAGCACTTAACAAGCCACAATCAAAACTTATGCAGTAATCCCAAACACTCCTTAATCAGTCACTTATCAAAGAAACTTGTGATTTCTTCTAATAACCTACTGATTTTAATGATCAAAAACACTTACTAGGCAACAACTAACACAATCAAACACATAAATCACCAGCAGAAACACAAATACTCAAAATCAAAGCGCAAAATCCAAAACAGTCATAAACATGAAATTTTTAGGGGAATCTTAACAAGAGCTTATACCTGCCTTCCACAACATCCTAGGAAGGCCAGCAATGCTCCTTGGACCTTGTTCAACAACTAGAACAAGACCAAGGTACTTCAATGAAGGAGATGCAAACATCCTTGGTTGATGGTTCAAAGTAGAACCTCAAGGACTTTATATCTTCAACACAAGCAACAAACAAACTCAACCAAAGGCTTAGAATCCTTCTCAGGCTTGGTGTCAACAAGCTTGAAGGAACTCAAGGCTTAAGGCTAAGGGTTAGTACACAAAAAATAACCAAAACAGAACCTAAGATTTTAAGGTTTTCAAACCTTAAAAACCTAATGAAACAAGACGTGCTGTAAAACCCGCATGCTTTTACCATGAATAGTGCCCTTAAGATCGTACGTTCTAGATTAAAACTTACCTCATGTAGTATTGATCACATTCATGTGCTAATAATCAAGCAAGTGCATACGTGTATGACATGACAAGTATCGATTACGTACGAACTCATGATAAACAGTTAATAATATATCACGTGAACATAATTAAATCATGAACACCATTTAAAATACTAATTATAATAATTACGTAAATACTCAGAATATATTCACGAGCGTGGAGTTTACGATAAACGACACGTTAAAAGAAACAGAAACACGTTAAACACGAGCACGTTTAACCACGAACGAACACGAAACATCGGGACACGAGAAAGGTACGGGTACCCCATGTGGGGCCCCCATACCCACGGCACACATAGACAAAATGGGCTTGGCCATGGACTTTACAAGTTAAGGGGGGTAAAGTGTTAAACATGTTTTTACTTTTCATTTTCAAGAAAATAAACAAAAACCCTAAAAGAGTTTTTCTCCTCTCCCTTTTGCTCTCCTTGTGCCGCCACCTATACACCACCATAGGAGGGTGTTTGATTGATTTTGATCTTAAAAACAAGTGTTAGAATACGTGTTTGTTCATCTTTTTTCCAAGCTACATAGTGGTATACCTTTCTAACCCTTCTTTTTAATTCTTTTAATTCTTTTAATCTTTGATTATTTTCATGAACATGTTATTATTTTTCTTATGAAAACAAGGTAATTAATCATTGATCTAACATGTTTTGGCATTAATTAAAATCAAAGAATGGTTTATAAGGGTGTTTGTTTTTGGCCGCCTAGCAAACAAACCCGAGGGGGGGTTTGGTTTGCTATTGCCGCCACCACCAAGACCACAATTGGTCTTGGTTGGCTCATGTGGGACCCACGGCAGCAAGGGGACACGTGTGCCCCGGGTTTGGCCCGGGGTACGGTGTCGAATTCATACCCGATTCATGGTTCGTTGGTTAAAATCATGATCTATGTTACATGTAATTTTTATGAATCATGAACTTAGGATATAATTAATTAATAACATGAAATATTAATTAAATCATGACTTAGGTTATTTTAATTATTAGTTTATCATGACATTAACTTAACCTAAGTATTTTATGTTATAAGTTATAATTAATTAATTATTAAAACATGCCTATAATTAATTAATTTAGACATGACTTAGGTTATATTATTATTAATAATAATACACATTTTAACCTAAGTATTTTTCATTTCATTTTAATTATACATGTTATACTTTAATTAAAATGCTTAACCTATAGTTTAATTAAAATACATGAAATAATAATTAAACTATACACTATATCATATGACTTAAGAATGAGGTTATAACACTTAGACTTATATGTTAGCTTATGAAATCAGCTTAATTCTAATTATGGAAACTTCTGTTTATAGAAACTTAATTAAATAAGGCAACTAATCTAATTATGGAAACCTTCTATATATGGAAATCAATCTATTTCAGGCAGCTAATCTAATTATGGAAACCTTCTATATATGGAAACTTATTTAATTAAGGCAGCTGATCTATTTTTGGAAACTTTCTATTTTTAGAAACTAATCTATTTTAGGCAGTAAATTCTATTTTTGGAAACTTTCTATTTTTGGAAACTTTCTATTTTTGGAAACTTTCTATTTTTGGAAACTTTCTATTTTTGGAAACTTTCTATTTTTGGTAACTTTCTATTTTTGGAAACTTTCTATTTTTGGAAACTTTCTATTTTTGGAAACTTTCTATTTTTGGAAACCTGCTATTTTTGGAAAGTTACTTATTATTACACAGTAAGTATAATAATACATGAAACACCAGTTATACTTAATCAGATTAACCAGAAATACAAGATAAACACAGTTTAAGGCTTTAAACAGTGAACCATGACCTAAAACATACCAAATCAGCTATAACGAGACACAGAACCCAGTACGTAATCAGTGAATCGATACTTATACACGTGTGTATTCATGTAGCGTTAGTGATCCAGAAGTAGGAGTCTTTCTTCCGTTCATTCACTGGACTTGAGGTACGGATTCCCGTCCTTTCAGTATGGACATTCCTTCCTTATTAGGATTTCCCCGTATGCAGCCAACTGTTTTCCCCAGCATTTGTTTTATTGTTTTGAACTGCTTATGTTAATTTAGCATAAACTATAGCCATATACAAGCATGACCAGTTTCACCTAGTTATGGAGGTACCATAACCATAGCATTGGAGGCACCGATGTTATGACTTCCCCACGGCGGAGTGATTGCTCGTGGCGTCCCTTTTCAGTTTGGCCATATTATTATATCAGTTGGGGCGTATGGGTGCATCCTAGTTACATGTTTTATTCAGTTTATCATGGTGAATGTGGTGTGTGCCTTGCACCCTTCACAAGGAGCTGATCCCTCCTACCCAAACCAGTATATTGATTAGAGGCATCCCCTCTAATCAGCATGATGAGGTCACCCCTCCAAGTATTCATGCACGTGACCTTTTCATGACCTATATGGGCTATGGTATATATATATGTTAAAACAGTTTTCACAGGTTAAACATAAGGCTTTTCAAACTATAAAACCAGTTTTCATGATACTTAACCAGTTTACTCAGTACTTAGTCTTCCGCTGTTATATGTTACATGCTTATCCTATATCATGCTTTATTGTACATCCGTGCACTGAGCGTCTTGCTCAGCCGTTTTCCTTTTCATGTTCCCAAAACGGCAGGTACTCAGGGACGCTCGTAGATCTCAAACGTAGGTGCATATGGACTGGAAGCTTTACTGTCTTTCTTTACTTTATGCATTTCCTTTACTTTGATACAGTTGCTTTGGACATTGTTTCGTCCTTCCTTTTACAGTATTTATGTTTGTATGTGATGAGCTTTACTTTGGGATACCGATGTTTGATTCCGGTATTTCCTTTTATGGTTGAATAATGCTTAGACATTTATCCTTGTATGCTTTGATGACACGCCATGATATGCGTAATATTCCATTTCCAAAATGGGGTGTTACACGTGCCTTAACCACAAGATTAAGGTAGGCCTTAACAATCAAATTTATTAAGCTTAAAAAGGAATTACAAAGATTAATAGCCTAAAACTGGAACAAAAGGACTCTCACATGTTGAGGTCTCCTTTTATAGGCAAATGCCTGGCTAACACTATTCACAAACCCTAGATGTGAATTCCCTATTATGCCCTTGAGTCTTCTAGACGTTTTCTGAATTTGAGCTGTCCAAATTGATCAAGGCTGTTCATTTTAGCTTTGGAATGAAGCAATGAATCATAGCTGTTGAATTTGACACGTCACATAACTTGGAGGCCAAGTTGCATTCTGATTGGTGGAAAGGGAATTGGGGGTGGGGTCCTTTGTGAGTGGGAGTGAGGGTTTTGTGTGTCGGATGTGTTTAAGGTGAGGTGAATCAAACGTGTGCCAAGGTAATTGCAAATTACCCTTTGTTTTAAGTGATGTAATTCTGGGTGGTAAAAGGTGAACAGTAAGTGGTTTGATCCGTTTTTGGTGGAGTGGAAAAGTGTTTGGCGCAATAAACATTTGAATGTTTATTTTGCCCACATTTGGTCCTTGTGTTTTGGTATTTTTGGTAAACAAGGTTTTTCAGCCCTAAAACGTATTCTCCTTTGTTAAATACTTTCACCACTTGTCACTTTTGGCACCAAACTTTGGAAAAAGGATTTCAAGGGTTATTTTTGCCATTTTGAGATATTTCAAGGGCTGATCTTGGACATTCTTGATCTTCAAAGGTCTTCAATGTATCTTTGGCTTGATGAGGGACCATAATTGACAATTTGAAATTGTTGAGGGACTAATCTTGCCATTTCTTCAAAGTTGAAGGACCTTTTGTGTAATTTTGACAAACTTAAGGGACCAAACTTGTAATTATTAATATACAAGGGTTTTAAGTGTCATTTCTTCAATAATTGAGGATCAATCTTGTTTGTCTTCAAGTCTTCAAGGGTATTTGTTGAGAATTCTATGATTAGGGCCCGGTTCTTTGTACGGCTTCGTTTCTCGTGTCCGTTTTTCCTTGTAACTTATGATCTTTTGTCTTTTTCACAATATCCATACCTAAAATACACAAGTAAACAAACACAAGCATATATATGGTATTTTATGACATTTTTATGCATTAAAAGCCCGAAAAGAACGATGAGATCATGTATAAATGCCATCTCATCAGCTTGATTTTATAAGTCCTTTATTTAGCAAATTTATTTTGTCCTACATAAATGATCTGACTGCATTGGGAGTCATTTTAGCTGGGGAAATCATGATTGATGAGAATCTTCTCTTTCCACTATAAGTGCGAAATCCTCTTTTGAAATTTCCTCATGCCTTGAATAACTGTCCTTATATCAGTTTCTCGTCTAAAATGCATGTCACTTTGACCCTATCTTTGAAAGTATTTTATTTGTGTCGACAAAGTATTAAAAAAAACTATCAGCCCTTCCTAACTGGATAAAATGATAAAGGACACATTTTTTCTTCATAAAAAATGGGTTCAGTAGAAAGGAATTTTAGAATCAAATATCCTTAGGAGGTATAGTAGGATTTTCCAAATAACAACTTTTACTCCCTCTCCTACCCAAATGTTAGCTGCGAAATCTCTAGAAAATCAGGAGATATAAGATATATAGATTTTATAGCTTCGAAATCGTACCAATATCTTATCTCCTTAGTAGATGTTCCTTTTAGATAGTTGTTGACTATAGGATAAACACCAATAAAATCAACATATCTATAATTAGTTCTAGAAAGACTATAAATCTTTCATAATTTCTATTTGTTATGGAACAAAATTTTGTAGGATAGGAATATCACACATTATTTTCTTTTCTTTTAAAATCGTTTTTTCTGAATGAGGCCTAAAAGAAAAAGAATCTTCATTCTTATTTGAACTTACTATTTGCGACAGAGAAATATATATGTTTGACGATCAGCCTGTATCCATAGGTCCCATTTCTTCTTTAATCAAACTTTTATGACCGAACTATCTGATTTATATTTACTAATCTTTGTCCTTATCAACATGGAACTCGTTACGAGCAAATCGTTCACTTTCTTTGAATTTTCTTTTAAGTAAGCAATATCCATAATATTTGAAAGAATATCGGTGATAGTTTGTATCTGCGATGTCATCCTTGGGAGCAATTTATCAATTTCTTGTACTATCATTTCCATCTCGAGTTAAGAAATCTGCTAGAATATTTTTGTCAGATATGATAATCTCAATATCAAAATTATATTCCAATAAGAGAGTTTTTATTATCTACCATCTTATCAATCTTTTAAACTTAAGTTTTGAGGAAAATTATTTTCAATAATGGCATTTACTTGAGTATTATCTATTCTAAGTAAAACGTTTTTAGGCAACAGAAGGTAATAGAACTTTTGACAATGGTAACAATCTTTTTTCATTTATGTGATATCTTGTTTAAGTGTTTGTAAATGTGCTCGAACAATATCGACATACACTTTCTCATGTCTTTTGTTTCTCTGTATTATATTCAATTCTTTTGAGTATTCCACTCCAACAATACTCACAACCATCTGTTTAAGAATTAGATCATCGACGTCTTTTGGCAATTTTAGTTTTGACAAACTTTACAATAATCTTTTATCTTTTTTACTTGGTTTTTCAAGCTTGTATTAAAAGTAAAACTTTTTTTTTAAGTAAGGCTTGAAAAGGTTTTATTACTAATGCAAGATTTTCAATAAAACTGAAGCATAGTTAAATATTCCAAAAAACTTTAGACATGTTTTTTTTATATTTTTAATTAATATGGGAAAGTTATTTTTTTAATATGACTTTGAATTTCTATCCCTTTACCATCAATTTTCATTCCTAAAACTCTATTTGGTGTAGGAATTTGTTTTTCTTTTTGTTAGAGCTAATCCATTTTTTAAACATAAATTTGATAAAATACCTAAGTGTTCCATATGTGACTCTATATCCTTAGATAAGAATAAAACTTCATCAATATAAACAAATATAAAATCTTAATCCTAAAAAATACTATCCAGTAGTCTTACAAATATTTGTGAGACTACTGGATAGTATTTTTTAGGATTATGATTTTATATTTGTTTATATTGATGAATTTTTATTCTTATCTAAGGATATAGAGTCACATATGGAACACTTAGGTATTTTAACAAGGTTATGATCCTACAGATTGGTATCAGAGTCACAGTTATAGAGAACAAGGTTTTTACCTTAACTATAACTAATTTTTGAAAAAGTCCTCCGTGCCACTGCTTTCCCCAAACGCTACATGAAGAGTAAATAACCTAAGTATATATGTATTAAATATTTATGTACTTATGATTATTTTTCTATCGAAACTATTACAGAACTATGTTTCCCAATCCTATAATCCCGAAGGAAGAAGTGAATTCGAATCCTAACTCACCAGATTTCTCTCGTGATTCGGATTTTGATTCTGAATCTGAGCCTGATTTGGATTCTGACTATTTCCCAAATCCTAACGATGTCTCTGATTCTGATTTATCGGAACAATGGAATCAATACTTTATAGCTTCATTAGCTATTCAACCTAACCCCGAAGATCCCTATATGCAAGTCTATAATGAAAATCTCGTTATCCCACCTCAAGCTCCACCTCCAGATTTCTATACTCCAGATGAACCTTTTCCACCTAATAAGAAAACTTGTTTTCCATCACCTACACCACCATATGTATTCGAAACAGGAGAAAGTTCACACAAATCACCATTAAAAAGGCACCAAGAATGGATAGAAATGATCTTAAACCACTTGGATGAAATACCCTTGAAACGAATTGAAGAAATAGAAAATGATATTTATGGTCTTAAAAATGGGAGGGTTCTCATTCAGAAAGACTTTATGTAAAACCCGCATGCTTTTACCATGAATAGTGCCCTTAAGATCGTACGTCCTAGATTAAAACTTACCTTATTTAGTATTGATCACATTCATGTGCTAATAGTCAAGCAAGTGCATACGTGTATGACATGATAAGTATCGATTACGTACGAACTCATGATAAACAGTTAATAAATATGTCACATGAACATAATTAAATCATGATCACCATTTAAATCACGAACTAAGATAATTACGTAAATACATATAATATAATTACGAGCGTTAAAATTACGTTAAACTACATGATAAAATAAACAGAAACACTTTAAACACGAACACGTTTAACCACGAACGAACACGAAACATCGGGACACGAGAAAAGGTACGGGTACCCCATGTGGGGCCCCATACCCACGGCACAACAATCAAGAAATGGGCTAAGCCCATCAAGTTTACATGAAAGGGGGGGTAAAGGGTAAAAACTACTTTCATTTTTCACTTTTCAAGGAAATAATCACAAAACCTAAAAAGTTTTCTCTCCTCCACCTTGCCCTCTCTTTGTGCCGCCACCTTAAGGACCACCATAGGTGGTTGTTGATTGATTTTGATCTTGGAAATCATTGCTAAAACTGTGTTTGTTTATTCCCTTTCAAGCTACGTATTGGTATATCATTCTAAACCTTTCTTTTTAATTCTTTTTAATCTTTGATTATTTTCATGAACATGTCATTAATATTCTTATTAAAACATGATAATTAAACATTGATCTAACATGTTTTGGGGTAAATTAAAATCAAAGGATGATATAAAAGGGTGTTTGGTTTAGCCGCCTAGTATAACCAACCCGAAGGGGGTTCGGTTTGCTTATTGCCGCCACCACCAAGACCATTTTTGGTCTTGGTTGGTGCTTGTGGGACCCACGGCAGCAAGGGGGCACACGTACCCCAAGTTTGGCTCGGGGTACGGTGTCGAGTTCATGCCTGATTCATGGTTCGTTGGTTAAATCATGATTTATGCTTCATGTTAATTTTTATGAATTATGAACTTAGGATATAAATTAATTAATAACATGAGATATTAATTAAATCATGACTTAGGTTATTTTAATTATTAATTTAGCATGATATTAATTTAACCTAAGTATTTTATGTTATAAGTTATAATTAATTAATTATTTAAAACATGCCTATAATTAATTAATTTAGACATGACTTAGGTTATGTTATTAATGATAATAATACACATTTTAACCTAAGTATTTTATTTCATTTTAATTAAAACATGTTATACTTTAATTAAAATGCTTAACCTATAGTTTAATTAAAATACATGAAATAATAATTAAACTATACACTATATCATATGACTTAAGAAATAAGCTTATAAACACTTAGACTTATATGTTAGCTTATGTAACCAGCTTCATTCTAAATATGGAAACTTCTATTTATAGAAACTTAATTAAATAAGGCAACTAATCTATTAATGGAAACCTTCTATATATGGAAATCTATCTATTTCATGCAGCTAATCTAATCATGGAAACCTTCTATATATGGAAACTTATTTAATTAAGGCAGCTGATCTATTTTTAGAAACTAATCTATTTTAGGCAGTAAATTCTATTTTTGGAAACTTTCTATTTTTGGAAACTTTCTATTTTTGGAAACTTTCTATTTTTGGTAACTTCTATTTTTGGAAACTTTCTATTTTTGGAAACTTTCTATTTTTGGAAACTTTCTATTTTTGGAAACTTTCTATTTTTGGAAACCTGCTATTTTTGGAAAGTTACTTATTATTACACAGTAAGTATAATAATACATGAAATACCAGTAATACTTAATCAGATTTATCAGAATACAAGATAAACACAGTTTAAGGCTTTAAACAGTAAACCATGACCTAAAACATACCAAGTAAGCTAAGATGAGACATAAAACCCAGTACGTAATCAGTGAATCGATACTTATACACGTGTGTATTCATGTAGCGTTAGTGATCCAGAAGTAGGAGTCTTTCTTCTGTTCATTCACTGGACTTGAGGTACGGATTCCCGTCCTTTCAGTATGGACATTCTTTCCTTATTAGGATTTTGCCGTATGCAGCCAACTGTTTTCCCAGTATTTGTTTTATTGTTTTGAACTGCTTATGTTTAATTAGCATAATCTGTAGCCATATACAAGCATGACCAGTTTCACCTAGTTATGGAGGTACCATAACCATAACATTGGAGGCACCAATGTTATGACTTCCCCACGGCGGAGTGATTGCTCGTGGCGTCCCTTTTCAGTTTTGGCCATATTATTATATCATGTGGGGCGTATGGGTGCATCCTAGTTACATGTTTTATTCAGTATATCATGGTGAATGTGGTGTGTGCCTTGCATCCTTCACAAGGAGTTGATCCCTCCTACCCAAACCAGTATATTTATTAGAGGCATCCCCTCTAATCAGCATGATGAGGTCACCCCTCCAAGTATTCATGCACGTGACCTTTTCATGACCTATATGGGCTATGGTATATTTATGTTAAAACAGTTTTCATGAGATAAACATAAGGCTTTTCAAACTATAAAACCAGTTTTCTTAATACTTAACCATTTTACTCAGAACTTAGTCTTCCGCTGTTATATGTTACATGCTTATCCTATTTCATGCTATATTGTACATCCGTGCACTGAGTGTCTTGCTCAGCCGTTTTCCTTTTCATGTTCCCAAAACGGCAGGTACTCAGGGACGCTCGTAGATCTCAAACGTACGTGCATATGGATTGGAAGCTTTACTGCCTTTCTTTACTTTATGCATTTCCTTTACTTTAATACAGTTGCTTTGGACATTGTTTCGTCCTTTCCTTTTTCAGTATTTATGTTTGTGTGTGATGAGCTCTACTTTGGGGTTACCGATGTTTGATTCCGGTATTTCCCTTTTATGGTCAAATAATGCTTAGACATTTATCCTTGTATGCTTTGATGACACGCCATGATTATGCGTAAGATTCCATTTCCAAAATGGGGTGTTACAATTATGGTATCAGAGCCAAGGCTTCGACCTGTAGGCTCTCAAATATGACCTGTGATTAGTGGGTAGTCACTACGGTCTTCCTAGAACTGACAGTTGTTTTCATGCATTCATCATTTTTAAGCATACATATACATGTCATTGTTACAGGGTTTTTGACTAAGTAATGGTTGGTACAGGACTGGCCCTATTTAGTCGCATGTGTTTTATCGAAACTTTTATATTTCGGACCGACCAATAGGCGTCCCCTCGATATGTCTTTTATTTTGAGTGAACTGACCTGAGGCGTTCACTCTCGAGCATAAAAAGTTTTCATAAAACTGCATCATGCATTCATACAAAGATTTTCTTGCATAAAATTTTTCTCGTGAAATTTTTGATATAAATTTTTTTTTTCATGTATATATATAATATATATTTTATGTTTCGAACTGTTAATCATATGTTTTATGTTATACTGTCAGATGGTTCTCACACGCGAACAAGAGCAGCTCAATGCTGCAATTCAGGCTGCCATGCAAGCCTTGCTTCCTCAACTGAGGAATGACATCCGTGCTGAAGTCCAAGCTGCCAACAATCAGCAGCAGCAGAATCAGGCACCTCCTCCTCCTCCTCCCCCAGTGACACTAGCAGTGTGGTTGGAAAGATTCAACAAGCTCCGTCCTAGAGCTTTTGAAAAGACTGATAGCCCCAGCGATGCTGAAAGCTGGTTGACTCATATCGAGAAGATTTTCAATGCTATGGGATGTGACCCCGCATTCAAGGCGAGATTGGCATGCTACCGGTTTGAAGGCGATGTACTCAACTGGTGGCTAGCCTTGACGCAGTCGGAAGGAGGTGATGATTGGGTCGCTGGTTTGACATGGGCCCAATTCAAGGAGAGAGTGATGGAGCAGTTCTTTCCCAAGGCAGATCAGGACAAGCTCAAGCGAGAGTACCATGGGATTCGTCAGAGAGCGGGCGAGAATAGCAACGAATTCATGCAGCGCTTTCTTCGCTTAGCTGGTTTTCTGGGAGCAGCAGCTGGTACTCCTGAGGAGCAGGCACACCACTTTAGGTGGGCACTTCGCACCTCGGTCGCGAACAATCTGGTATGTGCTACGTTCAATACAGTAGCACAAGTGGCCGACGCAGCAAGGAAGCTAGAGATGTTGCAGGAACGAGATGAGTTCGGGGAAGCTGAAAGACCCGACAAGAGGTAAAACATTTCGTATTCTATCGATAACCAAACCGCATCCTATCATGATATGTTCTATAATCATCTCTTAAACTGTATCTTCCAGGCAGAAAACTGGGGACCGGTCTCAGCCGGCTACTCAGCAGCAGCCTCATCAGCCCAAAGGAAACGGTCACACTAACGACCGTTCTGTTGTGGAAAGGCGTAGCGGTAATGATAATTACCGTAATAACGCTGGACACTCCAACAACAGCAGGTCCTACTATTTACGCATCTTCTTATGATGTCATGTTATATCTCTCATGCTGACACTATATTAATCTCTACCAAGAACCACGGTAACGGGAAGGACCAGAACCACAGGGGTTCGCAGCCTAACCGTTCAGCTAACACTGGTGAACATCTTATGACGTGTTGATCCCAAACTTAGATCGATTAGCTTTGTGTATACGAGATTAGATCAAGTATAACACGTAGAGAAACCTTTGTTGTATGCTTTGTGAATCTAAGTATTATGCGGAATTTAATACTTAAACAAGAACACAAGATGTAAACAATACTTTCACTTTGATTATCAATGTCGAACTTGCTTACAATGAAAGATGTTTACGAATGAAAAACTTAATGAAAACTTGATTTTAAACATTTACCTAAAGGCCTTCTTTTATAGACTAAGAAGCCTTGTACAATAAGCTACGTATCAACTATTCTAGGTAAAGATAAACATAGAAAATACATTGTCGTTTCTATCCTTACTAGAAGTATTCTAGAATATAATAAACGTGTAGCTCACATCTTCCATCAGTGCTTGTCTTCAATCTGTCAACGCTTGACTTTAACTTGTCAACGCTTATGCTGTCAGCGCTCACTTTGCTCTTGTCAACGCTTGAGTTACTCTTGTCAGCGTTCAAGTGATCTGGCCTTAATTTATTCCCAACAATCCTCCCCTAAACTTGATATCCACTCTTATGATCAAGTTTCTGAATAAACATTAAGAACTTGGAGGAGTCTGACAAACCTTATCATATTGGTAATAAATAAATCTGATCAAATTCTTTGCCACGTCACTTGTATAGTCTATCTCCAACTGGGTGTCCTTCATCTTTTCCAAAACAGCCTTCGATATGAAATACTGAGCATCTACAAGTAAATACTCAGCAAACTTTGTAGAACTCAAATGGTATACACCAGCAGCTGAATATAACCTCCATTGAAGACCACTGAGGTCATCTTCAAGATCCTTCCATATTTCAGGATCTTCTTCTTTTGTCCCACACATTCTTTTGAATGTGGTCCAAAGTTTTATTCCATTGGCTGAAGTTGGTGCTTCAGCCTCATACTTGGTCTCTAACAACCTCCAAAGGTCCACCAAGTCTTCTCTGTCACAACTTGCAAATAAAGATATGAGAGTGGTAAACGTGTGTACCTCCTTGCCAAATCTTCCAATTTTCCAGAATCCACATTCATCTTCATCATAACTCACAATTGGATTCCTGGAATCTAGTGGTAACACATGCACCATATCTGAAGCTTCTAATGGGGAGAGCTTGAGGCTCTTTCTAATAACTGCTTCACTTGGATATAGTTGATTCATATCTTTTGGAAACTCAAGTGTAAATCCCTTCTTCACTGGTCTGGGAACTATCATAGCTTTCTTGATTTCCATTTCTTCTGCAAGTTGCTCCTTTCTTTCATCTGAAAGAAGTCTGAAAGTGTTTTCTTCCTGCACTTTCACCCAAATAGGATAAGCCCTATGTTCCAACTCATCAAATGTCAAAGCCTTCAGCTTCTGATGTGTCCATCCAACTCCATGACATTTGAGCAACATAAAATAGAGCTTCCTTCTATCCCTTTTCAACTCAGAGAGAATGTTGCTTGCCTTGTGCTTCAAAATCACCTTACAATCCTTCTGAACTCTAAGAAGAATTTCCAAACCCCATATCTGATCTGAAATGGTCAAGTCTGGATTATCCATACAGCTTTCTTCCCAAGAATTGTACATCTGAACCACCTCTGGCATATCAAAATCAATCTGCAACTTTAAATCTCTCAGCTTTTCCCTAGCAAGCTCATCACCATACTCAAGTCTTTCTGGTTCAACAATCATCACACTTGAATCTGAGCTAGCTCCATCACTTTCTTCTTCAGAAGTCACAACAAATGGTGACTTTTCCTTTTCACCTTGTTCCATCATTTGCTCAGCCAATCTTCTATCAAATTCAACCTGAGCTGCATTCTTTGGAACAATTTCTTCTACCAACTTACCCTTACCCTTATCTGATGGTGCAATTGTTGGTAAGGTAGATGGTAATACCTGAGTAGGAACATCCTTGATGATAGATGATGACTGGAATACATCACCTCCATATGCAGATCTGTCAACGCCCAAATTTCCTCTATCAGCGCCCAAAATACTTCTATCAGCGTCCAAACTTGTCTTGTCAACGCTCAAATATTTTCCCTCAGCGCCTTGTGTAACCTCTCTCAACATATCTGTAAATGATAAATTTAAATTGGTTGGAGAGATCAAGGACGTATCAAAACCTGTTTGTTCCTTCAAAGTAGTAAGAGCTTCAGCAACATCCAATGATTGACCATCTTGACTGCTCTTATCACTCAGATTTCTTTGATCTTCCTCCCCTTTGGAAGACTCCTCCATACCTCCCTTTGCATGAGAACTCTCCAAAACAACAATCCTCTCTCTCAATTCCTTGAGTTCAAGGCCTTGGTTACTGACAATTTGTACCAAGTCTGCATTCTGCTTTTGCAAGCTAATGCAGACAGCCGTCAATTCCAAAAGAGTCATTGGTTCCAGTCTGCCCTCCTCTGAAATGGGGATTTGACCTCCCAAGTCAGGTTCATTGGGCATGGATGAGGACTTAATTATGGTGGGACTGCCTTGGCCATCTTCTAAGCCAGAACCAATAGTCCCAGCCTCATCCAGGTCACCAGCCACACTTGTGGTGGTGGTTCTCTCTGCTTCATGGCTAGGACCACCAGAGGAGAACACTCCAGCAGTCCTTTGGCGTTTAAACAACCTATATTCAGGTGGTGTGGAAGATGGTGTGGAAGAAGGTGTAGATGTGGGTTGGTTAAGGGGTGTTTGGGATTATGATGGTTGGGTGTCAGCGTTGGAAATAGGCACATCAACGCCCACATTAGATGTGTCAGCGTCAAAGGGTTCTTGGTCTATTTGCATTTGGTCTGGTGAGGGTAAAGGTTCAGGGATAGGTTCAAGGTGTGGGTGAGGATCAATATGAGGTTGGGGATCTGGTTGGGGTTGTGCTGCTGCAATAACAGCAAGCATGGCTGGGGTTAAAGGTAAATCCCTATGAGGTGGTGAATTCATCTTGGTAAAAATAGCTTTCTTTTGTTCAGGGATTTTATAAAAATCATTGTGATCCCTTGAACAATATCTTTGAGCATCAAAAATCATTTGCAGAAAACGGGGATAAGCTAAAGTCATTTTTGTCCCCTTGTTTTTACACATTCCTTCAAAAATCATTTTAGACCAGTTATATTTTTGCCCTGTTGCAATACACACAATAGCAGTTGCAATGGATCTATTGATCTCATTGTGTGCAGTACATTTGGGACTCAAACATTGAAGGAAAATGTGAATGAGGTACTTCCAGGCTGGGGGAAATTCCTGCTTATGGTACTTATTAAGAGTACCTTCATCAGGAATAGGGTATCCCAAAGCCCTAAGCCCTTGTTCTATTTCAGTTATGGGAAGAATGGTTATACCATCAGCATCATCAAGATGCAAGGCCTGGCGTACCAAGGCCTCAGTAACCACCCAAGATCTCCCATGAACAATAGAAGTTAATGTGGTCACTTCATTAACTGTTGAGGAACTGACAGTGTTCCAAAACTGTTTAATGTGTGTGACTGGAATGAGTGGTGCATGAGAAAGAGCATACCTTAATGGGGATGCGTTCAAATACGCCACCATTTGTGTGTATTGAGGGAACAAAGTATTATCAGCAACAAGATAAGCAATCATGTTGTGTTGAGACTTGAACCCCAAATCCAATTCTGCTGAGTTAAATCTTGGTGCCATTGATGAAAGCTGTTAATTTGAAGTATAGAAGATGAAGGTTGATAAGAGAAAAAGTGTTAGACAAGAATTATAGATACCCTGTTTAAAAATAGGAGCCAAATTTATAGGAGTGGATGAATGCATGTGATTGGCCCAAAAATAGGCAAAGATTTTCAAAAACTAATCATGAAAATATTGAAAAAGTTATAAGTTATCTCATGCATTTAATGAAAGTAACAACTCCTAAAATTACGGCTTGAAAATATGTCAAAAAGTAACAACTGGGTAGGTCCCATTGATTGTCAACGGTCAAATATAACCCATCAACGCCCAACGGCTATAATCTTGTCAACGTTCGCCTAAAGCCATGTCAGCGTCCAATTTGGTCACAACAACGCTTGGAAAAATCTTGTCAGCGTCCAAAAATAAAATTGTTTTAAAAAGTGAAAAATGACCTTAACAAGTAATTTATCCTAGAGAAGATAACCAAAAGCTGATAATTATCATAGGGCGGCAAGCACTGTCCAGTTATGCACACTTGCATAAGCAAGATAGACATAACAGTCCTCTAGTGTCCCTTGCTAACCAAAATTCTTAACAACCAAGTTACCTTATAAAATCCTTGTTACTCCCAGGTAAAACCCATATCAAAATGATTCCCAAGTCTCCCAACAGACCACAACCAATTCTAGGCCAAAAATGTCTTGGCAGCATGCAAAGGTGATATACTATGCATGCTACAGTGCCTCATGGTTTAGTAAAACTAACCCATACTCACCTGTGGACACAATCTATAATTGTGATAAGAGTATCATATGGATACCCAAAAATCCTAAAGGTTCCTAAAACCTCCCCTTAAACAAAGATACAAAGAGTTTGCCAAAAATATGCATGAACATAAAAAATTTATGTCAAGATAGGAATGAAACATTCCAACCATCATCCATAAACAAAAACATGTCCAAATGCTTCTCCTTTGATCCATAAGCAACTCTGTATCCAATGGTATACTGCTAACACCATCTGCACATTTAGATTAAAAACCACAAAACTAACATTGTTGCTGACAACGCCCCGATAACACTTAACAGCGTTGAAGGAAGCTTTGTCAGCGTTAGACAATTATATTGCTGACAACGTTGTAAACACACTTATCAGTGTTGAAAACAACCTTTGTCAGTGTTAGAAAAATATAGTGGAAAATCTAAATTACCAATAAGACCAATAATAGTAATGCATCATCCTGTACAAACTTTTACAAAAAGAATCCAAAACACATATTAAGTGAGATTAACCATTCCAATACTTGTTACCAAGTATTGAAATCTTCCAGTATCAAAAGGTTTAGTTAATAAATCTGACACATTTTCCTCAGTGTCAACCCTATCTGGTTGTATTAAACCTTTCTCAAAGCAATCTCTTATAAAATGGTGTCTAATTTCTATGTGTTTTGTTTTAGAATGATGCACAGGATTCTTAATGATGCATAAAATACTATTATTGTCAACAAATATCTTAGTATGCATGAAGTTATACCCATAATCCAACAGCTGGTTCTGAATCCACAAGACTTGACCACAACATGCTGCTGCAGCCACATATTCTGCTTCAGTTGTAGAGTTAGCCACCACTGTTTGTTTCTTGCATTGCCAAGATATTAATCTGCTCCCAAGAAATTGACATCCACCAGTTGTGGACTTCCTATCAAACTTGTCACCACCATAATCACTATCTGAATATGCAATCAGCTCCAATGGTGAATCTTTTGGATACCACAAACCAAGATCTGGATAACATCTTAGATACCTAAAGATTCTCTTCACAGCATAAAGGTGACATTCTTTGGGAGTCACTTGATGGCGTGCACATGCACACACAGCAAACATGATATCAGGTCTGGAAGCAGTAAGATACATCAAGGATCCAATCATGGATCTATAATGCCTGACATCAACATCTTTCCCATCTCCAATCTTTCCCCAAGGGTGTTCTCTATCCATAGGAGTAGAAGCCCTCTTTTCATGTGGAGAAAAGCCAAACTTCTTCAAGATTTCAGCAACATATTTGTCTTGGGAGATGAAGATACCCTCTTCTTTCTGCTGAACTTGTAAACCAAGAAAGAAGTTCATCTCCCCCATAGCACTCATCTTGAATTTGTCTGTCATGAGCTTGGAGAAATCCTCACTCATCTTTGGATCAGTAGACCCAAAAATGATATCATCAACATAGACCTGCACAAGCAACACATCTTTGCCTTTCTTCTTTGTAAATAGTGTCTGATCTATGGTGCCCCTCTTGAATCCATTGTCCACCAAATAGGTAGACAAGGTACCATACCATGCTCTAGGGGCTTGATGAAGGCCATACATAGCCTTTTTGACTCTATACACTTTGTCTGGATGCTCAGGATCCTCAAAACCAAGAGGTTGCATGACATAAACTTCTTCAACAATGGTGCCATACAAGAATGCACTCTTTACATCCATTTGATAGACTGTGAAGCCCATGCAAGATGCATAGGCTAGAAAAATCCTAATAGCTTCAATCCTTGCAACTGGTGCAAAGACTTCTTCATAGTCTATCCCCTCCACTTGTGTATAACCTTGAGCCACTAACCTTGCCTTGTTTCTGACCACAATACCTCTTTCATCTCTTTTGTTCCTGAGAACCCATCTTGTCCCAATTGGTCTGACATATCTAGGACAATCAACCAGCTCCCAAACATCCTGAATAGCAAATTGGTGAAGCTCATCCTGCATTGCTTCCACCCAACTTGGTTCTTTGAGAGCATCAAATATCTTCTTGGGTTCTTCTTGTGACAGAAAACATGCAAACAAACATGCTTGTACAAGAGGGGTATCAACCTTCTTGTGTATATTGGCAATAAATCCACCAAGACTTTGATGGGATCTTCTTGTCTGAACTGGAGTCATAACATCACCAATGATCTGAGATGAGGGGTGATTCTTCATTGTGGAAGTGAGAACTCCTCCTTCAAAAAGTCTGGTGTCCTCAACTTCACGCTCCATGTTGCCAATATCTTCTTCATCAGACTCTCTTTGATCAACAGGGATCTCTTCATGGACATTGGAAGGTCCACCTTGTTCAAAATTTGAAGAGAAAAGATGTGCAAAGGTGTTGTCAACGTCTGAACCTTGTTTGTCAGCGCTTGGGCTAACAACGCTTGAACTGTTGTTGTCAACGTCTGAGCCATCAACGTCTGAATTGCTCTTGTCAGCGCTTGATTTTCCTTTGTCAGCGCCTGAAGAACCATGCATGTTTGTATCTGGTGGTATTTGGAAACCACCATTATCTTGTCCAGCAGCAGCAGCAGCAAAAGCATCAGTCCAAATGGGAATTGTGACATATTCAAATGTAGGAGATGCCTTTTCTGCTTGTGATCCAACCCTTTCATCAACCTGTGTACCTGAAACATGAACAACTTGTTCCTCCACAACATTTGAAGTTACCTTCATAATGTCTGGATTAGTGACAGGCATATAATTTAAAGTTCTAGATAAGGGTTCCAAATCAAATAACCAATTAGGACCACTCTCAGGATCACTAGGTTTATTCTCTAAGAACCTAACATGTACTCTTTCAACAATACGTTTGTCCTCCTTAAGATAAACCCTATAACCCTTGCTCTGCACTGAATACCCCATGAAGTAACCTTCATCACCTTTTGCACTAAATTTCCCTAAGGCATCACTAGTGTCTAAGACTACTACATGACATCCAAAAGGTCTGAGAAAACCAATATTAGGTTTTCTTCCCCAAAGTAACTCATAAGGTGTCTTGTTCTGAATTTTGTTAACCAATGCTCTATTTTGCACATAGCATGCTGTGTTAACAGCTTCAGCCCAAAAGGCTATGGGAAAATGAGCATCAGCCAACATTGTTCTGGCTGCTTCAATTAGGGTTCTATTCTTCCTTTCAGCAACCCCATTTTGTTGTGGGGTTCTAGCAATACTAAACTGCCTAGTAATTCCCTTCCTGGCACAAAAATCATCTAGCTTCTTGTTCCTAAATTCTCCACCATTATCACTCCTAAGCATCTTAACCTCATTGCCAGACCTTTTCTCAATTTGAGTGATAAATTCAATAAGAACATCAGCTGTGTCACTCTTCATAGCTAGAAAGAATGTCCAAGTAAACCTAGAAAAGTCATCAGTGACAACAAAACAATATGACTTGCCATTCAAACTTTCTATATTAGTTGGACCAAAGAGGTCCATGTGAAGCATATGAAGAGGTCTGGAACTAGTATGCACCTGCTTGGACTTGAATGAGACCTTGTGCTGCTTGCCTTTAAGACATGCAACACAAGAGTGGTCATTGTGGAAGGCCTTCTCAGGCAAACCATCAACTAAACCAAGCCTCACAAGTCTATTTATATTTTTAAAGTTTATGTGCCCTAGTCTCCTGTGCCACAAATTACTTTCATCTACTGAGGCCTTAGCATAAAAACAAGACATATTTGTATTCACTTTAATCCCATTTAAATTGACATTGTATATGTCCTTATGCCTAGGTGTTCTATACTCAATATACTTCTCATCAGGGATCTTAAAATCCTTGCTTAACACCAAACACTCAGTATCAGTGAAAAGAACCTTATTTTTGTTATCACACACTTGTGATACACTAAACAGATTATAGTCCAGTTCTTTTACCAGGAAGACATTCTCAAAACGTAGATTATTGGTGATAAGGGTTCCTTTTCCTGTGATGGTTCCATAGCCCCCTCCAAAGTATACCTTATCACCATCTTTAATAGGAGAGAAGTTTGTCAGATAGTCTTCCTTTCCTGTCATGTGCCTTGAGCATCCACTATCCCAATATCCATAATCATTGATCTGCTTTTGAATGCCCTGCACATAAAGAAAACAAATTAGTTTTCTTTGGGAACCCAAGTCTCAGAAGACTTGGATTCATCTGGTTGTTCAATAAGAACAGACTTAGTTCTCACAACAACCCCATTCTCATCCCTTTTAGGATGAAATACCCAGTTAACCCCAATTGGTTTTGTAATGACTTTTGAAATATAGTTAAACCTGTTGCAAGTCATTGAAATTCCATTATTATTAGGGTTTTGATCTTTCTTGGGTCTCCATGTTAAGCTTGAAGAAGCTTTAGACCCCTTACCTTGTGGCTGCAAATACTTAGGTCTGGTCACGTTTCTGTCAGCGTTGGATTTTGTCCTGTCAACGCTGAATTTACCCTTATCAGCGTTGAACCTAGGGTTTGCTACAGGAACCCATTGCCTATTTGACCAGGTATTTGTCTTTTGAAAAGGTCTTTGTCCATAAGTGTTAGACCTTCTAGTAAAGAATAGGGCTGGTCTAATCACTTGTGGACTTTGCTGCACACCAGGTCTGGGTCTGACAACGTTTGACTTCCTAACAACGTTGACTTTCTTCCTATCAGCGCTGAAATTGTTCCTATCAGCGCTGACTTTGGGAGCGTTGACACATTTGTATGCCAAATGTGAAAAGCTACCACAAGTATAACAGGCTTTCTTAGACACATTCTTAGGTCTAGAAGCAAAGAAACTTGTTCCATGATTGTTAACTTGGCTCTTGGGTGACCTATTATTTCTATACATCTCTGCATATTTAATGGTAGGTCTTCTAACAGTGTTGGAGCCTAGGTCAACAGCTTTACCAGTAACTGGGTGAGTAACCTTAATGGGTGGGGATTCATGGCTCGTGATTGGTGTGGGCTCATTTGGACTTTCACACAGCAAACCTCCTTTAACAAATAAAGTAGGGTTATCTTTCTTCCACTCATTTAGGTCAGTCAGTTTTTGTTGATACTCTTCTACTGGGGTGACAACTCTTGGTGGAGGAATAAATTCCTCTTCTTGACATTCTGGAATACCAGTCCAAGATAAATCCTTTCTAATGACACCATAGAAGTCACCAGCTGGTGGTGGAACCAGAGAGTAATCATTCTCATTCATCCCAAGCCCAGTCATATCCTTAGGATCTCTTTGTTTAGCTACACAGTCTCCTAGGGCTTGGGTGGCTCTATCAAATCTTTGAATCTTGAGGTCAACATAATCTTTATTCTTAATGGCCTCATCTAACTTAGCCTGTAGGTCTTTATTGACTTTTGACATGATATTTCTAACATCCATACTACCCTCTAGCTCATGTTTTAAGATATTTATCTTATCTTTTAAATCAAATTCCATTTTCTTATATTCAGAAACGGTTTTCTCAGTTTCAGTAAGAGCTAGTTGGTAATTGGATAATTTACACCTTTCAGTGCTCATATCCTCTTTTAGTTTTAACACTTCTTTGTTAAGTCTGTCAGTGTTTAACCTACAACCTTTGCTACAAAAAGCATCATCATATACCTCATTATCAGATGAAGAGGAGTAGTGTGCCATGAGAGCATATTCAACATGCTCTTCTTCTTCAATGTCAGCAATCAAAGCTTTGTCCTTTTCAGCATCCTTGGCCAGATAGCTCCAATCCCATCCAGTACCATCAATTCCTTGAACTGCAACCATGGCTTTGGATTCTTGAGCTTTAACAACCTGACTTGAGGGTTTGCCAGCATCAGATCTTCTAGGAGATCTGCATTCCCTCATGAAGTGCCCCATGCGATGACAGTTGTAGCACTCAACCTTGGATTTATCAAATCCAGCAGTGTCTTTAGCATTGAAGGTCATCTTCTTCTTGAACCTCCTATTCCACCTATTTGCTCTTATACTAGCAAGAGCCATGTTCCACTTGATGTCCATCTCTTCCAAGTGTTCATCACTGATCTCCTCAAGGTCCTCATATGTAATCACTGAACCATTGGGCAAAGAAGCAATGTAAGCACAAACAGTATCCAAATCCAAACCAGCAGGTTTAACTCTTGGTGAGTCATTCATGAATGTGTCAGCGTTTGAAAAGGAGACGTTGACAGGACTTGTTCCAGCGCTGACAAATGGTGATCCAGTAACTGGATGCATAAAAGAGTCCTGCTGATTGAATTGACCTTCACTATGAGAGAAGAAGGCCATGTTGTTGGTGCTAGCTTTGCTTGAAAGAGTTTCATCTTCCAACAATCTTAGTTTGTTGTAGATGTCATCAAACGAAGAGCTCTTGTGAGTATTATTGGCAAGAATAGATCTTGCCTCAATCTTCCATGTCTCACCAAGACTTTTCAGAAAAGTAGCATTGATGTCAATATCACCAACTTGTGTCCCCATGAAGGACAATTTGCTTGTGATGTCAAGCAATCTGCTTCTCACACTGCTCAGTTTCTCATTGGGCTGAGCTTTGAAGACAGCATAATCATGCAGAAGTTTCTTTTTCTTTTCTTCCTTAGTTTCTGCATTACCACCATATGCAACTTCAATTGCTTCCCAAAGATCCTTAGCAGATTCATAGCTTCTATATTTGTGCTGATTTTCTTGTCCAAGAGACACTTTCAGAATATTTAGGGCTTTCATGTCAGCCCTTTTCTTTGCAATATCTTCAGCACTTACAGCTCTACCATCCCCAGGTTTTTCTTTCTTATCTTCATCAGGACATCCTTCAACAGCTGTTCTTGTTGCAATGGCATTCAGAATCTTTTGAGCTTTATTGAATGAGTTTCCATATTCAATGATGTCCCAGAGTGTGTAGTCAAAGATCCCCAGATATTGTTCAAAGTTGAACCTCCATAAGTCAAAGTTGGTTGCATCAAGCATGGGAATCTTGATGTTTGGTAAGGATGAAGAGGAGGACATGATGTTTGCTTCAGACATGATGTTTTAGGGTTTTGAGAAAAATTAGGGTTTTGGTGTTCGTATATCGTTCTGGTGTTCTTCAAAGAAAAAGTTCCTCAACAAGCTCTGATACCACTTGTTGATCCCAAACTTAGATCGATTAGCTTTGTGTATACGAGATTAGATCAAGTATAACACGTAGAGAAACCTTTGTTGTATGCTTTGTGAATCTAAGTATTATGCGGAATTTAATACTTAAACAAGAACACAAGATGTAAACAATACTTTCACTTTGATTATCAATGTCGAACTTGCTTACAATGAAAGATGTTTACGAATGAAAAACTTAATGAAAACTTGATTTTAAACATTAACCTAAAGGCCTTCTTTTATAGACTAAGAAGCCTTGTACAATAAGCTACGTATCAACTATTCTAGGTAAAGATAAACATAGAAAATACATTGTCGTTTCTATCCTTACTAGAAGTATTCTAGAATATAATAAACGTGTAGCTCACATCTTCCATCAGTGCTTGTCTTCAATCTGTCAACGCTTGACTTTAACTTGTCAACGCTTATGCTGTCAGCGCTCACTTTGCTCTTGTCAACGCTTGAGTTACTCTTGTCAGAGTTCAAGTGATCTGGCCTTAATTTATTCCCAACATGACGCATATGTCTTATACTCGTGCATATACTTTATTTTAACACATTTTGTCATCAGCAGGCCCTCAGCAAGCAAGGACTCCTGCTGGAGGATTCACTCATCCTCTTTGCAGCACTTGCCATCGCAGACACCCTGGCCCATGTCGTCGTGATTCCGACGCATGCTACAAGTGCGGCCTCCCTGGCCATCGTATGAGAGATTGCCGTAAGGGTGAAATGGAGGGTACTTCGGGTCATGCTGATACTAAACCGCCTCCTACCACTGGGCGTGTCTACACGACATCTCGTGATCAGGCAAACAAATCTACAGGTACCATTACTGGAATTTTGTATTTGTATGGCCAAGCTGCATGTGTTCTTTTCGACACGGGTGCCACTCATTCAGTTATTTCCACTACTTATGCTAAGAACATCAGGACACTTCCCTTGCCATTAGAAAATAGGCTTACCATTTCCACGCCTTTGAGGGACTCTGTATTAATAACTCATGTATACAAGAGTCTTCCTCTAGAGTTTGACGATAAAGTTCGTGCAGTAGATGCACTTCCCCTAGACATGATTGAATTCGATATGATTCTCGGCATGGACTGGCTATCCAAGCACCATGCTACCATAGACTGCCACTCATACCGGGTGATCTTCGGCGACATTAATGCACCAGAGTACATTCATAACGGGTTCATACCCGGACGGTCTGTACAAGTCATATCTACCTTGCAAGCACGTGCATTACTGTCACATGGCTATGAGGGTTATCTAGCTACGGTTCATGACATGGATGCTGAATCCCCATCGATTTAGGATCAACCAGTAGTTTCGGAATTTCAAGACGTCTTCCCAGCTGAACTTCCAGGCATACCACCTGCACGAGAAATGGAGTTTAACATCGACCTTGTTCCAGGAGCTGAACCAATCTCTAAGGCTCCGTATAGTATGGCTCCCATAGAGCTAAAAGAACTGAAGGACTAACTGCAGGAACTTCTTGAACGAGGGTTCATTAGACCAAGCGCATCTCCATGGGGCGCACCGGTCTTGTTCGTTAAGAAGAAGGACGACAGCATGCGACTTTGCATTGACTACCGTGAACTTAATAAGATTACCATCTGCAATAGATATCCACTGCCACGTATAGATGATCTGTTTGACCAACTTCAAGGAGCCAAACACTTCTCAAAGATCGATCTAAGGTCAGGCTACCATCAGCTAAGGGTTAAAGAGCAGGATATTGCCAAGACTGCTTTTCGTACCCGCTATGGACATTATGAGTTTGTGGTCATGCCATTCGGCCTGACTAACGCTCCAGCAGTATTCATGGATCTGATGAACAGAATCTTCCACGAATTCCTGGATAAGTTTGTCATTGTATTCATCGATGACATCCTGATTTTCTCAAAGTCCACGGAGGAACATGAAGACCATCTCCGTACGGTACTACAGATTCTTCGTCAGAAGCAGCTGTATGCGAAATTCTCCAAGTGTGAGTTCTGGTTAAACAAGGTGGCATTCTTAGGTCACATTGTATCAGCAGAAGGGATCACTATGGACCCAGCGAAGGTTGAGGCTATCACTAAATGGCCAAGACCAACGTCAGCGACTGAAGTCCGCAGTTTCTTAGGCTTAGCTGGATATTATCGCAGATTCGTGGAGAACTTTTCCCGTTAGGCACTACCTCTCACCAAACTGATGCGATAAGGAGAGAAATTCGTCTGGACGGAAGAACGAGAGAAGAGCTTCGAAGACCTAAAGCAGAAGTTAGTATCTGCACCTATTCTTACTCTCCCATCTGGTACAGGTGGATTTCAGATCTACAGCGACGCATCGGGGAAGGGACTGGGCTGTGTTCTCATGCAACATGGGAAAGTGATCGCGTATGCTTCACGGCAGCTTAAGCCCTATGAAGAAAACTATCCTACGCATGACCTGGAACTTGCTGCAGTGGTGTTCGCATTGAAAATATGGAGGCATTACTTATACGGAGAATCATGCGACATTTTCACGGATCACAAGAGCTTGAAGTATATCTTCACTCAACATGAATTGAACATGAGACAAAGGAGATGGTTGGAACTGTTGAAGGATTATGATATTAACCTACAGTATCATCCCGGAAAGGCTAATGTAGTAGCAGATGCACTCAGCAGAAAGTCCGGAATGATCAACGGCATTGAAATCAAGGAACAAAACATAAGAGACTTGGAGCGGCTAGACATCGAAATCATGGTACGTGGGCAGCACGGATACTGGGCGAATCTTAGAGTAGAACCTGAGTTACTGTCTAGGATCAAGGAAGAGCAGAAGGATGATGGAGAAATTTGGGCGATAATTCAGAATTTGGAGAAGTAGACAGAATTCAGAATGGACGCAGACGGTATCGTTTGGCAGGGCACGAGACTTTGTGTTCCTGACAATCAAGAACTCCGGGAAGCATTGTTAGCTGAAGCTCACAGCTCCCCATTTTCTATACATCCTGGGTCGACAAAAATGTACCATGACATCAGACAGCACTTTTGGTGGAGTGGTATGAAACAGGATGTAGCCACTTATGTCTCCAAATGTCTTACCTGCCAGCAGGTTAAGATTGAACATCAGCGATCGGGCGGTCTCCTTCAACCGTTGGATATTCCAGAGTGGAAGTGGGACAAAATCACCATGGATTTTGTTACCGGTCTTCCGCCTACCAAGAAGAAGCACGATGCTATTTGGGTCATTGTTGATCGACTCACCAAATCAGCTCATTTCTTACCGATACGCAAGGAAGATCCGGTAAGTAAACTCACAGATACTTACAGAAGGGAGATCATGAGACTCCACGGTACTCCCTCCAGCATCGTCTCAGACAGAGATCCTCGTTTCACGTCGCGATTCTGGAAAGGTCTGCAAAAAGCTTGGGGTACACAACTTAAGCTGAGTACGGCCTTTCATCCTCAAACGGACGGACAGTCGGAGCGAACAATTCAGACATTGGAAGATATGTTAAGGTCGTGTGCGTTGGAATGGACAGGTGATTGGGACGATTACATCTGTTTGGTCGAGTTTGCATACAACAACAGCTGGCACGCAAGTATCAAATGTGCTCCTTTCGAAATGTTGTATGGCAGAAAGTGTCGCGCTCCTATCTGCTGGGATCAAGTGGGAGAGCGAACACTGGAAGGACCAGAGATTATAGAATTGACCAATGAGAAGATCGAAGTAGCTAAGCAGAAGCTGCAGGAAGCACGGTCACGTCAGAAGAGTTACGCCGATAAGCATCGTAGGGACATACATTTTAAGGTGGGAGATCACGTCTTCCTCAAGGTTTCGCCGGCACGTGGTGTTAAACGCTTCGGGATCAAAGGGAAACTCAGTCCTCGTTTCATCGGACCTTTTGATATCATTGAACGAATCGGTGAAGTATCTTACCAATTGGCGTTACCTCCTCAGCTTTCGCACGTGCATAACGTGCTCCATGTGTCCTTACTCAGAGGGTACAAGTATCATCCCCTTCACATGGTTCAGTATCCACTGGAACAGATACGTGAAGATCTCACTTTTATAGAGGAACCCGAACGAATGCTCGACAGGCAAGAACGAGTCATGAGAAGGAAGACGATTCCATTCGTCAAAATTCTTTGGAGGGACCATACCGAGCGGGAAGCCACTTGGGAAACAGAGGAGTCTATCCGGGCTTCTTACCCTCACTTCATATTTTGAGTTCGGGTATGTTACTTCTTTCCAGTTTGCTTTATCTATAATTCGGGGACGAATTATTCTTTTTAGGGGGAAGAATTGTAAAACCCGCATGCTTTTACCATGAATAGTGCCCTTAAGATCGTACGTCCTAGATTAAAACTTACCTTATTTAGTATTGATCACATTCATGTGCTAATAGTCAAGCAAGTGCATACGTGTATGACATGATAAGTATCGATTACGTACGAACTCATGATAAACAGTTAATAAATATGTCACGTGAACATAATTAAATCATGATCACCATTTAAATCACGAACTAAGATAATTACGTAAATACATATAATATAATTACGAGCGTTAAAATTACGTTAAACTACATGATAAAATAAACAGAAACACTTTAAACACGAACACGTTTAACCACGAACGAACACGAAACATCGGGACACGAGAAAAGGTACAGGTACCCCATGTGGGGCCCCATACCCACGGCACAACAATCAAGAAATGGGCTAAGCCCATCAAGTTTACATGAAAGGGGGGTAAAGGGTAAAAACTACTTTCATTTTTCACTTTTCAAGGAAATAATCACAAAACCTAAAAAGTTTTCTCTCCTCCTCCTTGCCCTCTCTTTGTGCCGCCACCTTAAGGACCACCATAGGTGGTTGTTGATTGATTTTGAGCTTGGAAATCATTGCTAAAACTGTGTTTGTTCATTCCTTTTCAAGCTACGTATTGGTATATCATTCTAAACCTTTCTTTTTAATTCTTTTTAATCTTTGATTATTTTCATGAACATGTCATTAATATTCTTATTAAAACATGATAATTAAACATTGATCTAACATGTTTTGGGGTAAATTAAAATCAAAGGATGATATAAAAGGGTGTTTGGTTTAGCCGCCTAGTATAACCAACCCGAAGGGGGTTCGGTTTGCTTATTGCCGCCACCACCAAGACCATTTTTGGTCTTGGTTGGTGCTTGTGGGACCCACGGCAGCAAGGGGGCACACGTACCCCGAGTTTGGCTCGGGGTACGGTGTCGAGTTCATGCCCGATTCATGGTTCGTTGGTTAAATCATGATTTATGCTTCATGTTAATTTTTATGAATTATGAACTTAGGATATAAATTAATTAATAACATGAGATATTAATTAAATCATGACTTAGGTTATTTTAATTATTAATTTAGCATGATATTAATTTAACCTAAGTATTTTATGTTATAAGTTATAATTAATTAATTATTTAAAACATGCCTATAATTAATTAATTTAGACATGACTAAGGTTATGTTATTAATGATAATAATACACATTTTAACCTAAGTATTTTATTTCATTTTAATTAAAACATGTTATACTTTAATTAAAATGCTTAACCTATAGTTTAATTAAAATACATGAAATAATAATTAAACTATACACTATATCATATGACTTAAGAAATAAGCTTATAAACACTTAGACTTATATGTTAGCTTATGTAACCAGCTTCATTCTAAATATGGAAACTTCTATTTATAGAAACTTAATTAAATAAGGCAACTAATCTATTAATGGAAACCTTCTATATATGGAAATCTATCTATTTCAGGCAGCTAATCTAATCATGGAAACCTTCTATATATGGAAACTTATTTAATTAAGGCAGCTGATCTATTTTTAGAAACTAATCTATTTTAGGCAGTAAATTCTATTTTTGGAAACTTTCTATTTTTGGAAACTTTCTATTTTTGGAAACTTTCTATTTTTGGTAACTTCTATTTTTGGAAACTTTCTATTTTTGGAAACTTTCTATTTTTGGAAACTTTCTATTTTTGGAAACTTTCTATTTTTGGAAACCTACTATTTTTGGAAAGTTACTTATTATTACACAGTAAGTATAATAATACATGAAATACCAGTAATACTTAATCAGATTTATCAGAATACAAGATAAACACAGTTTAAGGCTTTAAACAGTAAACCATGACCTAAAACATACCAAGTAAGCTAAGATGAGACATAAAACCCAGTACGTAATCAGTGAATCGATACTTATACACGTGTGTATTCATGTAGCGTTAGTGATCCAGAAGTAGGAGTCTTTCTTCTGTTCATTCACTGGACTTGAGGTACGGATTCTCGTCCTTTCAGTATGGACATTCTTTCCTTATTAGGATTTCCCCGTATGTAGCCAACTGTTTTCCCAGTATTTGTTTTATTGTTTTGAACTGCCTATGTTTAATTAGCATAATCTGTAGCCATATACAAGCATGACCAGTTTCACCTAGTTATGGAGGTACCATAACCATAACATTGGAGGCACCAATGTTATGACTTCCCCACGGCGGAGTGATTGCTCGTGGCGTCCATTTTCAGTTTTGGCCATATTATTATATCATGTGGGGCGTATGGGTGCATCCTAGTTACATGTTTTATTCAGTATATCATGGTGAATGTGGTGTGTGCCTTGCATCCTTCACAAGGAGTTGATCCATCCTACCTAAACCAGTATATTTATTAGAGGCATCCCCTCTAATCAGCATGATGAGGTCACCCCTCCAAGTATTCATGCACGTGACCTTTTCATGACCTATATGGGCTATGGTATATTTATGTTAAAACAGTTTTCATGAGATAAACATAAGGCTTTTCAAACTATAAAACCAGTTTTCTTAATACTTAACCAGTTTACTCAGAACTTAGTCTTCCGCTGTTATATGTTACATGCTTATCCTATTTCATGCTATATTGTACATCCGTGCACTGAGCGTCTTGCTCAGCCGTTTTCCTTTTCATGTTCCCAAAACGGCAGGTACTCAGGGACGCTCGTAGATCTCAAACGTACGTGCATATGGATTGGAAGCTTTACTGCCTTTCTTTACTTTATGCATTTCCTTTACTTTAATACAGTTGCTTTGGACATTGTTTCGTCCTTTCCTTTTTCAGTATTTATGTTTGTGTGTGATGAGCTCTACTTTGGGGTTACCGATGTTTGATTCTGGTATTTCCCTTTTATGGTCAAATAATGCTTAGACATTTATCCTTGTATGCTTTGATGACACGCCATGATTATGCGTAAGATTCCATTTCCAAAATGGGGTGTTACACTTTAGGAGGTTAAAGATCGAACTAGAAAAGGCTAATACTCAAATCATGGAATTACAAAAGAAACAAGAACTCCATGCCGATGAAGTCGTACTTGCTCGAGTTAGAATCTCTACTCTCGAGATGATCATCGAAGATATCCAACTACGTCATCATTCTGATACCAAGATCCTCCTAGAAGCTATCCAAGACCTTAAAAACCATAAGTGAACAACACGAGACTACAAGACCACCAGACTTATCAAATCCTTAGTTTTTACTGTTTTTGTACAAATGTAGAATAGAAGATGTGTAATATAAATAATAATCTTTTGTAAATAAACAAGAAGTTTTCTTTATAAATAAAAAGAAGTTTTTGCATTACGTGGTTATTTATTTTGTTCGGTTACCAAAATTTCTCATTTTTATGAAATCAGGAAGTACTATGGATTGTCCACCACCAGGTTATCCCAAGCCTATATACATAGGACTTATGGCTACACATTATAGACAAGAAGATAATCAAGAGATTTCACCTAGAGGTATCGAGTCACCTGTTGGATCTCCATCATCATCCGTAGGATCATCATCACCATTTAGACCAGATTCTCCACCACCAATAGCTGAAGTCATTAATGCAATACCTGACTTTGCAAAAATGGATCAAATGTTAGCTGAGATGAATAATTCCCTATGGATCATACCAAGACCCTTAGGAAGTGAACCAACTCCCGAGAAAACCGAAGAGACCAAAGAATCCAAGAACTATTAGAATACTATCCTTAGATGTTTAGATGTTTTCCGTTGTATTCTGCAATGTGCTCTTTTGATAAATCGTGTATCAAATAAAATGTCTATGTTGAAAAATTTTCCGCAAATTTTACCCAACTATGATATTATTCTTATCATGTGTATTTTGTAAATGTTGATAGAATGGCTCCCAAGAAGTCATCAACATCTACCCCTCCATCTATGAGTCAAGATGCCATCCGGCAACTAGTTGCTGACAGTGTTGCTGCAGCACTAGAAACTCAAGCTGCAAACATAGCCAATGCTAATAATGCAAATCCTGCTCCTAGAGAAGTTTCCGTAGCAAGAAAAAGTAGCTACAAGGAGTTCATGAGCTGTCAACCCTATAATTTTAAGGGCACAGAAGGAGCCGTTGGATTAATCCGCTGGTTTGAACGAAGCGAATCAGTATTTTCTCGTAGCAACTGTACTGAAGACTGTAAGGTCAAGTTTGCTACTGGTACTCTTACTGATGAAGCCTTATCTTGGTGGAACTCATTTGCCCAACCTATGGGAATTGAGGAAGCTTATAAGATTACTTGGGCTGAATTCAAGAAACTCCTAATCAAGAAATATTGTCCCCGAACTGAAATCCAGAAGATGGAAGAGGAATTCTACCATCTTACTATAAAGGGAACCGATATCAAAACTTACATAAGAAGATTTCAGGAATTGGCACTTCTATGTCCCAACATGGTGCCAGATACTGAGAGAACAATGGAATTTTTATCGGAGGGTTGCCTTCGAGTATCAAAGGAAATGTTACTGCCTCTAAACCTCAATATTTGGAGGAAGTCATTACCATTACTCAAAAGCTGATGGATCAAGTAACCAGGACCAACCCTGTGCAAGGATCCAATGATCATAAAAGAAAGTTCGACGACAAAAGAACTTTCAACAATAATCGTAACCGTAACATCAATAACCATAACCGTACCACCAACCCTTATCAGAACCAAAGGCAAGAAACGTTTAGATCTTATGCTGTTACTCCAGCTGAGACTAATAGGTATTCCGGAACTCTACCACTGTGTAGAAAGTGTTCTCTTCACCATACCGGTCTCTGTAGTGTTAAATGCCGAACTTGTAACAAGACGGGCCACTTAACCAAGAACTGTAGACAAGGGACCAGCCACCGGAAGTAATCAGCTACCAGTGACAGTTACTTGTCATGCCTGTGGAGAGAAAGGACATTATGCAAATCAATGCCGAAAGAACAACAATGGTGCACAAGGAAGAGCCTATATGTTAAGGGACAAAAACGCTCCACAAGACCCTAACGTAGTTACGGGTATGTTCCTTCTTAATCAACATCTGTGTTGGAAATACGTTTTACGTATTAGAAAGGATCGGTCACTCCAACAATAGTCTACGTTATAGCTCGTAGTTTAGTTATTTACTTTTATCAAACAAAGCCCAAAACCGAGCCCATGGATTGTATGGGCCGGCGGCCTATTGTAAACCCAAGCCCATCACATGGGCTTGGGTATATAAACCCTCTCCTTTGATGGAGAGGGTGTGGTTTTCATTATTTTACACATAGTTCTTTCTTAGTTTCTCTCTCAAAAGTGTGAAATCCACCATCTCTCTATCTCTTTATCTCTCTAAAAACATAAGCATAGATTTACAAATCTACAAATGGTATCAAGAGCTTGGGATGAAATATAGGTTTGTTTTTGTGTTGCGTTTTGTTTTCAAAACAATTCGTGGAGTATAGGTTTGTTTTTGCCGAAATCTTCAAAATTTTTTGTGTTGGATCGAAGTTTAAAGTAGTGTAACATAGGGATTCGTGCTTAAGAGTGTTCTTGGTATCTTGGTTTTCATTAAAACATCAGTTTTCTTGGATCAAAAGTGCGAAAAAAGGCTTTGTTCTTCATTCCGAAATTCTAGCAGAAAGATCCATCGGAAAGTACAAACTGTACTTGGGCCTCCATCGCAATAACTTAACCATCGGAAAGGGTTAGGTTTCTACATTGCGATCGTTGGATTTTTATCACTTATTCCGATCTGAATCATTCCGATAGCTATTGCGATCTGAGATTCTGACGGGTATAAGGAAGTATTTTAAGTCGTTACTCTGCTCGAATTTTGTCAGCTACTTTGCGATCTGGGTATTGCGATCTGAGTATTCCGATATTTCATTGCGATCTGAATCTTTACGATAGGACTTTGCGATCTGAATTATTGCGACAGCTTTGCATTGCGATCTAGGCATTTCGATACCAACAACATTTCGACAGTTCTATATTCCGATCTGGTATTACGATCTGACATTCCGATCTGGTATTACGATCTGACATTCCGATCTGGTATTACGATCTGACATTCCGATCTGGCATTCCGATAATCACAATTTTTTCCATAAAAAATTTCGATGTGTGTAATTTTGACTTGGAATTTTTGGTTTATCAAGAACATATTTTAGGGGATTTTAACATTGTTTCTCGATTATAACTCACAACAACACAAAAATACTTAACCTTATTTCATTGATTCGATCAACTTTGTAAATCTTAACTTATTGAAATGGAGTACACATCTCTTACGGATAAGTCCATCCTCTCGGGTACGGATAATCGTCCACCAATGTTGGTGAAGACTATGTATGAGGAATGGGCTTCCCGAATGGAACTTTATATGTTGAACAAGGAGAATGGACATCTAATTTGGGCATCGGTGCTCAATGGACCATTAGATTATGGTACTGTGACGGAAGGTACGACCACTCGTCCTCGCACAACGGGTGAGTTGACTGGAGATATGAAGATTCAAGATAAATGTGATAAGTATGCTACAAACATCATTCTCCAAGCTCTTCCTCCAGATGTCTACAAACTCGTCAGCAAACATAAAGTTGCCAAAGAGTTATGGGATAGAATTCGTGTTCTAATGCAAGGCACCTCGTTAACTAAACAAGAACGAGAGTGTAAGATTTATGATACTTTTGATAAGTTTGCCTATGTGCCAGGGGAGACTCTCAATGACTACTATCTGAGATTTACCCTATTGTTGAATGAGCTAAATATTATGGCATGGCAATTCCTACCTTTCAATTGAACACCAAGTATTTGAACACTCTTCCTCCAGAATGGAAAAAATACATGACGGATGTTAAATTGGCTAAGGACTTGCATAACACCAATGTGGATCAACTTCAAGCTTTTCTTCAACAACACGAATGCCATGTGATCGAGGCTAGGTTGTCTACACCTCAAGTTCATGATCCACTTGCAATGTATGCTTCTCAACAAAACATGGCTTATACTTATCAACAACCATCATACTTGCAGCAGCCACCACCACACATCTATCAGCAACCATCTTATCAACCACCAATGATGCCACAACAAGAATATCAACAAAGTGTTCATCAACAATCTTTTCAACAGCAACCACCATATCAAACATCACCATCACAAACCAACACTTCTCCATTGGGCTATACCTCAGCAAGGATATTTTCCAATTGAAGCACAACCAGCACAAGCTTTCTACTCTAATGAACTTCCACCAATCCAAGCACCGGTCTTTACTCCAAATGATACGCCAGCTGATGTTTTAAACCATCTCACCGCCTACTTGTCAAAACTTGTTGCAACTAGAGGATTTCCACCAACAAACAATCAGCTCCGCACCTCATCAAATCCTCGACAACAAGCCACTGTTCAAGATGGTCAAGTGACGGTGCAACCTATTCAGGGAAGGCAAAATTCATATGGACCTCCTACAAGGACTGGGAACAATCAAGCTGTGAATTCTCAAGCTAGTGGAAATGGGAGTCCTATTGGTCCTATGAAGGTTGTGACTTGCTACAACTGCCGAGGACAAGGTCATATGGCTAGGGAATGCACTCAGCCGAAAAGAAGAAGGGATGATGCATGGTTTCGTGAGAAGATGTATTTGGTTGATGCTCAGTCTAAGGGGAAGATTTTGGATTCAGAGGAGTTAGCATTTCTTGCAGACCCAGGGGCAGCAGATACTGAAGGCATTGCAGTCGTTTCCACTTCTAATGCAGCTTATCAAGCGGACGATCTTGATGCATACGATTCGGATTGTGATGACATTCACTCTGCCCAAGCTGCTCTTGTTGCTAATCTCTCTCACTACCGTTCTGATGTCATCAGTGAGGTACCAACCACATCTAATAATATTGATGATAACCAACATCAAGTTGGGCATGACAATGACAACCTTGAACAGCATTCGGGAACTAGTAACTTAAATGATGTGGTACCCAATCCTACACATTTGAGTGAACCTCAACCAAATGCTACGACGGGTATGGAATCTTATGCTCAACATGATTTGGTCATGGTGCCTAAACATATTATTGATCAAATGCATATGGCCCTCAGACAATCCGTAGATACGAATTCCACCCTAACTGCTGAGCTTGCGTTGCATAAAGAAAAGGTCAAAACTTTTGAAATGGTCCCTCAAGCAGAGAAAATAACATGTTCTGAATTTGACCAATTTTGTTTTGAAAAGATTGAACACTTGAAAGAAATAGAATCATTAAAAGCTAATCTTTCCAATGAATTAAAAGAAAAAGAGTCGGTTGTCAATGATTTTCAGAAACTTAAAATGGATTTCGAAACTCTCGAATCTAAAAAGGTTGAATCAGAAATTAATGCTACCAAACTTCTTAAATTCAAAGAACAACAGCTTTTAAAACAATACGCTTCCACAGAAAAGGTTCATCTTTTAACTAAATCATTTAAAGAATTCGAACTTAAACGTCTTCAAGATTTACCACCTAATCCCGGTTATGCAAAACAAGCTCAGGAATATATTCCCGGTCTTTATGACATGACCATAATTGGAAAATCGAAAGAAGCACCTTTTGTTCGTAGTACTGAGGAGACACAATCACTTGGGGATGAAACTCATTCTAAAATGCTTTCAAAATTCCATACAATTGATTATGATCAACATAACAAAGATCAATTTTCGAAAAAGACACGCATTCGCTTACAAAAGGAATTAGCAGAATTAACAGTTCTTGTGCCCCAAAGTTTGTCAAATGAAAACCTTCCTAGTACGTCTCCTACACTCATCAAAAAGGATTTAACGAAGTTAATTCCACCGGTAAGTAAGGCGTCCGTTAACTTAAATACGGTTCACCAACACTTAGCCGATTTTGACAAGGTCATTTTGGAACGTACGACGGCCACGGCCATAACGGAAGGTGAATGGAACTTTGAGCACACTAGAGCTGCGTTTCGAGATGAAATTGTTCCGTTTGTAAACAATGTTAAAGCTTGTCTTCGTAATATTGATCAAGATTTGTTTTTGGAAATAGAAGAAGTTAGACGTGTTTTCAATGAAATGGAAGATGCTTATGAAAACAGTTTACTTGAAATAGAACGGGTTTCACGCCATAATGATCTGCTTCTGAATCAAGTGATGTCTCATGATATAGTTTCTGTCTGTGTGAATACAAGTGTTGATAATGATTCTATTGTGCATAATGTTGAATCTGTGGATACTGTGGTAGATAGTACTTGTCACGAATCTGACGCTGAATTTTTAAAGCTTCAAGATTCATATTCTTCGCTTTCAAAACGTTTTGATGAGATTCAAACACATTGTATTTCGCTTGAATGCAAGCAACAATTTATTCAAGAAATCTTTGAAACGTCATTCGAAGGTGTTAATATCGATGATGCAAATTTTGAAAAGAATTTTCGATTGAATTTACAATCAAAACAGCGTCAGCCAAGTGACAAAGTTGCTAACTCTTTGCCGATAGAAATAGAGAAATCTAAGGAGCTTAACTGTGTGAACGTACTTGAGGCCGCTGAGAATTTTAAACTTGATCTAGATAATCGAGTTTCCAAGATTTTGTCCAAAGTTGATAACTTAAAACAGAAAAATACACGACTCTTCGATTCAGTAAAGCCCGCATGTGTTGATACCACTGCACAGAATCAATCATTGATTGAACAATTGAATCGAAAGTCGGTGGAAATATCTGATTTGAGGGAACAAATTTGTGATAAGAATCTGGTCTTGGCTGAGTTAAAGGAAACACTTCGAACTCTAAAAGGTAAGAATGTTGTGGATAACGCAGCCACTATCTCAGTATCGTCCTCTAGTGCAATCAAAAGAACCCTTATAGCCGTCACACCACTTAACAAGGGCTCTAGGACTAAACCATCTCAAACTTTGGTCACTAAAGATAAGGCGGAATCAAAACCAGCTTCTAATATTCCTGTGTTGCCTTCTACAGGAGTAAGCACCACTACTAAGGCTCAAAGATCTAAGCTTAAAAGAAACAAGAAGAATGATAGGATCTTGCCCCCATCTAGTAGTCAAGTGAAGAAGAAAGTAGAAGCCCATCCTAGGAATGTTATTTCTGTTTTGAATAAAAAGAATCATGTAGCTAAACCTAAAGGCTCTGCGGTTGTGCAGCATTCTAAGCCTACTGTAAATTCTAATTTGAAATGTTGGAATTGCAATGAATGTATGTTTTCTAGTCGTCATGATTCTTTCCTTATTGACCATGTGAATGAGATGCATGCCCGGAAAAATGGATTAGAATGGAAACCGACTGGGAAAGTGTTAACCCAAGTTGGCTGGATGTGGCGCCCCACTGGTAGAACTTTCACTATAGTAGGAAATATGTGCCCTTTAACTAGGATCGCTCCCACTGAAGTGAAGAAAGCGTGCCCTTTAACTAGGAGTACCAAGGCTACCAAAACACAAGCGTGTCCTTTAACTAGGAACACCGACACTACTGTAGGAACCAAGTGCCCTTTAAATAGGTCTACTCCCACTGTAGTGCCCGCGGATAATCCAAAACCTAAGAAAGTTGGAACAGTAAAACCTGTTAGTGCTAAAACTATCATTAGAAAACACAGGAAATCTAAGGGTCTTAAAAATGTTAGCAATTCTGATAATTCTATATCTGTATCTGCTAACACTCTGGAACCAATAGTTTCCAATGCATTGTCTACTGTTGTTATTGAAAACAGGTGGTCCAAATTGTTCTCTGGTATTTGGACTCTGGTTTCTCCAAGCATATGACCGGAGATCGCTCTCAGCTCAGAAATTTCGTCAGCAAGTTTCTTGGTACGGTTCGATTTGGAAATGATCATATTGCAAAGATAATGGGTTATGGTGAATATCATATTGGGAATGTTATAATTTCAAGAGTGTATTACGTGGAAGGTCTCGGTCACAACTTATTTTCTGTGGGACAATTTTGTGATGCAAACCTAGAAGTTGCTTTTCGAGAGCATACCTGCTTCATTCGTAATTTGGAAGGGGTTGATTTATTGAAAGGTACTCGAGGGAATAATTTGTATACTTTGTCTCTACACGACATGATGGCCGCTTCTCCCGTATGTCTTCTCTCCAAAGCATCGAAGACTAAGTCATGGTTATGGCATCGACGGTTATCTCATCTTAACTTTGACGCTATTAATCACTTGGCGAAAAACGAACTTGTTCGTGGTCTTCCTAAACTATCATTTCACAAGGATCATTTGTGTTCCGCGTGTACAATGGGGAAAAGCACTAAGAAGTCTTACAAACCCAAGACTGAAGACACCAACCAAGAGAAACTTTATCTGTTGCATATGGATCTTTGTGGGCCAATGCGTGTTGAAAGTCTTAGTGGCAAAAAGTACATCCTCGTTATTGTGGATGATTACTCTCGGTTTACATGGGTGAAATTTCTTAAAGCCAAAAATGAGGCACCTAAATTCATCATCGGATTTCTCAAGATGTTGGAATCTCACTTTATGTGACGACATTTAAGAATTCCCGTTAGTTATCATAGTCACGCACATTTAGACTAGACTAGGCTCATTGTAAAGTGCGTGACTATATATACCCCTCCTTAGCTTCCAAGGAGGGGTGTTGATTGTATTTTGTTCATTTGAGGAACACACACACTTTTACTCTCAACCTCTCTTTCTCTCTCTCTAAGCCATCAATGGCTTCCACCACCACTTACCACCACATTAGACCACCGGATCACATTTAGCATTTCTACATTTGGCATCAGAGCCACGGTTCCATCCTTGGATCGTGTTTATATTTTCGATTTTGGTGGTCTAATCTATTCTTGTGTCTCGTTTATATTAATTCTGTCCTTTATCACAAAATTTTTTGTCACGTCATGCTATTGTTTTTGTCCAAACAGCTTGTTATCATGTGTCATATTATCTTTTTATTGTCCAATCTGTCCAAAAAAAGTTGGTTCATTTCTTGGTCTGCTGGTCACAATCTCATCAGTCACTTTATACTATATTTGGTCATCTTTTGTATCTTGGATTATCACTTTAGTCCTCATCTAGAAGTACTGTTTTTTAGGGTTATAATATTTTTTTGAAAATGAAGGTGAAAAACCCAGATTTGCCAGAAAATCTGACCCAGAAATCAGTCCCGGATTTTCAGAAAAAAAAGTACACTTTTGGACTCTGCTTCTTGGTACGATCGCATTATTGCGATGGGGTGTTTTCCACACATTCCGATGGGTTTGACTTACCCATTGCGATGGGACTCATTCCGATGAGTCACATTGCGATGGGTGGTCGGGTCTATCGCAATGGCATAGTCACGATGTCATGCTGCCCGTTTTTTTCAAACATTGCGATGGATTCTTTTTATTGCGATGGGTCACGGTTTTTTGATTGCGATGGAAAATAATTGTTTGACTTTGCGATAGAAAGACATGGACTGTTTAATCATTGCGATACAAAGACTTGAAAACTTGACTCGCTTAACACATGACCCGGGGCCAAATGTGTGACCAAACCGAACGTAACCTAACCAAGACTGAAACCCAACCCCACCGAGTCAACTCGGTCATTACCGAGTTGACTCAGTCAAACTCACTGAGTTGACTCGATTCTTCCTGCCTTATTACTCCTTATTCAACACCAATTCTATACTACACCCATCGACACCTAAACCCTCTATCAATTTGACAAGACTCGAACTCACATAAAATCAGAAAACTTTTTATATCTCAGATTAATTTCATGGGTTATAATTTATTATAACCTCGAAAGATCATTACAACCCGAATCATATCTCATCATAGATTTTTTGGGGATAACCCATCTTTTATATACGAAACATCATGAAAGATTTATAACAATTATGTTATAATCTTCTCACGTTTTTCGATTAAACCAAGATTAAACACATGTAAATGAACATACCTGAGAACATTTATATGTTCTTGATGTCGAACTCGTGTGTGATCTGTTAAGAACGAGATGGTTATGATTTTTGTGAAAGATTGATTATTGGGATGAGATTTGATGTTTGATGAAGATTGAGATGGAAAGTTTAGATGAATTTCATGGGGGACGGAGGATTCGAGGTGGAAGGAGTTTGGGGGGCGGATTTCACTAGGTGAGAGGATTAGGTGTAATCTGAGAGTGATATTAGGGTTGGGGTTATTTAACTCATAAGTTTGGACCGGTTTTGGACAGGTCTTAGACCGGGTTTCACCATTGGAGTTGGGCCAGGCTAAGCGAGTTGGGCCATGAATTCACACGGACTGAAAACATATGTGATGGATTCACATTTTTTAAAAAATTCAAAGTTTGGACCGTGTGTTTTGGTAGTTTATACACACAAATTTTTTAATTATACAAATTTCAACTAAATTTGGTGTGTATTAAGCTATGGTCATTATCGGGACGAGACGACAAAAAGTGTCGAGACATTGTTAAGGAGAATAGATGCTCAAACAAACAAATTCCTTTTTTGAATTTGTAGTTTTTTTGTCGCATTTGTGGTTCTTTAATTTTTTCTTGACACTGCTGGGGTGACGAGAAATGTGACGCGACAAAATGACGTGACAAATGTGACAAGAATTTATTTTTACGAGACCAAGAAAAATGGGCGATTTTTTAAGTGGCTTCAGATTTTGTTTGATCGGGTATTAATTACGTGACGTTGAAGACGGATTTTTCGAAGGCGTGTATTTATTTTATCTTTTACTAGATAACTTGCTCGTGCTTAATCCTAGAATGAAGACTTGGTTATCTGGTTTCCGGGTTCGGGGTGGATGGTTGATGACTCGGATAACTATCACTTAAAGGGGTTACATTGTTGTACTCAGTGTCACGCGCTAGTCGACGTGGATAATTTCAAGAGGTGTTGTGCTTATAGACTTCTTCAGTGATGCATTGAGTACTTAGAGATTTCTCCACCGTTCTTCATTCAACAATAGTGCAAGCTTAAGTCACAAGATCGAAGAATTTTTATTCAGCTTCACGTTTGATGTATCCGGTTCATTCTTTCAGTGGTCACTTCAAATTGCTTTCATGTGGGATGGTAAAGGTGGCCATGGAGAGTTTATGAGAAGAGATTTTCGATCAACAGCTGATTCTCACAAAATATATAATTCATCTTATTTATTATTCTCACGAGATTTCAGGTTCATGTGCGTACAATTTATTGATGGTTCCGAGTTTCGAAACCATCAAGGGGGGAGAAGAAGACACATTGAACGCACAACGAGTACATGTGATGAACTTCATACCTTCTTTTGATTTGAAGATATTCCGGGATGACATTTGTCATAGCAGCAGAGAAAATCAGTGTTTTAACTCGTGTCGTTATCAATCTCCAAACGGTACACTACTGATTCGAGGTTTAATTGTTTGATTGTTGCAATTAAACATCATCATTATCCTATATGCATTCCCGGGACTTAATTGACTCTGGTGCATCTCCGGAAGAAGACGTGTGCATTTCCGGGACTTAATTGACTCTGGTGTTACGATGTCAACTTCATGAATGGGATAAAGTGTCCACTTCAGTATTTGAGCTTCATAATTGGGATTGATTTACCTTCTTCAACTATGTGGGGGAAGAAGTGTCTTGATTCTTTCTGGTATGCATAACTTGAATTCTCAGGGGGAAGAAAAATTTAGAAGAATTATTCAAGCGTGAGATGAAAAGTTGTTGATCTACTTGGGGGAAGCTATTTAAAATGCTTCTACATCAAGTTTACGTGGCATGAATTAGGGGGAAGCTAATTCAGAAGCTTCTCCTTAACCAGAAGTGTATGGGTTACTTAGCTCGTGCCGTTACAGTATTTCTTCTACAAGTTACTTTAAAGATGAGTCATTTTGAAGACGAAGGCCTCAGAAGACTTCATCAGCATTGGATGCTTCAAGAAAGCTCTTATTCTTAATTATTTTGTACTTGTTAGGAAGAATATTGTAAGGAATTCTACACGTCGTCCCATGGGGGAAGATTGTTGGAAACTCACTTTATGTGACGACATTTAAGAATTCCCGTTAGTTATCATAGTCACGCACATTTAGACTAGACTAGGCTCGTTGTAAAGTACGTGACTATATATACCCCTCCTTAGCTTCCAAGGAGGGGTGTTGATTGTATTTTGTTCATTTGAGGAACACACACACACTTTTACTCTCAACCTCTCTTTCTCTCTCTCTAAGCCATCAATGGCTTCCACCACCACTTACCACCACATTAGACCACCGGATCACATTTATGTGAATCAAATTAGACGACCGGATCACAGATAATGGAACCGAATTTGTGAATCAAATCTTGCGTGATTATTATGAAAAAGTTGGCATTTCTCATGAAACATCCGTTGCTCGCACTCCACAGCAAAACGGTGTCGTTGAAAGGCGAAATCGCACACTTATGGAAGCTGCTCGAACGATGTTAATTTACGCAAAGGCTCCATTGTTTTTATGGGCAGAAGCAGTATCTACAGCAGTGTACACCCAAAACCGGTCACTAATCCGTAAACGCCATGGTAAAACACCTTATGAGCTTCTCCATGGTAAAGTACCAGATTTATCCTATCTTCATGTATTCGGTTCTCTTTGCTATCCAAATAATGATGGTGACAATTTGGGAAAACTTCAACCAAAGGCTGATATTGGTATTTTCATTGGTTACGCACCCGCAAAGAAGGCATACCGAATCTACAACCGTAACTCTCGCAAAATCCTTGAAACTATGAATGTTGATTTTGATGAGCTGACAGCAATGGATTCTGAGCAAAGCAGCTCTGAACCCGCACTTCATGAAATGGGACCTAGTAACATTAGTTCTGGTCTTGTCCCAAACAACCCTACTTCACCATCATTTATACCACCTACCAGGAATGAATGGGATAAGTTGTTTCAACCGTTCTTTGATGAATTCTTTACTCCTCCAAGTATTGTTGCTCCAGAACCTGAGGTAATAGCTCCGGTAACCGAAGTTGTCGCTCCAGCAACCGAAGCACAATCAGACACATCTGCACCAACAATTGGTCAAGATATACCAACAACGAGTAATTCTCAACCAACACAAGCAACAACTACCCATGTCATGCCTATTGATGATGAAGAGGATGACGATGATCACGATTTGGAATTCGCTCAAATGCGTGAACTTCCATTCTTTGGTGTATCTATTCCCGACCCTAATCAAGCCGGGTCGTCCACCTCAGAGGAAGCTCCTTCTACAGTTTACTCCAATCCACGGATTCGTGAACATGACAGCAAGTGGACAAAGGATCATCCTATAGATTCTATTATTGGTGACCCTAATCGTCCGGTATCCACACGAAGTCAGTTACAAGAAAGTGCAATGTTTTGTCACTTTGATGCTTTTCTCACTGAAGTTGAACCTAAGACATGGAAAGAAGCTTTTACTCAATCATGTTGGATAGAAGCTATGCAAGAAGAACTTAATGAGTTTATACGTCTTGACGTATGGGAACTTGTCCCATGCCCGGATCAAGTGCAGTTACTCACTTTGAAATGGGTTTACAAGGTGAAACTCGATGAGTTAGGCGGAATATTGAAAAACAAAGCTCGACTAGTAGCTCGTGGATACAAGCAATTATTGGGCGTCGACTTTATGGAATCCTTTGCACCTGTTGCCCGTTTGGAAGCTATTAGACTATTCCTCGCTTATGCAGCCCATATGAATATGATCGTCTATCAGATGGATGTGAAGACGGCATTTCTTAATGGTGAAATCAAGGAAGAAGTCTATGTTCAACAGCCGGATGGTTTTGTGAATCCTAATTATCCTAATCATGTGTACAAGCTTAAGAAGGCTCTCTATGGGTTGAAGCAAGCTCCACGCGCATGGTATGATCTATTGTCACAATTCCTCATTACTCAAGGCTTCGCAAAAGGCAAGGTGGATCCCACGCTGTTCATTCAGAAACGAGGTAAAGATATGATTATGGTACAAATATATGTTGATGATATTATATTTGCAGCCTCGACCCAAACCTTATCGGATGAGTTTGGGACACTCATTTCTTCCAAGTTTAAGATGTCAATGATGGGCAAGGTATCATTCTTCTTAGGTCTTCAGATATCTCAGAGTCCCAGAGGCATCTTTATTAATCAATCCAAATATGCCCTTGAATCGCTTAAGAAATATAAGATGGAATCTTGCGACCCCGTGGACACTCCAATGGTGGAGAAATCTAAGCTTGATGCAGATCCACATGGAGTTGCCGTTGATCCGACACTTTATCGTGGAATGATCGGTACTCTTCTGTATATCACGGCAAGTCGACCTGATCTTCAGTTTGCTATATGTATGTGTGCCAGGTATCAAACTAGGCCTACTGAGTTACACTTAGCTACTGTTAAAAGGATCTTTCGATATCTTAAAGGAACCATTAATCGGGGACTTTGGTATTCGAAGGACTCTTCTATTGCACTAATGGCATATGCAGATGCGGATCACGCGGGTTGTCAAGATACAAGGCGTAGCACGAGTGGAACTTTGCAACTATTAGGAGATCGACTAATCAGTTGGGCATCGAAAAGGCAGAAAAGCGCTGCAATTTCAAGTACGGAAGCAGAATACATAGCTATGTCCGGTTGCTGTGCTCAAATTCTTTGGATGAGATCGCAATTAACCGACTATGGTCTAGGTTTCAACAAGATTCCAATGTACTGTGACAACAAGAGTGCAATTGCCTTATGCTGCAACAACGTTCAATTCTCCCGGTCGAAGCATATTGACATTCGCTACCACTCATCAAGGAGCAAGTGGAAAATGGAGTAATCGAGCTTTACTTTGTCCGATCTGAGTATCAGTTGGCGGATATTTTCACGAAGGCTTTAGATCGCGCTCGAATTGAATTTTTGGCCGATAAGCTAGGAATGAGAACTTTCTCGCCTGAGACTCTAAAGGAACTCGCAGATGAAGCGAAAGAATAGTGGTGGTAAAACTATTCTCCGTATCCTTTGTGATCATTTGTATATATTGTTTATATTTTTATTCACAAAAGCAAAATACAAAAATATAAAACCATATAAAAACCATAAAAATTGAAAAATCTAGAAAAATCCAAAAATATTTTCACTTTATTTTTCTAAGGCATGTATTTTGGTACGGTAATATTTACGGCCTTAGAAATGTTGATTAATATCGACACGGCGCCATAAATAGAGTTCGTACAAAAGTTGTAAATATTTCATAAAACATGCCTAAATGGCTTGTAGTTATTTCAGACTGCAACCCGGTTTTCATATTAAAGTCAAGTATTTCTTATGAAAGCTTTGGCTAACAACGAGAATTAATTTTCTCGGGCAAGGTTTACTTTAAAACCTTGTAAGGGATCAAGTTTACTTTATAACTTGGTCTAACACAAATCTATGTACGTTTCAGTGCATTTATTTGTTAAAACAAGAGAAGTCTTGTTTTTATGAAGCTATCATCTCTACAACCATAGCAATCTACAATTGGTATCTACATACTCGACGATGTGACTACTCAACCGACGACTACAGCTCTTTCAATAGAACACGGGTCAACAATTGAGGGGGAGCAATTGTCAAGCATTCAGAATCCTCGATGCCGAACGTGCCAAGCTCACTAATTGGTGTCAACACAAGAATACCAATCGTACACGTGGTGTCAAGAGATGACTTCGAACATGACGAGGCGACCAACATATGCTGCCAAGAACCATTTGATCTTATCATATGATGTTCTCATCAATCAGGTCCAACCTTGTCAATTCTTTTTAATATGGTGAATATGTGATCATGCTACAATTAGATACCATATCTCATACATTTGGTATCATGAAGATAAAACGGACTTGCATTCTTCTTCCGAAAACCTTTATTAAAACTTCATTAAATCAATTGATATTCAAAACATCGATTGGGTTAATATTTTTAATATGGGGGAGAAAATGTGATTTAATATGGGATATTATCACAAATGGTTTGACTTAATGTGCTGGCTCATCCCGACATGCGCGAAATGTTTTCGAATATCGTGGCATATGTTAAGGGGGAGCAAAATGGATTTGCATATCAAAATGGATTTTCATGGTGACATATACTTACCCAAACCTCATTTAATTCACGACGATGAAGATTGTGGTGACATAAGGATGGTAGGATAGGTTAAGTCCTATGATTCTTCCAGAACCGGAGGAATCTTCCCAAGGACATTCCATAGCTAGAAATAGTAGTCCTTAGGAAAGGTGGAGAAAGAATGTGAACGTAGCTGAATGCCGACCAAGTACTTAAGTTAGCACTGGAACAATCACAACAAGGTGCTAGTTATGACGTATTGGTAAGCATTGAAGGGGTTGAAGAATGAAAAAGAAGTGTAAAGATAAAGGGTGTAAAGAAAGAAGCCCTCCTTACAACTTTAGGCAGAAACCGGGTCAACACATATGCTATTGAGATCATTTTAATGATTCTCGATATTGAAGATAGACATCATGGACCCAGTGATACAATGCACAACCCAACCCAGCTAACTCAGATATCTCTCAAAAGGTATTTGTTTTAATCACACGGAGACAACACGTTATCTATCGATTTATTCACTCCGAATAAATTGGTATTGAAATGGTGGCACTCCTCTCCAGCCTCCGATCACTAAAATCCAAAGTGCACGATCGAGTCTAGAGCCATTTGAGATCATCAAATATCTCATTAGGACACACTTTCATATTTCCTTGCTTCTTCACACACTGTGAAAAGTAAGAAAGATTTTAAGAGTCCTACGCAAAATCTTCATGATCTTGCCTGAACATCCGAGTAATACGAAAGTATTTACAATGAAGATGGAAATCCTTCTTGAGCAAATATCAAAAAGCTCATGGTAGGTGACTTGTGCGATTCTTTATGAATCAAACTTGTGATAACTAGAAAGCAACAGCTGTTTAATTCTTAACTGAATTTAAACACGTTCCAGGCCTCTATGCAATATCTTAGTGATCTTGCCAGAACACTCAGAGTGATACCTTAGTGTTCACGGTGATGAGTGGAAATCCTTCTAGTGTTAACATCAAACAGCACTTGGTAGGTAACTTGCAAGATTCTATATGAATCAAGCTCGTGACAACTGGAAAGCAACGATGGTGCGGTTCTTAATTGAATTTCACTTGTTCCAGGAACATGAATTGACGGCTTCAAATCATGCGGATATTATTATCCAAATGATTCACTCCTTATGTTCGCAGTCAGCTTTGGACGGTCGAATAAAGAGAACGGGTTTACCAGCGAAATCCTGTCAGGAAGTTACTTAATTGAAACTATCCGTCACGGGTACGATATCTAATATCGTCCAACGGTCTTCACCGACCGGAGGTAAAATGCTACCGAATTAGAATGAAATGTTCAAAGCCATTTTGTTTGTGTCTACTTATGTTGCGGCATTTGAAGACGGTGGCGTTGCGGAATCCAAGAAGAAGTCGTCCCCGCATGCTTATACTTTATACACTTAATATCTCATCTAATTCAAGAAAGCCTAAAAGTTAAGTCTTCCGCTGTATCGAACTCTGAAGCTTTCAAGAATTACAAAAGGTATAAGTATGTGGGACATGGTGTCACGAAGAGGCAAAGATCACAAGTGATGGATGCACGAGATCAAGGCAAGAGATTAATGCTCAAGATTGATATCAAAGATCACATCAGCATGTTCACCAGAAAAGAAAAAGAAAAAGAAAGAAGAAGACTACGAGCTCAAGACAAGCATAGTATGCTAGGTTTATTTTATTATTGTAACTTGGGTAACGCCCTTGTTTGGAGTGACCTCCCTTAGGGGGAGATTGTTGGAAATACGTTTTACGTATTAGAAAGGATCGGTCACTCCAACAATAGTCTACGTTATAGCTCGTAGTTTAGTTATTTACTTTTATCAAACAAAGCCCAAAACCGAGCCCATGGATTGTATGGGCCGGCGGCCTATTGTAAACCCAAGCCCATCACATGGGCTTGGGTATATAAACCCTCTCCTTTGATGGAGAGGGTGTGGTTTTCATTATTTTACACATAGTTCTTTCTTAGTTTCTCTCTCAAAAGTGTGAAATCCACCATCTCTCTATCTCTTTCTCTCTCTAAAAACATAAGCATAGATTTACAAATCTACAATCTGGCTAGAGTATTATTTGATTCTGGAGCTGATAAAAGCTTCGTATCTACATCTCTTGCTTCTAAACTAAATATTATCCCCATTACCTTAAGTACCTATTATGATATCGAGATGGCCGATGGAAACTTAGTTAGTACTAATACTATTCTCCAAAACTGTACCTTAACCTTGTCAAAACAACCTTTCAAAATTGATCTCATGCCAATTCAACTCGGCAGTTTTGATGTTGTTATTGGTATGGATTGGTTATCCAAAACTCATGCCAAAATCCTATGTAACGAGAAAGTCTTTCATATTCCTATAAATGATGAAACTCTAATTATCCGAGGAGATCGAAGTAAAACCCGACTAAATCTTGTATCTTGTATAAAAACTGAGAGATATATATCTCGAGGTTGCCAAGTATTCGGAATTCAAGTAACGGAGAACAAGCCTGACGAGAAGCGACTTGAAGATATACCTATAGTCAGAGAGTTTTCAGAAGTTTTTCCCAAAGATCTACCTGGCCTTCCTCCTACTCGCCAAGTAGAATTTCAAATCGATTTGATTTCGGGTGCTGCACCTATAGCTCGATCACCTTATAGATTAGCTCCTTCAGAAATGCAGGAACTATCTACTCAACTTCAAGAATTAACCGATCATGGTTTTATTCGTCCTAGTACATCACCTTGGGGAGGTCCTGTCTTATTTGTCAAGAAAAAAGACGGAACTTTTAGAATGTGTATCGACTACCGAGGTTTGAATAAACTCACTATAAAGAATCGTTACCCGTTACCCATAATTGATGACTTATTCGACCAACTTCAAGGTTCGAGTATTTACTCAAAAATCGACCTACGCTCAGGTTATCATCAACTGAGAGTTAGGGAGGAAGATATTCCAAAAACCGCATTCAGAACTCGGTATGGACACTATGAATTTCAAGTGATGCCATTTGTGTTAACTAATGCACCAGCTGTATTCATGGATCTCATGAACCGTGTGTGTAAACCTTACTTGGATAAGTTTGTAATTGTGTTCATCGATGATATTCTCATCTATTCTCGCAATGAAGAAGATCACGCAAACCATCTGAGAATAATTCTTGAATTACTCAAGAAAGAGAAGTTGTATGCTAAATTCTCAAAGTGTGACTTCTGGATCAATGTTGTGCCATTTCTTGGACATTTGATTGATAATCAAGGGATCCATGTTGATCCTGCAAAAATTGAAGCAGTCAAAAATTAGGCATCTCCTACTACACCTACAGAGATACGCCAGTTTTTAGGACTTGCTGGTTATTATCGAAGGTTCATCGAAGGTTTTTCAAAAATTGCAAAGCCTTTGACTGAACTAACCCAGAAGAACAAAAAGTATATCTGGGGAAAAGATCAAGAAACAGCTTTTCATTTGTTAAAACAAAAGTTGTGTGAAGCCCCAATTCTAACATTACCTGAAGGAAACGAGGATTTTGTCGTTTACTGTGATGCATCTCATCAAGGTCTTGGAGCTGTTTTGATGCAAAGAGAAAAAGCCATTGCTTATGCATCTCGACAACTTAAGACTCATGAGAAAAATTATACCACACATGATCTCGAACTAAGGGCAGTCGTGTTTGCTCTTAGAATATGGAGACACTATTTGTATGGTACAAAGTGTATAGTGTTCACCGATCATAAGAGCCTACAACATATTCTTGATCAAAAAGATCTAAATATGCGACAACGACGTTGGTTAGAACTACTCGCTGATTATGATTGTGAAATTCGTTATCATCCTGGAAAGGCTAATGTCGTAGCAGATGCCTTAAGCCGAAAAGAACGAATTAACCCACTTCGAGTCAGATCGCTAGTTATGACTCTCCATCCAAATCTACCTAGACAAATCCTTAAAGCTCAAAACGAAGCACTCAAAGAAGAAAACCTTAAGTTTGAGAACTTAAGAGGAATGGACAAAACTTTTGAAATACGTCCTGATGGAACTCGTTGCATCAAGAATAGAAGTTGGTTACCATATTATGGTAATTTGAGGAGCTTGATTATGCACGAATCCCAGAAATCAAAGTACTCCATTCATCCAGGTTCTGACAAAATGTATCAGGATCTAAAGAAACTCTACTGGTGGCCTAACATGAAGGCAATCATTGCTGAATATGTGGGCACGTGTTTAACATGTTCTAGAGTTAAAGCTGAATGTCAGAAGCCATCTGGTTTACTGATACAACCCGAAATTCCTATGTGGAAATGGTAAAGAATAACTATGGTTTTTGTTACAAAACTTCCTAGAACATCTAATGGACATGACGCAATCTGGGTCATTGTTGATCGTCTTACAAAATCTGCTCATTTCATTCCCATTCGAGAGATTGATAGTATGGAAACTCTTACGAAGTTATACATAAAAGAAATCATCTCCCGAAATGGAGTGCCAATATCTATCATATCAGATCGTGATCCTCACTTCACATCTAGATTCTGGAAATCAATACAAAGTGCTTTGGGTACTCAGTTAGACATGAGTACAGCCTATCATCCTCAAACCGATGGTCAAAGTGAAAGAACTATTCAGACACTTGAAGACATGCTTCGAGCTTGTGTTATTGACTTCGGAAAAGGGTGGGAAAGACATCTACCGTTGATAGAATTCTCCTATAATAACAGTTATCACGCCATTATCAAAGCGGCTCCATTCGAAGCACTTTATGGTCGAAAGTGTAGATCTCCGTTCCGCTGGGCTGAAGTTGGAGATGTTCAACTTACAGGACCAGAAATAATCCATGAAACCACCGAGAAGATCTTTCAAATTCGGCAACGCTTACAAACCGCTAGAGATCGACAAAGAAGTTATGCCAACATAAGACAAAAACCTTTAGAATTCCAAGTTGGAGATAGTGTTATGTTGAAAGTATCACCTCGAAAAGGTGTCATTCGTTTTGGAAAACGAGGAAAGCTTAATCCACGATACATTGGACCATTTAAAATCCTTGAACGGATTGGCCCAGTAGCATACAGAATTGATCTCCCTGAAGAGCTCAGTACTGTACACAATACTTTCCACGTTTCTAATCTCAAGAAATGTCTATCAAACGAATCTCTTATCATTCCAATGAAAGAACTTCAGCTTGACGATAAGCTCAATTTCATAGAAGAACCTGTGGAAAACATGGACCGAGAGGTCAAACAACTTAAACAAAGTTGTATCCCTATTGTCAAAGTACGATGGAACTCAAAAAGAGGCCCATAATTTACCTCGGAACGCGAAGATCAGATTCGTGCTAAATACCCACACCTATTTTCAAACATTACTCCTATATCAAACTAAATCTCGGGACGAGATTTCCTTAAGGGGGAAAGACTGTAACAACTCATAAATTTCCTCTATGTAATATACACTCATGATATATATGAGAACTACTTTTATGGGTTAAATTTTTGCTTCACTATATCTCAACTATGTAAAGTAACTTACATAGAAATCTAGACGTGCTTACGCAACCACTATTGCCAATTATATACATGATTACATCATGTAAACCCCTAAGTATGTCAAGTATATATATATCAAATATCATTTTGCTAAATATTCAATCAATACAACATCTTATATCCCAAAATTTACCAAAACAAGCATTATACCTTTACGGTTGATTCAAAAACCCTAATTACAAAATGAAACAAGTTTTGAAGTATGCAAGGCTTATGTAAAAGCTACTTTAACTAAAGTTTAGTGTGATACACTCATTGAATCATTTATCAAGTATTCAAATAACAATTTACAAGTCATTTAAGTATAAAGCCCTAATTTGGTCATCTTATGTCCTAAATCATGTTCAAACTTTCACACCGCTCTACCACAAGGTACAAGTACTCATTTTATAGATCCTAAACCCAAAACGGTACCTCTACATCATGTTAGACTCCAATCTAGAACCTCAATCCAAGATTTCAACATGACCTAAGCTAAAACAAGTCATTAACCTAGTTTTACCCGGTTTGACCTAGTTTTCAAGTTTAACCTAGTTTAACCCAATATAACCCTTAAAACTCTTGGTGAATCATTACTAAACCTCAAACACAATCCCTAAATCTGTCTAAACATAAATACTAAGACCCTAACTCATCAAATCCTAATCACAAAACCATAGCAAACCCGACATGACTAAAACTAGTTCATACTTGTAATTTCAAAATATGACCAGCCAATAAAACATAGAATCTGGACAAATCAATAAGACCTGAGTATTAAGTAAAAGAACTAGGTTTTAGCCCTATGTCTTTTGGTCATTTTGCAAATTGAGTCACCCCGATTCGACATCATATGAATTAGTTATAGCCGAAATGCCAAAGGTACACAGATTCGGCATACTTGTAGTAAACAGCTATTATCTCAAGATTTTGTGTAGTAACCTTTGAATATGTAAAACTAAAAGTTGTAGAGGACTCAAATATCTAACAATTCTCATAAATTTGAGCTTAAACGGAGTCACGGTTTGTAAATGACAAACAATTTACCGGGACTATTGTTGGCTGTTCAGAAATAGCCATGTATAAGCATAACCTTGTTAAACCAAGCACCCTAACACCTCAAGAACCTCTATGATCAAGCTACTACTGATCCTAGCACCTTAACACACACCTCCCTCATGCTTAGCACCTCCCTACATCATCCTAAGCAAGCAAGAAGGTAGCTTACAAGCACCTTGCCACCACATGCTTCCTAAACTTCACCATGTGCTTACACCTTGCAAAGCTACATCCCTAGCTTGTAATACTCATCAACTAGCTTAGCCTTAACATCCACCTAGCTTATCCTTGTCATGTACTCCAGCACTTGACACCTATCCTTGCAAAACTTAGCCATGAAGCCTTTCTTTGCCTATAAATAGCCATAACTAACACATAACTCTTCATTCCATTCTCAACTTCTCTAAAGCACTAAAAACTCTCTCAATCCAAGCACTAGCAGTAGCCTAAGGATGATATGATGTTCTAAGAAGGTTTACAAGAAAAGAAACCAAGAGTACAAGACCTAGAAGCCATTAACAAGTTGTAGTGATCATCAAGGCCTCAAAACTAGCACATACTCCCCTTTTCATCTTGTTCTTGCTCTATTTGTATTCAAGTAAGTTCTAAACACCCATGTTTGATCTTAGATATGTTATAGAACACCTAGATATGTTGTTATAATTATTACATGCCTTATGCTACCTTAAAACATTCATGAAACTATGATTGAACCTAGAAAACCCTAAATTTTTACTACTTATGATCAATTTGATTTCAAAGTTTTAAACTTTTTATGTTATTGTTATAAGATGTTCATAAGTCTTATAAGACATATAAGAACACAAATGAAACTTTACTTTAGCTTTTGATTCATAAAACAAGTCTATTTTAGTGTTAAAACATGTTATGAAACTATTTTCAAGATAAAGGACTAAATGTGTAATTTTTAAAACTATAAACTATAAGGACCTATTTTGCCATGATCATAAACTTAAATTTAAGTTTCTAATTTGCCATGTTTGAAAGTACAAGGTTTATATTACATATATGTGTCTATAAAAGACAAAACTTGTATAAGTTATAACTACAAGGGTATATTTTACCATTTTTTAAACTTAAAGGTATAAATGAGATATTTTGAAAAATATATAATAATCCTATAAGGTTTGATATTTTATTAACTAAATACAAATAATCCTTTTTATACATTGATTAAAACATATATAAACTCTAAATACATTATAAATATAAACATAACTTATTATCGAATAACTTTTAAAGAAACCTCAAAACCTATTTTCCTTAACACACAGACGTATCCTACTACTAGGGAATTTCATATTAAGATGTTTCATCCCGATATTACGTTCTGACTGAGTGGTTGGGTTTACGAGTTAAAGTGCCCTCGCTCCTCAAACGTTTATAGAATGGCTTCTGACATATGATGACCCGAATAGTGATACAACGATATTCATAAACTAATGAATCAAAGAAATAAACCTTTTAAACTATATTAAACAAAGTTTTGAAACATAACACAACTTAACTAAATACTTGACATATGATACCTCAGGTTGCGTGGTAAGAGCCGTCTACCTGAGTCCCTCTTGATATCAAGCAGATATCCCTAACCTAAGGTGAGTTCATAGCCTCACTTTTAAATGCTTTACAAACCCGTGAGGGGGATATATGCTCTAAACATGAATACAAGTATTTTGGTATGCTATCCTGATAAATTATTGCACGAGTACCTTGATCTGCCACTATAACATACATTTCATGAACCATAATCACTGTAACGTGAACGCGAATATTGTGAATAGATCTATTTGGAGTGTGACGATTCCCGTTGGTTTGCCTATACTTTTGGCAACAATAGCACTATATTTGAGAACAAAGAGGGTAACCTTGGCAAGTTACGCCTTACTTCTAGTCATTGATTGGTCTGCAGTACCATCACTGGACTTGGAAATGTTAACGTGGGGTGTCATGAGCTCAGATGCAATAATTATGATTTTAACGGGTGTAACAACATATCCCATTGATGATTAAACTTGTATTCAAACTATTATAACTCAAACCTATGAATTTCACTCAACCTTTGTGTTAACTTTGAGCATATTTATCCCAGGTAACTGAAAATCACACGGACTATGGCACGGAGAGGCAAAGGACATGAGGACGTCCAAACTTGTTATCATTCACTTTTATGTTTTCAAAATGTTCTTCGGGACCTCTGTTTGTAAATACTCTGATGAATAAATGAATGATAACTCTCTTTTAAAAACGTCTCTTTTGAGTCGTTTTCTATTATTGAGTACTGTGTATCATGAAGTAATACCCCAAAATAGCTTCCACTGCTATATGTAAAAATGAGGCTATGAACTCACCTTAGGTTAGGGATATCTGCTTGATATCAAGAGGGACTCATGTAGACGGCTTTTACCACGCAACCTGAGGCATCGTATGTCAAGTATTTAGTTAAGTTGTGTTATGTTTCAAAACTTTGTTTAATATAGTTTAAAAGGTTTATTTCTTTGATTCATTAGTTTATGAATATCGTTGTATCACTATTCGGGTCATCATATGTCAGAAGCCATTCTATAAACGTTTGAGGAGCGAGGGCACTTTAACTCGTAAACCCAACCACTCAGTCAGAACGTAATATCGAGATGGAACATCTTAATATGAAATTCCCTAGTAGTAGGATACGTCTGTGTGTTAAGGAAAATAGGTTTTGAGGTTTCTTTAAAAGTTATTCGATAATAAGTTATGTTTATATTTATAATGTATTTAGAGTTTATATATGTTTTAATCAATGTATAAAAAGGATTATTTGTATTTAGTTTATAAAATATCAAACCTTATAGGATTATTATATATTTTTCAAAATATCTCATTTATACCTTTAAGTTTAAAAAATGGCAAAATATACCCTTGTAGTTATAACTTATACAAGTTTTGTCTTTTATGGACACATATATGTAATATAAACCTTGTACTTTCAAACATGGCAAATTATAAACTTAAATTTAAGTTTATGATCATGGCAAAATAGGTCCTTATAGTTTATAATTTTAAAAATTACACATTTAGTCCTTTATCTTGAAAATAGTTTCATAACATGTTTTAACACTAAAATAGACTTGTTTTATGAATCAAAAGCTAAAGTAAAATTTCATTTGTGTTCTTATATTTCTTATAAGACTTATGAACATCTTATAACAATAACATAATAAGTTTAAAACTTTGAAATCAAATTGATCATAAGTAGTAAAAATTTAGGGTTTTCTAGGTTCAATCATAGTTTCATGAATGTTTTAAGGTATCATAATGCATGTAATCATTATAACAATATCTATAGGTGTTCTATAACATATCTAAGATCAAACATGGTTGTTTAGAACTTACTTGAATACAAATAGAGCAAGAACAAGATGAAAAGGGGAGTATGTGCTAGTTTTGAGGCCTTGATGATCACTACAACTTGTTAATGGCTTCTAGGTCTTGTACTCTTGGTTTCTTTTCTTGTAAACCTTATTAGAACATCATATCATCCTTAGGCTACTGCTAGTGCTTGGATTGAGAGAGTTTTTAGTGCTTTAGAGAAGTTGAGAATGGAATGAAGAGTTATGTGTTAGTTATGGTTATTTATAGGCAAAGAAAAGCTTCATGGTTAAGTTTTGCAAGGATAGGTGTCAAGTGCTGGAGTACATGACAAGAATAAGCTAGGAGGATGTTAAGGCTAAGCTAGTTGATGAGTATTACAAGCTAGGGATATATCTTTGCAAGGTGTAAACACATGGTGAAGTTTAGGAAGCATGTGGTGGCAAGGTGCTTGTAAGCTACCTTCTTGCTTGCTTAGGATGATGTAGGGAGGTGCTAAGCATGAGGGAGGTGTGTGTTATGGTTCTAGGATCAGTAGTAGCTTGATCATAGAGGTTCTTGAGGTGTTAGGGTGCTTGGTTTAACAAGGTTATGCTTATACATGGCTGTTTTTGGACAGCCAGCAATAGTCCCGGTAAATTGTTTGTCATTTACAAACCGTGACTCCGTTTAAGCTCAAATTTGTGAGAATTGTTAGATATTTGAGTCCTATACAACTTTTAGTTTTACATATTCAAGGGTTACTACATAAAATCTTGAGATAATAGCTGTTTACTACAAGTATGCCGAATCTGCGTACCTTTGGCATTTCGGCTATAACTAATTCATATGATGTCGAATCGGGGTGATTCAATTTGCAAAATGGCCACAAGACATAGGGCTAAAACCTAGTTCTTTTACTTAATACTCAGGTCTTATTGATTTGTCCAGATTCTATGTTTTATTGGCTGGTCATATTCTGAAATTACAAGTATGAACTAGTTTTAGTCATGCCGGGTTTGCTATGGTTTTGTGATTAGGATTTGATGAGTTAGGGTCTTAGTATTTATGTTTAGACAGATTTAGGGATTGTGTTTGAGGTTTATTAATGATTCACCAAGAGTTTTAAGGGTTTTATTGGGTTAAACTAGGTTAAACTTGAAAACTAGGTCAAACCGGGTAAAACTAGGTTAATGACTTGTTTTAGCTTAGGTCATGTTGAAATCTTGGACTGAGGTTCTATATTGGAGTCTAACATGATGTAGAGGTACCGTTTTGGGTTTAGGATCTATAAAATGAGTATGTGTACCTTGTGGTAGAGCGGTGTGAAAGTTTGAACATGATTTAGGACATAAGATGACCAAATTAGGGCTTTATACTTAAATGACTTGTAAATTGTTATTTGAATACTTGCTCAATTATTCAATGAGTGTATCACACTAAACTTAGTTAAAGTAGCTTTTACATAAGCCTTGCATACTTCAAAACTTGTTTCATTTTGTAATTAGGGTTTTTGAATCAACCGTAAAGGTATAATGCTTGTTTTGGTAAATTGTGGGATATAAGATGTTGTATTGATTGAATATTTAGCAAAATGATCTTTGATATATATATACTTGACATACTTAGGGGTTTACATGATGTAATCATGTATATAATTGGCAATAGTGGTTGCGTAAGCACGTCTAGATTTCTATGTAAGTTACTTTACATAGTTGAGATATAGTGAAGCAAAAATTTAACCCATAAAAGTAGTTCTCATATATATCATGAGTGTATATTACATAAAGGAAATTTATGAGTTGTTACAGTCTTTCCCCCTTAAGGAAATCTCGTCCCGAGATTTAGTTTGATATAGGAGTAGTGTTTGAAAATAGGTGTGGGTATTTAGCACGAATCTGATCTTCGCGTTCCCAGGTAAATTCTGGGCCTCTTTTAGAGTTCCATCGTACTTTGACAATAGGGATACGACTTTGTTTAAGTTGTTTGATCTCTCGGTCCATGATTTCCACAGGTTCTTCTATGAAATTGAGCATATCGTCAAGCTGAAGTTCTTTCATTGGAATGATAAGAGATTCGTTTGATAGACAATTCTTGAGATTAGAAACGTGGAAAGTATTGTGTACAGTACTGAGCTCTTCAGAAAGCTCAATTCTTTATGCTACTGGGCCAATCCGTTCAAGGATTTTAAATGGTCCAATGTATCGTGGATTAATCTTTCCTCGTTTTCCAAAACGAATGACACCTTTTCGAGGTGATACTTTCAATATAACACGATCTCCAACTTGGAATTCTAAAGGTTTTCGTCTTATGTTGGCATTACTTCTTTATCGATCTCTAGCGGTTTGTAAGCGTTGTCGAATTTGAAAGATCTTCTCGGTGGTTTTATGGATTATTTATGGTCCTGTAAGTTGAACATCTCCAACTTCAGCCCAGCAGACCGGGAGATCTGCACTTTCGACCATAAAGTGCTTCGAATGGAGCCGCTTTGATACTGGCGTGATAACTGTTATTATAGAAGAATTCTATCAACGGTAGATGTCTTTCCCACCCTTTTCCGAAGTCAATAACACAAGCTCGGAGCATGTCTTCAAGTGTCTGAATAGTTCTTTCATTTTGACCATCGGTTTGAGGATGATAGGCTGTACTCATGTCTAACTGAGTACCCAAAGCACTTTGTATTGATTTCCAGAATCTAGATGTGAAGCGAGGATCACGATCTGATATGATAGATATTGGCACTCTATGTCGGGAGATGATTTCTTTTATGTATAACTTCGTAAGAGTTTCCATACTATCAATCTCTCGAATGGGAATGAAATGAGCAGATTTTGTAAGACGATCAACAATGACCCAGATTGCGTCATGTCCATTAGATGTTCTAGGAAGTTTTGTAACAAAATCCATAGTTATTCTTACCCATTTCCACATAGGAATTTCGGGTTGTATCAATAAACCAGATGGCTTCTGACATTCATCTTTAACTCTGGAACATGTTAAACACGTGCCCACATATTCAGCAATGATTGCCTTCATGTTAGGCCACCAGTAGAGTTTCTTTAGATCCTGATACATTTTGTCAGAACCTGGATGAATGGAGTACTTTGATTTATGGGATTCGTGCATAATCAAGCTTCTCAAATTACCATAATATGGTAACCAACTTCTATTCTTGATGCAACGAGTTCCATCAGGACGTATTTCAAAAGTTTTGTCCATTCCTCTTAAGTTCTCAAACTTAAGGTTTTCTTCTTTGAGTGCTTCGTTTTGAGCTTTAAGGATTTGTCTAGGTAGAGTTGGATGGAGAGTCATAACTAGCGATCTGACTCGAAGTGGGTTAATTCGTTCTTTTCGGCTTAAGGCATCTGCTATGACATTAGCCTTTCCAGGATGATAACGAATTTCACAATCATAATCAGCGAGTAGTTCTAACCAACGTCGTTGTCGCATATTTAGATCTTTTTGATCAAGAATATGTTGTAGGCTCATATGATCGGTGAACACTATACACTTTGTACCATACAAATAGTGTCTCCATATTCTAAGAGCGAACACGACTGCCCCTAGTTCGAGATCATGTGTGGTATAATTTTTCTCATGAGTCTTAAGTTGTCGAGATGCATAAGCAATGGCTTTTTCTCTTTGCATCAAAACAGCTCCAAGACCTTGATGAGATGCATCACAGTAAACGACAAAATCGTCGTTTCCTTCAGGTAATGCTAGAATTGGGGCTTCACACAACTTTTGTTTTAACAACTGAAAAGCTGTTTCTTGATCTTTTCCCCAGATATACTTTTTGTTCTTCTGGGTTAGTTCAGTCAAAGGCTTTGCAATTTTTGAAAAACCTTCGATGAACCTTCGATAATAACCAGCAAGTCCTAAAAACTGGCGTATCTCTGTAGGTGTAGTAGGAGATGCCCAATTTTTTACTGCTTCAATTTTTGCAGGATCAACATGGATCCCTTGATTATCAATCAAATGTCCAAGAAATGGCACAACATTGATCCAAAAGTCACACTTTGAGAATTTAGCATACAACTTCTCTTTCTTGAGTAATTCAAGAATTATTCTCAGATGGTTTGCGTGATCTTCTTCATTGCGAGAATAGATGAGAATATCATCGATGAACACAATTACAAACTTATCCAAGTAAGGTTTACACACACGGTTCATGAGATCCATGAATACAGCTGGTGCATTAGTTAACCCAAATGACATCACTTGAAATTTATAGTGTCCATACCGAGTTCTGAATGCGGTTTTTGGAATATCTTCCTCCCTAACTCTCAGTTGATGATAACCTGAGCGTAGGTCAATTTTTGAGTAAATACTCGAACCTTGAAGTTGGTCGAATAAGTCATCAATTCTGGGTAACGGGTAACGATTCTTTATAGTGAGTTTATTCAAACCTCGGTAGTCGATACACATTCTAAAAGTTCCGTCTTTTTTCTTGACAAATAAGACAGGAGCTCCCCAAGGTGATGTACTAGGACGAATAAAACCACGATCGGTTAATTCTTGAAGTTGAGTAGATAGTTCCTAAATTTCTAAAGGAGCTAATCTATAAGGTGATCGAGCTATAGGTGCAGCACCCGGAATCAAATCGATTTGAAATTCTACTTGGCGAGTAGGAGGAAGGCCAGGTAGATCTTTGGGAAAAACTTCTGAAAACTCTCTGACTATAGGTATATCTTCAAGTCGCTTCTCGTCAGGCTTGTTCTCCGTTACTTGAATTACGAATACTTGGCAACCTCGAGATATATATCTCTCAGTTTTTATACAGGATACAAGATTTAGTCGGGTTTACTTCGATCTCCTCGGATAATTAGAGTTTCATCATTTATAGGAATATGAACGACTTTCTCGTTACATAGGATTTTGGCATGAGTTTTGGATAACCAATCCATACCAATAACAACATCAAAACTGCCGAGTTGAATTGGCATGAGATCAATTTTGAAAGGTTGTTTTGACAAGGTTAAGGTACAGTTTTGGAGAATAGTATTAGTACTAACTAAGTTTCCATCGTCCATCTCGATATCATAATAGGTACTTAAGGTAATGGGGATAATATTTAGTTTAGAAGCAAGAGATGTAGATACGAAGCTTTTATCAGCTCCAGAATCAAATAATACTCTAGCCAGATGTTGATTAAGAAGGAACATACCCGTAACTACGTTAGGGTCTTGTGGAGCGTTTTTTCCCTTAACATATAGGCTCTTCCTTGGGCACCATTGTTGTTCTTTCGGCATTGATTTGCATAATGCCCTTTCTCTCCACAGGCATGACAAGTAACTGTCACTGGTAGCTGATTACTTCCGGTGGCTGGTCCCTTGTTTCTATAGTTCTTTGTTAAGTGGCCCGTCTTGTTACAAGTTCGGCATTTAACACTGCAGAGACCGGTATGGTGAAGAGAACACATTCTACACAGTGCTAGACTTCCGGAATACCTATTAGTCTCAGCTAGAGTAGCAGCATAAGATCTAAACGTTTCTTGCCTTTGGTTCTGATAAGGGTTGGTGGTACGGTTCTGGTTATTTATCTTATGGTTACAATTATTGTTGAAAGTTCTTTTGTCTTCGAACTTTCTTTTATGATCATTGGATCCTTGCACAGGGTTGGTCCTGGTTACTTGATCCATCAGCTTTTGAGTAATGGTAATGACTTCCTCCAAAGATTGAGGTTTAGAGGCAGTAACATTTCCTTTGATACTCGAAGGCAACCCTCCGATAAAAACTTCCATTGTTCTCTCAGTATCTGGCACCATGTTGGGACATAGAAGTGCCAATTCCTGAAATCTTCTTATGTAAGTTTTGATATCGGTTCCCTTTACAGTAAGATGGTAGAATTCCTCTTCCATCTTCTGGATTTCAGTTCGGACAATATTTCTTGATTAGGAGTTTCTTGAATTCAGCCCAAGTAATCTTATAAGCTTCCTCAATTCCCATAGGTTGGGCAAATGAGTTCCACCAAGATAAGGCTTCATCAGTAAGAGTACCAGTAGCAAACTTGACCTTACAGTCTTCAGTACAGTTGCTACGAGAAAATACTGATTCGCTTCGTTCAAACCAGCGGATTAATCCAACGGCTCCTTCTGTGCCCTTAAAATTAAAGGGTTGACAGCTCATGAACTCCTTGTAGCTACTTTTTCTTGCTACGGAAACTTCTCTAGGAGCAAGATTTGCATTATTAGCATTGGCTATGTTTGCAGCTTGAGTTTCTAGTGCTGCAGCAACACTGTCAGCAACTAGTTGCCGGATGGCATCTTGACCCATAGACGGAGGGGCAGATGTTGATGCTTCTTGGGAGCCATTCTATCAAAATTTACAAAATACACATGATAAGAATAATATCATAGTTGGGTAAAATTTGCGGAAAATTTTTCAACATAGACATTTTATTTGATACACGATTTATCAAAAGAGTACATTGCAGAATACAACGGAAAAGATCTAAACATCTAAGGATAGTATTCTAATAGTTCTTAGATTCTTTGGTCTCTTCGGTTTTCTCGAGAGTTGGTTCACTTCCTAAGGGTCTTAGTATGATCCATAGGGAGTTATTCATCTCAGCCAACATTTGATCCATTTTTTTACAAAGTCAGGTATTGCATTAATGACTTCAGCTATTGGTGGTGGAGAATCTGGTCTAAATGGTGATGATGATCCTACGGATGATGATGGAGATCCAACAGGTGACTCGATACCTCTAGGTGAAATCTCTTGATTATCTTCTTGTCTATAATGTGTAGCCATAAGTCCTATGTATATAGGCTTGGGATAACCTGGTGGTGGACAATCCATAGTACTTCCTGATTTCATAAAAATGAGAAATTTTGGTAACCGAACAAAATAAATAACCACATAATGCAAAAACTTCTTTTTATTTATAAAGAAAACTTCTTGTTTATTTACAAAAGATGATTATTTATATTACACATCTTCTATTCTACATTTGTACAAAAACAGTAAAAACTAAGGATTTGATAAGTCTGGTGGTCTTGTAGTCTCGTGTTGTTCACTTATGGTTTTTAAGGTCTTGGATAGCTTCTAGGAGGATCTTGGTATCAGAATGATGACGTAGTTGGATATCTTCGATGATCATCTCGAGAGTAGAGATTCTAACTCGAGCAAGTACGACTTCATCGGCATGGAGTTCTTGTTTCTTTTGTAATTCCATGATTTTAGTATTAGCCTTTTCTAGTTCGATCTCTAACCTCCTAAAAGTCTTTCTGAATAAGGACCCTCCCTTTTTTAAGACCATAAATATCATTTTCTATTTCTTCAATTCGTTCCAAGGGTATTTCATCCAAGTGGTTTAAGATCATTTCTATCCATTCTTGGTGCCTTTCTAATGGTGATTTGTGTGAACTTTCTCCTGTTTCGAATACATATGGTGGTGTAGGTGATGGAAAACAAGTTTTCTTATTAGGTGGAAAAGGTTCATCTGGAGTATAGAAATCTGGAGGTGGAGCTTGAGGTGGGATAACGAGATTTTCATTATACACTTGCATATAGGGATCTTTGGGATTAGGTTGAATAGCTAATGAAGCTATAAAGTATTGATTCCATTGTTCCGATAAATCAGAATCAGAGACATCGTTAGGATTTGGGAAATAGTCAGAATCCAAATCAGGCTCAGATTCAGAATCAAAATCCGAATCACGAGAGAAATCTGGTGAGTTAGGATTCGAATTCACTTCTTCCTTCGGAATTATAGGATTGGGAAACATAGTTCTGTAATAGTTTCGATAGAAAAATAATCATAAGTACATAAATATTTAATACATATATACTTAGGTTATTTACTCTTCATGTAGCGTTTGGGGAAAGCAGTGGCACGGAGGACTTTTTCAAAAATTAGTTATAGTTAAGGTAAAAACCTTGTTCTCTATAACTGTGGCTCTGATACCAATCTGTAACACCCTCATTTTTACATATAGCAGCGAAAGCTATTTTGGGGTATTACTTCATGATACACAGTACTCAATAATAGAAAACGACTCAAAAGAGACATTTTTAAAAGAGAGTTATCATTCATTTATTCATCAGAGTATTTACAAACAGAGGTCCCGAAGAACATTTTGAAAACATAAAAGTGAATGATAACAAGTTTGGACGTCCTCATGTCCTTTGCCTCTCCGTGCCATAGTCCGTGTGATTTTCAGTTACCTGGGATAAATATGCTCAAAGTCAACACAAAGGTTGAGTGAAATTCATAGGTTTGAGTTATAATAGTTTGAATACAAGTTTAATCATCAATGGGATATGTTGTTACACCCGTTAAAATCATAATTATTGCATCTAAGCTCATGACACCCCACGTTAACATTTCCAAGTCCAGTGATGGTACTGCAGACCAATCAATGACTAGAAGTAAGGCGTAACTTGCCAAGGTTACCCTCTTTGTTCTCAAATATAGTGCTATTGGTGCCAAAAGTATAGGCAAACCAACGGGAGTCGTCACACTCCAAATAGATCTATTCACAATATTCGCGTTCACGTTACGGTGATTATGGTTCATGAAATGTATGTTATAGTGGCAGATCAAGGTACTCGTGCAATAATTTATCAGGATAGCATACCAAAATACTTGTATTCATGTTTAGAGCATATATCCCCCTCACGGGTTTGTAAAGCATTTAAAAGTGAGGCTATGAACTCACCTTAGGTTAGGGATATCTGCTTGATATCAAGAGGGACTCAGGTAGACGGATTTTACCACGCAACTTGAGGTATCGTATGTCAAGTATTTAGTTAAGTTGTGTTATGTTTCAAAACTTTGTTTAATATAGTTTAAAAGGTTTATTTCTTTGATTCATTAGTTTATGAATATCGTTGTATCACTATTCGGGTCATCATATGTCAGAAGCCATTCTATAAACGTTTGAGGAGCGAGGGCACTTTAACTCGTAAACCCAACCACTCAGTCAGAACGTAATATCGAGATGGAACATCTTAATATGAAATTCCCTAGTAGTAGGATACGTCTGTGTGTTAAGGATAATAGGTTTTGAGGTTTCTTTAAAAGTTATTCGATAATAAGTTATGTTTATATTTATAATGTATTTAGAGTTTATATATGTTTTAATCAATGTATAAAAAGGATTATTTGTATTTAGTTTATAAAATATCAAACCTTATAGGATTATTATATATTTTTCAAAATATCTCATTTATACCTTTAAGTTTAAAAAATGGCAAAATATACCCTTGTAGTTATAACTTATACAAGTTCTGTCTTTTATGGACACATATATGTAATATAAACCTTGTACTTTCAAACATGGCAAATTAGAAAATTAAATTTAAGTTTATGATCATGGCAAAATAGGTCCTTATAGTTTATAGTTTTAAAAATTACACATTTAGTCCTTTATCTTGAAAATAGTTTCATAACATGTTTTAACACTAAAATAGACTTTTTTTATGAATCAAAAGCTAAAGTAGAGTTTCATTTGTGTTCTTATATTTCTTATAAGACTTATGAACATCTTATAACAATAACATAATAAGTTTAAAACTTTGAAATCAAATTGATCATAAGTAGTAAAAATTTAGGGTTTTCTAGGTTCAATCATAGTTTCATGAATGTTTTAAGGTATCATAAGGCATGTAATCATTATAACAACATCTCTAGGTGTTCTATAACATATCTAAGATCAAACATGGGTGTTTAGAACTTACTTGAATACAAATAGAGCAAGAACAAGATGAAAAGGGGAGTATGTGCTAGTTTTGAGGCCTTGATGATCACTACAACTTGTTAATGGCTTCTAGGTCTTGTACTCTTGGTTTCTTTTCTTGTAAACCTTCTTAGAACATCATATCATCCTTAGGCTACTGCTAGTGCTTGGATTGAGAGAGTTTTTAGTGCTTTAGAGAAGTTGAGAATGGAATGAAGAGTTATGTGTTAGTTATGGCTATTTATAGGCAAAGAAAGGCTTCATGGCTAAGTTTTGCAAGGATAGGTGTCAAGTGCTGGAGTACATGACAAGGATAAGCTAGGAGGATGTTAAGGCTAAGCTAGTTGATGAGTATTACAAGCTAGGGATGTAGCTTTGCAAGGTGTAAGCACATGGTGAAGTTTAGGAAGCATGTGGTGGCAAGGTGCTTGTAAGCTACCTTCTTGCTTGCTTAGGATGATGTAGGGAGGTGCTAAGCATGAGGGAGGTGTGTGTTAAGGTGCTAGGATCAGTAGTAGCTTGATCATATAGGTTCTTGAGGTGTTAGGGTGCTTGGTTTAACAAGGTTATGCTTATACATGGCTGTTTCTGGACAGCCAGCAATAGTCCCGGTAAATTGTTTGTCATTTACAAACCGTGACTCCGTTTAAGCTCAAATTTGTGATAATTGTTAGATATTTGAGTCCTCTACAACTTTTAGTTTTACATATTCAAGGGTTACTACACAAAATCTTGAGATAATAGCTGTTTACTACATGTATGCCGAATCTGCGTACCTTTGGTATTTCAGCTATAACTAATTCATATGATGTCGAATCGGGGTGATTCAATTTGCAAAATGACCACAAGACATAGGGCTAAAACCTAGTTCTTTTACTTAATAGTCAGGTCTTATTGATTTGTCCAGATTCTATGTTTTATTGGCTGGTCATATTCTGAAATTACAAGTATGAACTAGTTTTATTCATGCCGGGTTTGCTATGGTTTTGTGATTAGGATTTGATGAGTTAGGGTCTTAGTATTTATGTTTAGACAGATTTAGGGATTGTGTTTGAGGTTTAGTAATGATTCACCAAGAGTTTTAAGGGTTTTATTGGGTTAAACTAGGTTAAACTTGAAAACTAGGTCAAACCGGGTAAAACTAGGTTAATGACTTATTTTAGCTTAGGTCATGTTGAAATATTAGATTGAGGTTCTAGATTGGAGTCTAACATGATGTAGAGGTACCGTTTTGGGTTTAGGATCTATAAAATGAGTACTTGTACCTTGTGGTAGAGCGGTGTGAAAGTTTGAACATGATTTAGAACATAAGATGACCAAATTAAGGCTTTATACTTAAATGACTTGTAAATTGTTATTTGAATACTTGCTCAATGATTCAATGAGTGTATCACACTAAACCTTAGTTAAAGTAGCTTTTACATAAGCCTTGCATACTTCAAAACTTGTTTCATTTTGTAATTAGGGTTTTTGAATCAACCGTAAAGGTATAATGCTTGTTTTGGTAAATTGTGGGATATAAGATGTTGTATTGAGGAATGGACAAAACTTTTGAAATACGTCCTGATGGAACTCGTTGCATCAAGAATAGAAGTTGGTTACCATATTATGGTAATTTTAGGAGCTTGATTATGCACGAATCCCATAAATCAAAGTACTCCATTCATCCAGGTTCTGACAAAATGTATCAGGATCTAAAGAAACTCTACTGGTGGCCTAACATGAAGGCAATCATTGCTGAATATGTGGGCACGTGTTTAACATGTTCCAGAGTTAAAGCTGAATGTCAGAAGCCATCTGGTTTACTGATACAACCCGAAATTCCTATGTGGAAATGGGAAAGAATAACTATGGATTTTGTTACAAAACTTCCTAGAACATCTAATGGACATGACGCAATCTGGGTCATTGTTAATCGTCTTACAAACTCTGCTCATTTCATTCCCATTCGAGAGATTGATAGTATGGAAACTCTTACGAAGTTATACATAAAAGAAATCATCTCCCGACATGGAGTGCCAATATCTATCATATCAGATCGTGATCCTCACTTCACATCTAGATTCTGGAAATCAATACAAAGTGCTTTGGGTACTCAGTTAGACATGAGTACAGCCTATCATCCTCAAACCGATGGTCAAAGTAAAAGAACTATTCAGACACTTGAAGACATGCTCCGAGCTTGTGTTATTGACTTCGGAAAAGGGGGGGAAAGACATCTACCGTTGATAGAATTCTCCTATAATAACAGTTATCACGCCAGTATCAAAGCGGCTCCATTCGAAGCACTTTATGGTCGAAAGTGCAGATCTCCGGTCTGCTAGGCTGAAGTTGGAGATGTTCAACTTACAGGACCAGAAATAATCCATGAAACCACCGAGAAGATCTTTCAAATTCGACAACGCTTACAAACCGCTAGAGATCGACAAAGAAGTTATGCCAACATAAGACGAAAACCTTTAGAATTCCAAGCTGGAGATCGTGTTATGTTGAAAGTATCACCTCGAAAAGGTGTCATTCGTTTTGGAAAACGAGGAAAGCTTAATCCACGATACATTGGACCATTTAAAATTCTTGAACGGATTGGCCCAGTAGCATACAGATTTGAGCTCCCTGAAGAGCTCAGTACTGTACACAATACTTTCCACGTTTCTAATCTCAAGAAATGTCTATCAAACGAATCTCTTATCATTCCAATGAAAGAACTTCAGCTTGACGATAAGCTCAATTTCATAAAAGAACCTGTGGAAATCATGGACCGAGAGGTCAAACAACTTAAACAAAGTCGTATCCCTATTGTCAAAGTACAATGGAACTCAAAAAGAGGCCCAGAATTTACCTGGGAACGCGAAGATCTGATTCGTGCTAAATACCCACACCTATTTTCAAACACTACTCCTATATCAAACTAAATCTCGGGACGAGATTTCCTTAAGGGGGAAAGACTGTAACAACTCATAAATTTCCTCTATGTAATATACACTCATGATATATATGAGAACTACTTTTATGGGTTATAGAGAACAAGGTTTTTACCTTAACTATAACTAATTTTTGAAAAAGTCCTCCGTGCCACTGCTTTCCCCAAACGCTACATGAAGAGTAAATAACCTAAGTATATATGTATTAAATATTTATGTACTTATGATTATTTTTCTATCGAAACTATTACAGAACTATGTTTCCCAATCCTATAATCCCGAAGGAAGAAGTGAATTCGAATCCTAACTCACCAGATTTCTCTCGTGATTCGGATTTTGATTCTGAATCTGAGCCTGATTTGGATTCTGACTATTTCACAAATCCTAACGATGTCTCTGATTCTGATTTATCAGAACAATGGAATCAATACTTTATAGCTTCATTAGCTATTCAACCTAATCCCGAAGATCCCTATATGCAAGTCTATAATGAAAATCTCGTTATCCCACCTCAAGCTCCGCCTCCAGATTTCTATACTCCAGATGAACCTTTTCCACCTAATAAGAAAACTTGTTTTCCATCACCTACACCACCATATGTATTCGAAACAGGAGAAAGTTCACACAAATCACCATTAGAAAGGCACCAAGAATGGATAGAAATGATCTTAAACCACTTGGATGAAATACCCTTGGAACGAATTGAAAAAGAAATAGAAAATGATATTTATGGTCTTAAAAATGGGAGGGTCCTCATTCAGAAAGACTTTAGGAGGTTAGAGATCGAACTAGAAAAGGCTAATACTCAAATCATGGAATTACAAAAGAAACAAGAACTCCATGCCGATGAAGTCGTACTTGCTCGAGTTAGAATCTCTACTCTCGAGATGATCATCGAAGATATCCAACTACGTCATCATTCTGATACCAAGATCCTCCTAGAAGCTATCCAAGACCTTAAAAACCATAAGTGAACAACACGAGACTACAAGACCACCAGACTTATCAAATCCTTAGTTTTTACTGTTTTTGTACAAATGTAGAATAGAAGATGTGTACTATAAATAATCATCTTTTGTAAATAAACAAGAAGTTTTCTTTATAAATAAAAAGAAGTTTTTGCATTACGTGGTTATTTATTTTGTTCGGTTACCAAAATTTCTCATTTTTATGAAATCAGGAAGTACTATGGATTGTCCACCACCAGGTTATCCCAAGCCTATATACATAGGACTTATGGCTACACATTATAGACAAGAAGATAATCAAGAGATTTCACCTATAGGTATCGAGTCACCTGTTGGATCTCCATCATCATCCGTAGGATCATCATCACCATTTAGACCAGATTCTCCACCACCAATAGCTGAAGTCATTAATGCAATACCTGACTTTGCAAAAATGGATCAAATGTTGGCTGAGATGAATAATTCCCTATGGATCATACCAAGACCCTTAGGAAGTGAACCAACTCCCGAGAAAACCGAAGAGACCAAAGAATCCAAGAACTATTAGAATACTATCCTTAGATGTTTAGATGTTTTCCGTTGTATTCTGCAATGTACTCTTTTGATAAATCCTGTATCAAATAAAATGTCTATGTTGAAAAATTTTCCGTAAATTTTACCCAACTATGATATTATATTTATCATGTGTATTTTGTAAATGTTGATAGAATGGCTCCCAAGAAGTCATCAACATCTACCCCTCCATCTATGAGTCAAGATGCCATCCGACAACTAGTTGCTGACAGTGTTGCTGCAGCACTAGAAACTCAAGCTGCAAACATAGCCAATGCTAATAATGCAAATCCTGCTCCTAGAGAAGTTTCCGTAGCAAGAAAAAGTAGCTACAAGGAGTTCATGAGCTGTCAACCCTTTAATTTTAAGGGCACAGAAGGAGCCGTTGGATTAATCCGCTGGTTTGAACGAAGCGAATCAGTATTTTCTCGTAGCAACTGTACTGAAGACTGTAAGGTCAAGTTTGCTACTGGTACTCTTACTGATGAAGCCTTATCTTGGTGGAACTCATTTGCCCAACCTATGAGAATTGAGGAAGCTTATAAGATTACTTGGGCTGAATTCAAGAAACTGCTAATCAAGAAATATTGTCCCCGAACTGAAATCCAGAAGATGTTTAACACTAAAATAGACTTGTTTTATGAATCAAAAGCTAAAGTAAAGTTTCATTTGTGTTCTTATATTTCTTATAAGACTTATGAACATCTTATAACAATAACATAATAAGTTTAAAACTTTAAAATCAAATTGATCATAAGTAGTAAAAATTTAAGGTTTTCTAGGTTCAATCATAGTTTCATGAATGTTTTAAGGTATCATAAGGCATGTAATCATTATAACAACATCTCTAGGTGTTCTATAACATATCTAAGATCAAACATGGGTGTTTAGAACTTACTTGAATACAAATAGAGCATGAACAATATGAAAAGGGGAGTATGTGCTAGTTTTGAGGCCTTGATGATCACTACAACTTGTTAATGGCTTCTAGGTCTTGTACTCTTGGTTTCTTTTCTTGTAAACCTTCTTAGAACATCATATCATCCTTAGGCTACTGCTAGTGCTTGGATTGAGAGAGTTTTTAGTGCTTTAGAGAAGTTGAGAATGGAATGAGAGTTATGTGTTAGTTATGGCTATTTATAGGCAAAGAAAGGCTTAATGGCTAAGTTTTGCAAGGATAGGTGTCAAGTGCTGGAGTACATGACAAGGATAAGCTAGGAGGATGTTAAGGCTAAGCTAGTTGATGAGTATTACAAGCTAGGGACGTAGCTTTGCAAGGTGTAATCACATGGTGAAGTTTAGGAAGCATGTGGTGGCAAGGTGCTTGTAAGCTACCTTCTTGCTTGCTTAGGATGATGTAGGGAGGTGCTAAGCATGAGGGAGGTGTGTGTTAAGGTGCTAGGATCAGTAGTAGCTTGATCATAGAGGTTCTTGAGGTGTTAGGGTGCTTGGTTTAACAAGGTTATGCTTAGATAAGAATAAAACTTCATCAATATAAACAAATATAAAATCATAATCCTAAAAAATACTATCCAGTAGTCTCACAAATATTTGTAAGACTACTGGATAGTATTTTTTAGGATTATGATTTTATATTTGTTTATATTGATGAAGTTTTATTCTTATCTAAGGATATAGAGTCACATATATCCTTAGATAAGAATAAAACTTCATCAATATAAACAAATATAAAATCATAATCCTAAAAAATACTATCCATTAGTCTTACAAATATTTGTGGTATATTTTTTAATTCAAAAGGCATGACAAGTTATTCGTACTGTCCTTGAGGAGTAGAAAATGTTGTATACGCAATACTATCTAGATGCATTTTTACTTGCGAAAATTCACTTTTATTATCAAATTTTAAAAACATATTTTATCAAACTTTCTTTATGTGGTAAAAAGTAACTATCAAATATGGTATTACTATTTTCATTTAACTTTTTTGTAGCTTATAACCATTCTCGCTTTACCTCTAGCAACTTCTACATGCTTTCTTACCATATAAGCAAGTGAATTATGTGGGTCATGATTTAATCTGATAAACTTCTGGTTTAATAATTCTTTTATTTCATTTTAAAATTCGTTTTTATATCTGAGATTATATCCCGTAGGGTTTACTCTTATATTTGTATCTTTATCTTTTATTTGTAACTTAACAATTATCTGATTCATATCCAAAATTTTAATGAGATATCAGTATAACATTTTCTTAACTTATCGTTAATGTCATTTATGTTAGAATCTAATTTTCTTAGATTAACTTGGTATTCTAGAATTTCTTCCCACTTAAATAAGGTTTCCCCCTTAGCTAAAATATGTTTTTCTTGGTATCTATCATCATGTTGGTTTGTGCGTGTTTTAAATAATATTGGTTTTGATTCATGTATGCTTTTATATGTCTTTTCACAAGTATCTAATGGTGACAGGTTGTTTTAAAACTTATTTGATATGATATCTTATAAAATAATGCTTTTATATGTCTTTTCACAAGTATCTAATGGTGACATGTTGTTTTAAAACTTATTTGATATGATATCTTATCAAATATTAATTTGTGAACTATTTTTATGAAGTTATTTCCTTAAACAACATCAGATGTTAATGTTAGATTATAGAAATGAAAAGGAGGACATCTTATTATGTAAGATCCTAATAAAATTATTAGTTTTTTTACCCTTTTATTTATTTTTATAATACTATTTATACCTCTTCTTACATGTACATCTAACTCTTGATGATATTTTTCTAGAAAATAACACGACCTGTAAATGCAGCAACCTGCTCCACACTCTAAATATGCAACATAATATTATTTTTTATAATCTTTGTAAGTAATTCTTATCAGAATATAAATGCTAAGGGGTCTTGTCATTTAAGAATATATACAATTTTTTCATTAAGAGTTATTTTTACCCCTTTATTTATTTTTATAATACTATTTATACCTCTTTTTACATGTACATCTAAATCTTGATGATATTCTTCTAGAAAACAGTCTGACCTGCAAATGCAACAACCTGCTCCACACTCTAAATATGCAACATAATATTATTTTTTTATAATCTTTATAAGTAGTTCTTATCAGAACATAAATGCTAAGGGGTCTTGTCATTTAAGAATATATAATTTTTTCATTAAAATTTATTTTTGATCCATAAGATCTAATATCATAAGGTTTGACATTTTTTAAGAATGTCAATCCCAACATAATTTATAATGTGTAATTTTTACTTTGAGTTTCTATTCGTAATCGTATAAGGATTATTTCTTGTCCAAATCTAAGCGTTGTCTCTAATGCCTCCTTTATTTCATGTAACTTACCATGAAATTTTGTATATTGGTGAGGTTCATCTAGCGTGTACTTTTGTAGTTGTGAGCATAATTAATGTCTTATATAATTTGCATTGGCTCCTGTATCTATCAGTATATTTGTAGTAGAGAATCTTGATCCATTATAATCTTCAACTTGAATTTTATAGTTTTTTACACTATCTTCCTTTGTCGTGATCATATTTTCATATCTATTAGAATAATATTCTCTTTTCATTAGGTTATTAGAAACCATTGAATTTTTTAAAGATAACCTTAGGCATCATTTGATTTGTTAATGAAGCTTTGTCTTGTAATTCTAGATTTAGAGGTCTTGACTCAATTTCTTCTATCTTAAATAATGTAGGTACTTGTACCTTATATACTTTCATTAAACAAATGAGAAAAATCTATTATTATTTTTATACTAAAATGATCTGAATGATGTGTGTTTGATATAACATATGAAATTGCATAAGTTATTAAATAAGGTTTATTTTTGTTTTAAAAAAAGTCCTTTCTTTTAATGTCTTGTAAAAGATCTAAGTTTTTATCAAAATCTTTCTCTTGTATATGATAAAAAATCTTTGGATAAATATTGAATATTAAATTTTCATATTGTAGGTCTCCTATAAGGATTCTTAAACAGGCTTCTTTTCAATTTTGGTTCTCTTGTCCATTATTGCTAACTTTATTGGAATATTTATTCATTTTTTGAAGATTTACTTTATTATTATTTGTATGGCTCCTATATGTATCCATCCTAATTTGTTGCTTATTTCTGTTTTTATTTTTTGTAACTTGTCTTGTATTTATTTTCGACATAATAATGGTATCACAACTTTATTTGCAGTTAACCACTCAAGGGTGGTCTAATGGCAAAAAAAATTAGTGGCTATCACTCAAAAGTGTGTGAGGTCTCAAGTTCAATTCCCAATAGGTGCAAACAACCTTGAAGTGGCCAAGCAACCTCCTGAAAAGGGAGGGCTTTACCTGGTTTGAGTCTGTGTGGCGGTGGACTCAAACCATGTGGATTAGTCAACGAATAATTCGAAAATCACGGTTACAAAAAAAACAATAAAAAACATTTTTTACAGTTATATTAATATCTAGTCTTGTTTTTCAAATAAAACCCATAATACAAATGATGATTCTTTGGTCTTATTCCTAAGTTATGTAAAGCATTTAGTTTAAATCCATAGTAGTTAGATGAAGAAAAATGCTCATATTGTATTTCTTTCAACTTTTTTTATTTGTTAAAATATCTTAGTTAGATAAAGAAAAATGCTCATTTTGTATTTCTTTCAAAATTTTCTGATCTATTAAAATATCTTACTTATATTCTTTAGTTTCCTCAATTTGATCATCAATGAAGGAAGTATCTATGTTAGAAGAACTAGCTTTCATTATTTCTACATTATTCATCGTGTATTTTGTGTCTGTTAGTATGAATATACTTTCATCGAAATCTACATTTTGAAAGCTATTTGTTTGTACAAATTCTCATCCGTTTATCATTTTTTACAACTTCATCTATTTCAAATATTTTAACATTCTTATCAAACTTTTTCGGGCATCTATTTGCATAATGGCCTATCTCTTTGCATACGTAACATGTATATTATTTTGTTTTTTGCTACCTTTTATATGTAGGTTTATACGTATTTTGGAACCTTTTTTTTCTTATAATTATATGGTATTTCTCTTCTTAAAATATCTCTTTTTATAATGGCTTTTCTTTTTATATTTTATTTTTATCTTTTCATAATAATAAGTACTATCACACCCAAACATTATTGGCATCTTAGGGTTACTACAACATAAAGATATATTTTTTAATCCATTAGTGGTTTTAGCTAGAATTGCATCGGCAGACCATTCACTTAATTTATCTCTAACAAATGTTACTCTTGTTTCTAATGTATCAGTGGTTGCTTCTGGGTTATATTTATCTATTAGTTTTTGTCCCCAAATGTCAGGTATCTTAAAAAAATAAGTGGTAAATAGCTATTAGTGTTTGGGACATGGTTATATATATGATAATAATAATCTTGAAAACCACAAATATATTTATTTATTTCGCAAATATCACATAGTTGCCATCTTAATAGTGTAGTGGTATACTTTTTTATAGTAGCTGGATCTCTTACTATATTGCCTTCTATACAAAATTCTTGTTACAATATTTTCTACTATTTTAACTGTATCAAAGATTATCTTTTTTTTTGTTTCAACATTCATATGTTTCCAAATTCAAATCACTATTTAACAATGTTCTTTCTAAAAAACTTTGTGTATCATTTAAATCTATTTTTATCATTTATATGTTTTTTTACTTGAATTGTAATTCTAAAGGCTGTTCATATATGAATTATTTCTTCTGCATTACTAGTGAAACCTAAGTTTAAATATATTCCGAGGTTCATTTTTCATGACTTCCAAGAAACATAATTTTCTTTCTTTTTCATTGATGACTGAGCAATTGCATATCCCTTAGTTGACTTATCTTTTATCTTTTATTATAGAAATTTGTGTACTAATACTAGTAGTACCATTAACGTTGGCATTCTTATTTTCTTCTTTTATTTTTGTATATTAACTATTTTGTCATTAATATCCATGTCTCCTATTTGAGTTATCAAATTATCTATATCTATCTACATCTGAAGGTATATAGTCTATTTTTGAATCGGATGACATGTTTAATTTTCACGATACCCTTTGAGCATTATTATGTTAAGTAGTAATTTACGAAAAGGTCTTCCACACAATCTAATTATTTATCTAGTTTCTTTATTTCGTTGTTTTTTCCTTTTGAAAAATAGGTTTAAGTAAATTTACTAATTGATCCATTTCGAAAATTATTTTATCTTCATAAAAAATAATAATTTTTTTTGTAATTATATCAAATATTTTTCTACCTTTAACATATTATCACATTCTTGTAATTTTATAAAACTTTACTTATCCATTAAGACGAATTATATTGCCAATCTGAATCGTCTACTATGTAATATGTCTACTATGTAATATGAACTTGTCTATTCTAATCTATCATAAGTAAAATCTTTATAATAAATATAGTTTTCAACATCAAAATCATAGTCAATAGTATCATATGTAATTGTACCTAAGTTATTATTTGAAAACACTCATAAGTAAAATCTTTATAATAAATATAATTTTCAACATCAAAATCATAGTCAATAGTATCATATGTAATTGTACCTAAGTTATTATTTCAAAAGCGTGTTTTCAGTGTTTGTAGAATATATCGACAACTCGAAGGTCCTACTTAAATCAAAAACTCTATCCATATCACCCACGAAAAAACTAATAAGTGGCTCTAACACCCAAATCGTATCATACCTTTTGGTGGTCTTGAGTAACTTGGTGATGAAATTCATAGTTATCCTTTATCATTTATTCAGGCAACTCATGTTGAACTAATAGACCAGATGGTTTCATATGTTTAGTTTTTACCTTGACACAAGTCAAACATTTGCCAACATATGTTGCAATATCAACTTTCATAATTGGCCACCAATATAGCAATTTCACTTCATGGTACATCTTGTCGGATCTTGGGTGGATAGAGTACTTTGATTTGTGCGATTCACGCATAATCAAAGACCGAACTTCACAATAAAATGGTAACCGACATCTACCATCTAAACATAGAATTTCATCAGAGCATGCATCTAATTTTATTATCATCCTACCAATATCTTCAGCTTCGAGGTGTTCAGCTTTCATGACCTCTTATTGAGCCATATAGATTCGAGATGGAAGATCCAAACCATTAGTCATAACAAGGGATATTAATCTTAATGGTTTGATTCTTTATTTCTAACTCAAAGTCGCTTCCTGGTCTTCTCCCCAATCAAACTTGTTATTCTTTTAAGTCGGTTCCATCATAAGCTTAACTATCTTGCAGAATCCTTTAGTAAATCTCCTATAATAGCCAGCAAGACCTAAAAATTGACGTATCTCCAATGGTGTGGAAGGGTTGTCCAATTTTTAACTACCTAAGTATTTTGTTGGATGCACGTGGATTTCACTGCTATCAACAACATGAGGAAGAAATTATATAGTGTTGATCAAGAATTCACATTTGAAAAACTTGACATACAACTCCTCCTTTCTCATCAACTCTAGAATGATTTTAAGATGTTCCTCGTGTTCTTCCTTACTACGGGAGTAGATAAGTATATCATCGATAAAGACAACTACGAATTTATTCAAGTATGGTTTACACACATGATTCATAAGGTCCATTACTGCAAGTGCATTTGTTAAACCAAAAGGCATAACTTGGAATTCGTAATGACCATACCGTTCAGAGGGCTGTTTTAAGAATGTCTTCCTCTCTTACCCTTAATTGATGATAGCCTGACCGTAGATCGCTCTTGAAATAGGTACTTGATCCTTGTAGTTGGTCAAACAAACAATCATTTACCGTAAGCTTTTTTAACTCCTGGTGATCATTCACATCCTAAAGGATCCATCCTTCTTTTTGACAAATAGGACCGGGGCTCCCCAAGGTGAAGAACTTGTTCAAGGATATCATCGATAAAGACAATTACGAATTTATTCAAGTAATGTTTACACACATGATTCATAAGGTCCATTACTGCAAGTGCATTTGTTAAACCAAAAGGCATAACTTGGAATTCGTAATGACCATACCGTTCAGAGGGCATGTTTTAGGAATGTCTTCCTCTCTTACCCTTAATTGATGATAGCCTGACCGTAGATCGTTCTTGAAATAGGTAATTTATCTATATAGTTGGTCAAACAAAGAATCCTTTACCGTAAGCTTTTTTAACTCCCGGTAATCGATTCACATCCTAAAGGATCCATCCTTCTTTTTGACAAATAGGACCGGGGATCCCCAAGGTGATTAAGAACGTACCAGAATCAATTAGATGTTCACTAAGGTGGTATGGGTAATAATTAGATGTTCACTAAATGTAATCGACAAAAAAATTCTATTTGCACCAGAATCAAATAGTTATTATTGATTAAGAACGTACCAGTGAAAACTTTGTTGTCATGACTTACAGCCTCAACATAGAGATGGTACACCATTCCTGGTGCAATATTTCCTCCTTGGTTTGGCGTTTGATTATTCACATTGGAATCCCCATAATTCTGTCGTGGGTTATTGTTTTGATTGCTGCGGATTTAAGGACTACGCACTTGGTTTCCAAAATTGGGACACTTGTTCTAGTAAGTAGTGGACCTTCTCACTATATCCAAAACATGTCACTTTTCCTCCATGCGTTGTAGATTCTCTTTGGCTTGTAAGGCGAGGTGGTGGTCTCCATTATTTATCCTTATGCCCGGATCTACAGCAATTATGACAGTTCGAAGGGCATGGACCATGGTGGTGATGACTACACTTTCCGTAGAATGATAACTTCCAAGAGTAGTTCCTTGGCTCACCATAACCTTTACTAAACACCCTAGCAACTTCTTGTTGCTTCTTGGAGTTTTATTAGTTTAACATTACCGGTCATATTAGTGTGGTTATATTGGTTACCAGTCCATCCATTTCCTCTTCTATCTAGAACCTTCACCTAGCACTCGTAGAACCTTCACCTAGCACTCGTGTTACCTAATTCATCAACTTATGTGCCACGGCTATAGCCTTATTTATATATGTAGGCTAAGTCGATGTCAAATTTCCTTTAATGTTTAAAGGTAGTCCTTCAATGTAATGTTCAAGCAAACACTCATTGATAGGACCCATCTGAGGACACAACAAAATCAGTTATTGGAAACGCCGATTATAGGTAGTCCTTACCTTCAGCTTCCACATTTCTGTTAGAAATACGTTTTAACGTATATTAGAAGTATCGGTCACTCCACAATATTATTTATGTTGTAATAGCTAGTAGTTAACAAATACTTAATTAGTTAAGTAAGAAACCGGCCCATGGGCTTGTCATGGGCCGGCCCAAGTCCAAATAAGGCCTTGGATATAAAAACCCCTTTCCACCATGGAAAGGGGTTGGTTGTTGTTCATTTTCTTGTTTTCACTTGAATAAAAAGACACATAGTTTCTCTTACTTTCTCTCTCTAGTTTCTCTCTCTAGAAATCAACAACCCACTTCATAGATTCATAGGTTATCAAGATTCTACATTTGGTATCAAGAGCTATGGGGTGATTTAAGGTAATGATTTGTGTGGTTTTTTAGTTTTTGATTGTATTAGTGTTCTGTAAGAAGATCCATCTTGATTATTGGAGTTTTTGGTGTTTTTGTGATTGGGATTAGTAGATAAGTATTAGTTTTTACTTATTATTGTAGAAATCACAAAAAATTTTGGGTTATTTGGTAAAAATATGGGTTTAATCTTGATTTTTTGATCGACTGTATACCACGAACAAGTTACTGTTTCCCAGAAAAACTTCCGAACCAAAAACTTCCGAACCAAAAGTTCCGGATCAAGGAAAGTTCCGGATCAAGGAAAGTTCCGGATCAAGGAAAGTTCCGTATCAAGGAATGTTCCGAATCAAGGGAAAGTTCCGGATCAAGACAAAAGTTCCGGATCAACTCTTCCGAACCAAAAGTTCCGAATCAAGGTTTTCCAAGCCAAAATCTTCCGAATCAACACTTCCGAATCAACAAAAGTTCCGAATCAAGGGATATTTTACTTGTTTTTTCGACAATTTTTTAGAGGATTTAATCTTGGTTTCTTACAACAAAAACTCAACACAATTCACAAGCTTTACTTCACTGCTCGATCAACCGATAATCTTTGTTTCTTTGAAGTGAACAAAATGAATCCGAATTCAGTAATGCCTCAGATGACATCCCTTACGGATATTTCCGTCATTACGGGAACGGATAATCGCCCTCCAATGCTCATCAAAGAAGTTTTTGAAGCATGGCAAGGCCGGATGATGTCTTACCTTAAGGGAAAACCGGTTTATGGGAGGCTTATGGTTAAGTCAATTTTAAATGGTCCACTTGACTATGGTACCATCGTGGTTAACAATGTGACTCGATCAAGGGAGTTTGAAGAACTTACACCAGCTCAACAACTTGTTGCCGATGCAGACGAAAAGGCTCTTCAAACCATTCTCCAAGCTCTTCCACATGACATCTATCTAATGGTAAGTCAGTATACGGTGGCAAAGGATTTATGGGAACGTCTAAAGGTGTTGCTACAAGGTACGTCCCTTACCAAACAGGAAAGGGAATGTCAGTTGTATGATCTGTTTGATAGATTCACGTACAACCCAGGGGAAACGCTTCACGACTATTACTTCAGATTCACTACTCTCATGAATGATCTGAATGTATACAATCTCGTGATTGCTCCATTCCAGGTTAACACCAAGTTTTTGAATACTTTACCTCAAGCTGAATGGGGTGAGTATATTACCGATGTTAAGTTAACCAGGGATTTGCATAAGTGCAATTTGGATCAACTCTATGCTTTCCTTCAGCAGCATGAGAAACATGTGATCATGCACCGTTCGCCTCGAGGTATGTACCCTGATTCTTTAGCCTTGATGACGAATCAACCAAGCTTGTCACACAACAACACTCCTTATATTTTGGGACACCAAGCCTATCATCCATCACCTTACATGACACCAACCTTCCCCCAATACTCGATTCTACCGCAACCACCCACCTCACATCAGCAACAATATCGGTTTAATGCACCTTCATCACAATATGCTTCACAACCTCACTCAGCAAGTATTGCACCTTATGCTCAGCCTTCATATTCTTCTTATCAAGAGAATGCAGCATATCCATCAAGCTACTCTGATCACATGAGTATTCCTTCTAGTGATTATGCAGTTCAACAAGACCAAGCAATGTACTGTGATGATGAGGAAGTCCTCATTCCTGTATTCAAATAAGGAACTGACCCAGTTGAAGTGTTAACCACTATGTCTGCTTATCTCACAAGGACATTAAGCAAACGAGGGTTTAGAGGATCAGCTCCAACTAACAATCAGTTGAGGAATTCATCCAATTCTCGCCAACAAGCTACTATTGAGAATGGCAGGGTAATGAACCTATTCAACCTTATCAGGGGAGACCTACAACATCAAACACCAATGCTCGCACGGTCAATCCTGCTCCAATGGTCAACACTCCTCCACGGGTTAATTCCACAGGCAAGTTGAGAATGATTACATGCTACAACTGCAAGGAAGAAGGTCACATGTCCAGGGATTGCAAGAAACCCAAGAGGAGAAGGGATGGTCAATGGTTTGCAGAGAAGATTTATCTGGTGAATGCTCAGGCACAAGGAAGGGAACTTGATGAAGAGGAGCTTGCATTTCTTGCTGATCCAGGGATTGCTGAACAAGATGTTGTCACTTCACAGAATGCAGCTTACCAAGCAGATGATCTTGATGCTTATGATTCAGACTGCGATGAACTTCAATCTGCACAGGCAGCTCTTATGGCAACTATCTCTAGCCTAGGGCCAGAAAAGAGATCTGAGGTACTTATTAATACCACTGATAATACCACTGATGCTAGTATTCAACCACATCAAGTTGTGCAAGAGAGTGCTGATTCGAATGAGTCTTCGGTGGTGAGTCTTTCAAATGAGGAGACAATAAATGATAGTAATATCAATGTGAGTCTCCAGACTTTGAGTGAAACACAACCGGGAGTTATATCGCATACGCATACTCCTGCTCAACAAGATTTGGTCATGGTTCCTGCTACATTACTTAGCCAAATGAATGCTGCACTCTTAGAAACCCTAGCTAAGAATAAGAATTTGTCTGATGAGCTTGCCTTAAGCAACGAGAAAGTTCAAACTTTGGAATTAGTGCCTTCGTCTAGTGTTCTAACAAATCCCGAATATGATCACTTTCGAAACAAACAAATGGGTCACTTGTAGGAAATTGAAACCTTAAGAGCAGATCTTTCTAATGAACTTAAAGAAAAAGAGTTAGTGGTCACTAATTTTCAAAAACTTCAAACGGATTTTGAATTACTCGAGTCTAAGAAGAATGAAATGGAAATTAATGCGGCTAATAAGATCAGAAGTCTAGATTATTTGCTTTTAAGACAATACGCTGCCTCTCAACTAGTGCACTTATTTGATGCTTCGTTTAGAGAATTTAACTTATCACGTCAAAAAGGCCTTCCCCCTAACCCACGGTATGCAAAACAAGCTTTAAGCCATAGTCCAAGACTTTATAATGCAACCTAATTAGGATTGGTCTTAGATCCGATTGTTATTTTCGATGATCGCACCAATAAGGATCTAGTTGATGAGAATCGGTCATACAATTTTGCAAAATATCCCGATTGTGATTATTTTAAAATGAATCAGGAGCTTGCTAAAACGGATTTTAGAATTCGCTTCCATATGGACAAAGATCTCATTACAGCACCAACCTACATGTTAAATGAAGAAAACCCTAGTACACTTCCTACACTTGTCAAAATGGAAGGTCCTAAGGAAATTCCAAAGGATCTTCCACCTGTTAGCACTGTATGGTTAAACTTGCAAGAGATTAATCAATACTTTACTAATTTTGACAAGGTCATTTTGAAATGTACGACTTCAAATGGCTTAAACGCCGAAGAATGGGCTTTCGAACACATGAACGAGGTGTTTAAGAATGAGATCAATCCATTTGTCGAAAGTCTAAAAGGAAGTTTTGCATCTCTTAAAGAAAATCTTGAGTTTGAAATTGGAGAAGTTCAAAAAGTGTTTTATGAAATGGACACCGCTTACGAACTACAACTGATTGAAAAGGAAAAGATTTTATCTGAATATGACCGATTCTTGTCCCAAGTAATTTCGTGTGATGTGCTTACTACTGTAAATGTCAATTATTCGAATGAGCTTACATCCGCTATGATTAACTGTGATGCTGTGAATATATGTGATGATGTGTGTGATCTCTCTGTAAATGAGGTAGATAATCATTCTTGTCACGAATCTAACGCTGAGTTTTTAAAGCTACAAGATTCTTACAATTTACTTTCAAAACGCTTTAATCAACTAGAACAACATTGTATATCTTTAGAATTAAAACAACAAACTCAAAATGAGGATCTTTTGATAACAAATAGTTGTGAAAACGGTGTTGAGACGAGTGACAAGATGATTTCAATAGTTAAGGCATTAGAGGAAGAGATTATGAGATTGAAGAGAGATGTGTCATCAAATGAAACACTAAAATTAGAACTAGAGGCTGTAGAGTCTAAAAACCAGGACTTAGAAATTAGACTTTCGTCTATTCTAGGGGAGATGGATCGTGCAAGACAGGGAATGTCCAAACTTTATGGTTCACTAGAAGAAAGCTTCGCTTTTAATGCGGCACAGCAACAATCTTATGTTGAACAATTGAACCAAAAATGTGAGGAAATCTCTGACTTAAACATCCTGCTCATTGACAAAAACATGGTTTTTGCCGAGTTAAAGGAGACACTTCTTCTCACCCGACAAGAAGCTGTTAATAACTTAGCTACCAACTCTGCACCGTCCTCTAGTGCTCCAACAACCAAGTCAGTAGTGCTTTATAAGAACCCGCTTCATAAGAGAAACCCGGTTACCTACGATGATTATATGAGGAATGCCATTAAGCATGTAGATCTTGTTAGGGATATTTTAGACGATCTTTATGCCTTAGATCCCTCAAGTAGCTACTATTATTCGGCTCATGAATATATTAAGCGAGTTCAATATTGCTTAGCATATTTGCAATACATAGGTAAACCAGGTTCTGCACTACTCGCTAATAGACCCATTGCTGTAACTCCATTCAATAAGACCCCAGGAGCAAAACCATCATTGGCACCATCAAGTAAGGCACCTTTAAAATCTGTTGCTAATATTCTCACTTTGCCTTCTACAGGAGTAAAAGAGTCTACTAAGGCTAAAGGATCGCCACTCAAGAAAGATAAGATCAAGCCCTCTACTAGTAGTACCAACAAGAAGAAAGTAGAAGCTCACCATAGGAATGTTAGTTCAGTTTTAAATAAAAAGAATCATGTTAAGACTAAAAGCTCTGCGCCTGTGCAGAAGCCTAAACCATTTGTGAATTCTGATTTGAAATGTTTGAATTGTAATGGATGTATTTTTTTCCAACGTCATGATTTGTGTCTTATTCATCATGTGAATGAAATGAATGCCATTAGGAATGATCTTGAATTGAAGCCAACGGGTAGAACTCGTGCACAAGTTGGCTGGCAATGGCGTCCCACTGGTAGGACCTTTACATTAGATGGAAAAATGTGCCCTTTAACTATGAATGCATCCATTGAGGTTAGGTCTGAGCATCCTTTAGTTAGGCACACTAGCACTCAAGTATGGAAACAGCGCCCTTTAATTAAGTCAGCTCCCACTATAGTGCCTATTAGTGAAGAAATACCACAGGATTTAAGCCAACTAGAATCTACACCACCAACTAGGAAGAAGAAGGCTAGGAAATCTAAGAAACCTAAAGTTAGCAAATCTAAGATTATTAAATCTGTACCTGCTAATAACAAGGAACATTCAGATTCTGATACCTCTACATTGTATTCGTGTGGTGATATTTTCAGGTGGTCCAAATCATCCTCTAGTATTTGGACTCCGGTTGTTCAAAGCATATGACCGGAGATCGCTCGATGCTCCGAAATTTCGTCAACAAGTTTCTTGGAACGGTTAAATTCGGTAATGATCATATAGCAAAGATAATGGGGTATGGTGAATATCAGATTGGAAACGTTACGATTTCAAGGGTATACTATGTAGAAGGTCTTGGTCATAACTTATTTTCAGTAGGACAGTTTTGTGATTCCAACCTAGAGGTTGCTTTTCGACAACACACTTGTTTCATCCGCAACTTGGAAGGAAAAGACTTGTTGAAGGGATCTCGTGGTGCAAATCTTTATACGTTGTCCCTACAAGACATGATGGCCGCCTCTCCAGTATGTCTTCTCTCTAAGGCATCTAAGACCAAGTCATGGTTATGGCATCGCAGATTATCTCATCTTAACTTTGATGCTATTAATCATCTGGCTAAAAACGAATTAGTTCGTGGTCTTCCAAAGCTCAAATTTCACAAGGACCATTTATGTTCCGCGTGTTCAAGGGGGAAAAGTACCAAGAAATCAAACAAGCCCAAAGCTGAAGACACCAATCAAGAAAAACTTCATCTTTTGCATATGGATCTTTGTGGGCCAATGAGAACTGAAAGTGTGAGCGGTAAGAAATTCATTCTGGTTATTGTGGATGATTTCTCCAGGTTTACATGGGTTAGATTTCTACGTACAAAGGATGAAGCACCGAAGGCTATCATCACTTTTCTGAAATTCATTCAGGTACGTTTGAATACTACTGTCCGCCGTATTCGTACAGATAATGGAACAGAGTTCGTCAACCAGACTCTTCGTGATTACTATGAAGGAGTTGGTATCTCACATGAAACATCCGCTGCACGCACTCCACAACAAAACGGTGTCGTTGAAAGACGGAATCGTACGCTTATGGAAGCTGCTAGGACTATGCTAATTTATGCGAACGCTCCATTGTTCTTGTGGGCAGAAGCCATATCTACTGCATGTTTCACCCAAAACTGTTCTATCATTCGGAAACGCCATGGAAAAACACCTTACGAGCTTCTACATGACCGTAAACCCGATGTTTCATTTTTTCATGTGTTTGGTGCTCTTTGTTATCCAAACATTAATAGTGAGAACTTGGGCAAGCTTCAACCGAAAGCCGATGTAGGTATTTTCATTGGTTACTCACCCTCCAAGAAAGCATACCGAATTTACAACCGTCGTCTTGGTAAGATCGTAGAAACTATGGACGCAGATTTCGATGAGCTAACAGCGATGGCTTCTGAGCAACGCAGCTCTGAACCCGCGCTTCATGAGATGGGAACCGGTGCTATTAGTTCCGGATTAGTTCCCAATAATCCTACTTCTACATCATTTTTACCACCAACAAGGCCCGAGTGGGATAAACTGTTTCAACCGTTGTTTGGTGAATTCTTTGATCCCCCAAATGATGAAGTTCCAGCACCTGTAGTGATAGCTCCAATCCCTGAAGTTGTTGCTCAAGCAAATGAAGATTTATCTAATGCATCTTCAATTAACATTGAACCGGATGCACCTTTACCAAGTGATTCTCAAACTACACCTGAATCGTCACCCCTACTTGTGCCTAATGATGTGGAAGAGGATTCTATTGATCACGATTTGGAATATGCTCACCTGCAAGAGCATCCTTTCTTTGGTGTAGCGATACCTGAAAACCCTTCAGCCGCGTCTACCTCAGAAGAAGCTCCTTCTATTGTTCACTCCAGACCACCTAGGATTGAAAAGCATAACACCAAATGGACAAAAGATCACCTAATTAGGAATGTCATTGGTAATCTCGATCGACCAGTCTCTACACGCCATCAATTACAAGAGAGTGCACTCTATTGCTACTTTGATGCATTTCTCTCCGAAGTTGAACCTAAAAATAGGCAACATGCTATGACTCAATCATCTTGGATTGAAGCCATGCAGGAGGAACTAAATGAATTCCAAAGACTTGAAGTATGAGAATTAGTTCCTCTCCCTAACAAGGTTAACATCCTTACTTTGTTATGGGTTTATAAGGTTAAACTCGATGAGATGGCTGCAGTATTAAAGAATAAGGCTAGATTGGTTGCTAGAGGATATAAACAAGCCTTGGGTATAGACTTTGAAGAATCTTTTGCTCCTGTTGCAAGATTGGAGGCTATTAGACTATTCCTTGTGTATTCTGCTCATATGAACATGATCGTCTATCAAATGGATGTGAAGACGGCATTTTTGAACGGTGAACTAAGGGAAGAAGTCTATGTTAGTCAGCCGGATGGGTTCGTTAGCACGAAGTTTCCTAGTCATGTGTACAAGCTTAAGAAGGCTCTCTATGGGTTGAAACAAGCTCCACGCGCATGGTATGATCTCCTTTCAACATATCTCATCTCGGAAGGCTTCTCCAAAGGCAAGGTGGACCCCACTCTATTCACTCTCAAGGAGGACAACGACATGCTTCTGGTACAAATTTATGTTGATGATATAATATTTGCTGCCTCTAACATAGAATTGTCACAACGCTTTGAGAAGATAATGTCCACACGCTTTCAGATGTCAATGATGGGAAAAAGTTCATTTTTCTTAGGATTACAGATTTCTCAGAATCCCAGAGGCATCTTTATTAATCAATCCAAATATGCTCTAGAATCTTTAAAGAAATATAACTTTGAAAATTGTGACCCCGTGGACACTCCAATGGTGGAGAAATCCAAGTTAGATGAAGATAGGAATGAGACTATTGTCGATCCAAAACTTTACCGTGGGATGATCGGCACCCTTCTATATCTGACTGCTAGCAGGCCTGATTTGCAATTTGCCGTATGCATGTGTGCCCGGTATCAGGCTCGGCCTACCGAAAAGCACCTACATGTTGTTAAAAGGATCTTTCGGTATCTCAAAGGAACACTTCATCGCGGTCTATGGTATCCGAAAGATTCCTCTATTGCTTTAATATCATACGCAGATGCCGATCATGCTGGGTGTCAAGACACGAGGCGTAGCACTTCTGGATCTGTGCAACTCCTTGGAGACAGATTGATCAGTTGGTCTTCAAAAAGGCAGAAAAGCGCTGCAATTTCTAGCACGGAGGCTGAATACATCGCCATGTCCGGTTGTTGTGCTCAAGTCCTTTGGATGAGATCACAATTAACTGACTACGGTTTGGGATTCAACAAAATCCTGATGTATTGTGACAACAAGAGCGCCATTGCCCTTTGCTGCAACTATGTTCAACACTCCCGGGCCAAGCACATAGACATTCGCTACCATTTCATTAAAGAGCAGGTGGAGAACGGAGTGATCGAGCTGTATTTTGTCACTACTGAGTATCAGCTGGCAGATATGTTCACCAAAGCCTTAGATCGAGGACGAATCGAGTTTTTGATCGACAAGCTTGGCATGAAATCATTCACTCCAGCGACTCTCAAAGAGTTGGCAGAAGAATCAGCTGAATAGTGGTGGTAAACTATTCAGGCGTATCCTTTGTTCGTGATCATGTATATTATCGTAAATATATAAACCACAAAAAGAAAAATACAAAAATATAAAATCAAGAAAAACCATAAAAAATATAAAACCTACAAAAACCATAAAAATTATAAAATCAAGAAAAACCAAAAAGATTTTTCGTTTTTTAAATCGGGCATGTCTTTTAGTACGGTAATATTTACGGCCTTAGAAATATCGATCAATATTGACACGGTGCCACAAATAGAGTCCGTATAAAAGTTGTACATTTTTAAAACATGCCCATTATGGCTTGTAGTTATTTCAGACTACAACCCGGTTTTCATATTAAAGTCACGTATTTCCTTGGAAAACGTTGACTCACAACGGGAATTAATTTTCTCGAGCATGATTTACAAGCCAAATCATGCAAAGGGATCAAGTTTACTTTACAACTTGGTCTAACACGAGTTAGTGTACGTCTCAGTGCATTAATTTGTCAAAATAAGAGAAATCTTATTACCACCACGAATCAATCTTTTTCAAAATACTAATTGGAAATGCTTTCATCAATATTTTACTCTTTAAACAATGACTACTGCTCTTTAAATAGAAAACGGGTCATCGTTTAAGGGGGAGAAAATATTAAATCATCTTCGTCATCAAAACGATTTTCAAAAGTGATTGTGGAAATTTAATTGGCTAAATGGTTAATGAGTGGTCTTGCTTTAGAATACGACTGGTGCTTGTTCAATGTGATAGGAATTGCTTTAGATCTTGGAGATTTGCTAATAGGTTGCGATGTTTAAGTTGTGTGAGAATGTCGTGATGAGTATTAGCTAAGCAAGGTTAAGTTGGCTAAGTTTATCGATGGTTAGGGAGACGAGAAAAGAAAAATGAAAAGATAAGGAATAAAAGATAAAATTGAAAAGTGTAGGGTTAAAAATGACAATTTGTAAAAGTTGTTAAAAATTTTGACCTAAGTCAAACCAAACCCCCCCCCCCCCCCCCCCCGTTCATTTTCTTATCTTTACTGTTTCTTTCCCTCCGCCATTTACACACACTTAAGCTTTCATTCTCGTGATAATCATCCAATCCATTTCATTCGAAGTAAACAAGGTACAAACATTGAATCTTTAAATTATATTTTGTCTAATTCATCATGTAAATCCTGTTAATTAATTCGGATAATCAATCTTATCAAAATTAGGGATCGTTTGCCTAATTAGGGTTTAATTGATTAGGGTTTTAGATGGGTTATGCTCGGAATATCTTTAGATTGTGGTTGGTTACCTTAGATTGCCTTAAATCTCACAAACGCGACTAGATTCATCATTAATTGGGTGCGTTTAGAAGTTCCGGATGAACATGGTGAACTTACTTCCGAATGAAGGAAGTTCCGAACGAACATCCGAATGAAGGAAGTTCCGGACGAACTTCCGAATGAAGGAAGTTCCGGACGAACTTCCGAATGAAGGAAGTTCCGGACGAACTTCCGAATGAAGGAAGTTCCGGACGAACTTCCGAATGAAGGAAGTTCCGAACGAACTTCCGAATGAAAGAAGTTCCGAACGAACTTCCGAATGAAAGAAGTTCCGAACGAACTTCCGAATGAAAGAAGTTCCGAACGAACTTCCGAATGAAGAAGTTCCGAATGAACTTCCGAATGAAGAAGTTCCGAATGAAGAAGTTCCGAATGAAGAAGTCCCGAATGAAGAAGTTCCGAATGAAGAACTTCCGAATGAAGAACTTCCGAATGAAGAAGTTCCGAATGAAGGACTTCAGAATGAAGAAGTTTCGAATGAAGAACTTCCGAATGAAGAAGTTTCGAATGAAGAACTTCCGAATGAAGAAGTTCCGAATGAAGGACTTCCGAATGAAGAGTTCCGAATGAAGGAAAGTTCCGGATGAAGAGTTGTTTGATTAATAGTGTTTGCCTGTTATAAGTACTTGTTGAATTATGTTATGAAATGTGTTATGCTTAGAAGTAATAATGATACATATCTATATATTTTTGTGCATCAACCTTTCATGTCTTATCTTAAGCAGATACGATGACTAATCCAACAGTACAAGCAATCCAAGACTCTCGAGCAGCCGCAATTGCCGAAGCACGAACACTCAAGTTCATACCAAACAACTACCGGCTGAAGCCAGTTTCAAAATCCACTCACCATGGATTTAAAGTCGCCATAGCAATCCTTGATCAATCTCATTTCAAGAATGCTTTAAGAAGTACTGCCTCGGCGCCTTATGATTACATGTATGAGTTCTGGGCTACCAAGGAAAGCACGTCAAACAAGATCACCTTCACTCTCGATAACAAGCAGCAGACACTTAATGTTTCAGACTTCCGTAAGATATTTGGCATTCGGGATACACCCAAAGGTATGGCATTTTCGAGGGATCCTACTAAAGACGAACTCATGGAGATGTTCGATGCTATTGGATGTCCTGACATACGAGTTGCGTCTGAGTTTACCACTGCTAAAGTAGGACAACCTTTGAGAGCAATGTTGGGTATTCTCAGTAGATGTCTTACACCTAAAACCAGTGGGCATGATGCTTTGCGTAGTCCAATTATGAACATTTTCCATGGAATGTACACAGGCGCAAATGCAGATTATGCATTATTGTTATGGGAAGAATTCACCTTTCAACTCTTCCAAAACAAGAAGCTGAAGTCTAATTTCTTTCCTTACCCTCGGTTTATCAAGCTTATCATTAACTATATTATGAAGAATGATGTTACAATTGATAGGCGTGCAGCAAGTCGTCATCACACTGAAGAGGCTGATCATACTGTGGATTTAAGGCATGAAGGACCATCTGGTGGTGTGATTCCTGGTCCTATTCCCGATTATCTTCTGACGGATAAAATTAAAGGTTCTGCTGATTACAAGCTACTGCTGCTAGAAATCAAGAAGCTAAAAGCAAGCCTTCAGACTGGAGAAGACTCGTCTACTACGGTCAAGAGTAAAGGTAAACGCAAGCAACCAGCTGCTTTACCTGAACCCGAAACCAAGAAGAAGAAGACTGAGGCTAAGAAGGGAAAGGGTACGGTTGATGAGTTAGTTCTTCACGACGAAGAAGATGTTGATGATCCTACTCTTAACAAAGCTGAGAGAAAAGCAATGAAGATAGCTATTGAAAGGAGTAGGAGAGATACGGGCGGTAGTGGTTCGGGTGCTCAGATGAATATTGAAGAAGAGTACGAGGAGCCAGAGGATGTTTATGAGTTTGGATCACCTGAACGGTATTCTACTTCGAAGGAGACATCCATCCCCGTTTCAGCAAGTGTTGAAAAGGAGTCCGGTGCTCCTACAATCATGGTACCTACTCAACCGTTAGTAACACAACCTCCACCAATACAACCCTTACCAACCAGACCGGTTTCAACACCATTCCTTCCACCACCAATAACTCCCATCCTTAGTACCGTAGTAACAACCGAGCCTCTTCAACCAACCCAGAGCAGCTCTGCATCGTCTACAATGGCTTCATTTGTAATGGCCGAAATGTTGGATAAACATACGGATAATCACAAAAGAGAGATGTATGAACTTCGCCAAGAGCTACATAGACGAGTTCAAAGTGAAGAAGCATCTATGAAAGCTCAAGAAGAGATGCTTGCTAAGTTCGCTGCAGAGATGGAGTTGACACGTAAAGCTCATGCAGAAGAACTAGCTCAGGTTAAGCAGGCTGAAGCTGATAAGCATGCTGCACGAATCACGAGACTTCAAGCCATGAGGGATAAATACAAGGAGCAAAAAGAAACACTTGAAGCTTCTGTTGAAGAGAGAGTGAAAGCATCCGTTGAATCCATTATGCCTAAACTGCGTGATGAGTTGAAGACACTCGCGGCTGACAACTTGATGATTAAGTCATCCAATCCTTCTGAATCCGCCTACAAAATTGCCTATGATTTGACGGATTTCGAATTAAAGAAGATCCTCAAAGCTCGCATGAGGGAACTTGGATCTTTTGATAAATCTAAGATTCAACGGACTCTCTACAAGTCACTCAATGACGCTATTATGGAGGATGATCGGTTGTTCAAGATGTTTGGAAGTGTGGTATCTTACCACATTCTGCCTGAGGAAGAAAGGGAAGAAAGTGAACAGGAAGAGGGTACTGGTGAAGAAGAAGAGGAAGAAGAAGAAGAAGAAGAAGAAAAGGATGATGACGATGACGATGATGGTGATGATGATGAGGATGATGATGATGATGATGGTGATGATGGTGGTGATGGAAATGAGGAGAGTGCTAAGGGAAGCAACGAGGATAGCGATAAGGATGATGGTGGTGAAGAGCCGAAAACAGGGGATAAGGTTACCAGCACAAAGAAACCTTCTAAGTCTGGAACCAAGTCTAAGAAAGATGCTGCGCAGAAGGAAAAATCAACCTCAACGGAATCAAGACGATCCAAGTGGCGCCATGATGTGAATGCTACTACGGCGTCATCGATTCCCGGTACATCTATCGCTGTATCTATACCTGTTACCACTAACCCTGTTAGTTCTGTTTTTGTTGCTCCTGTGATTGCAGAGTCAGTAACTGAACCTGAAGCTGCACAACACTCGCCCGTTCATGACACTGCCGAGATGCCTGAATCAGAACCAGCAGATGTTCCCGAACCACAATCTACTGTTCCTGAGTCAAGCACACGGGACTAGGCAGACACGTTGGAGATTGACGAGACTGCACCGCCACAGGCTTGGATCACGGCAGCGGCGCAATATGATCCAATCACAGACGCTGACAGAGATGTTTTATATCTCCGTATCCGCAGTCCGATTGACTTGTGCGCATTTCTGGCTCATGAGTATAAGACTTCGGTTACTCCGTCTTTGGTGAAGAGAGCGCTGAAGGATAAGAGAATTCGCGCCAAAACCAGGTTAACCCGAATGGATTTCGAGTATTATGCTGACGAGGTCCTGAAAGCTCTTAAAACCGTTCAAAGGCCAGGCCTCCATGAATCAGAAAGAGCTCCACCTCCACTTGATCCTACACAAGATAATCAGATTACTCTCGACTTCTTCGTCACTTATGATCTTGATTATCTCCTCAAGGGTTCATCAACGTACGCAACTTCCCTGACCTTACTGAAAGCTGTCAACTAGGGAACAATACCCTGGATCGAGGAAAAGGTAAACCGACTCTGGGTCCCAAGGGTAACTCGTAATTATGATATGTATGCTGTTATAGGTGCATCTCATTGGGATGAACGAGTCCGAAGGGCGTACAGGGGTTGCTGCTTAGCCAATTCAGGAAGTAACGTTAGATCCGATATCCGCATCTCCAGCATTTTAGGGCTGAAAGCTGAAGCCAAGAATGGCTATTATCATGTGACGGAGATTCGTCTGAAAAGGGAGGATGACAGAGAATACAAAATCCAGCAGGGAGATTTTTCTATCATTCGCCTTGAGGATATCGAAGACATGTTGCTTATGATGACCCGGGATCAACTCACACATATTCCTCGTGAAGACATCATTGCCTTGAATACAGCACTTCGTATGTTCACAAGAAGCGTTGTTATCAATAAACGAGTTGAAGATCTTCAGTTGGGAGTCGAAAGTTACCAAAGGAAGCTTAACCTAACCCGTCCAGTGAATCAAGTGTTACCTCAACATGTCAACAGATGTCCCTATACCGGCATTTCTGTTCCGAATTGCGAGATTTTCTACTGGAACAGTCGAGGGTTAATGAAGTTTATAAGGGTGGGTAAGCTTTATAAGTACAGTGATGGGACTCTCATCTACGTCAGAGGAAAGTTGGATCATCTCAATTCGGGTGGGACTTTACCAGAGATGACTGAGGATTGGCATCAGGGGGTTATCGGCAAATGGCGAAGTATGTGATCAAGAAGATTGATCAAAAGCTCCGTGAACGTAGATTGATGAGGAGTTTAGAAAGATTCGTTGGTGGTAGACCATATGGAGTGCACCACAAGTTACTGCAACGATCCATCTAATGGGTCGTACATTTCAGGTCCACTTTATATTGGTTTTTAATTGTGAATATGTATATTTGTGAATATTGTGCTTTTGCGGCTTGATGTAGTGTTAAGGTATGATAATTTTTCAAGGATTTCTCACGAGATTCTAAATCTTTCAAAATATATCATATTAAAGCACTACAAATATCCCTTATTAACTTAAGAGGGAGCATTAACATGTTCTATGGCCAAACATCGATTTCATTTTTACCCAAAGACCGGTTAATCCATTCAATATCCCAAATATTAATGGTTAACATTTTGGATAAGGGGAGAAAATGGGATTAAGGAGATTTAAATGATACTTGGCTAAAAGATGAAAAAGACTTAACGATTATTCAACTTAATATGTGTAAAGCACGTGTTAAGGGGGAGCGTTTTTGATGAACAAAACACCTAAGGTACAAAACTTTTGATGACAATATCACAAGTACTTTAGGTGATTTTCAATGATTTTTTATGGTGGCTATACTTTCCCAAAACACGCTTAATTCACGACGAATGTGGTGACAAAAGGGTGGTAGGAATAGGTTTAGTCCAATGATTCATCAGAGCCGATGGAATCTTCCCACGGACAATTCCCTAGATAGAATTAGAAGTCCTAGGAAAGTTGGAGAAAGATTGTGAACGTAGCTGAATGCCGACCAAGTACTTAAGCTAGCACTGGAACAATCACAACAAGGTGCTAGTGATGACGTATTGGTAAGCATTGAAGGGGTTGAAGAATGAAAAAGAATTGTAAAGATAAAGGGTGTAAAGAAAGAAGCCTAGACAGAAACCGGGTCAATACATATGCTATTGAGGTTATTTTTGTTAATGATTCTCGATATTGAAGAAAGACATCATGGACCCAGTGATGCAATGCACAACCCTTCCCAGCTAACTCAAATATCTCTCAAAATGTATTTGTTTTAATCACACGGAGATCAACACGTTATCTATTGGTTTATTCACTCCGAATAGACTGGTATTGAAAAGGTGGCACTCCTCTCCAACCATCGCTCACTAAATCAAAACGCACTATCGAGTCTAGAGCCAAGAGATCATCAAAAGTCTCATTAGGACACTTTCCATTTATTCCTTGCTTTCTCACACACTTTGAAAAGTAAGAGATTTTCATGAGTCCTACGCAGTATTCCTGTAATATTGCCAAAACATCCGAGTAATTCGCAAGTATTACAATGAAGATAGAAATCCTGCTTGAGCCAACATCAAACAAGCTCATGGTAGGTTACACGTGCGGTTCTTTTAGAACCAATCTTGTGAAAAACTGGAAAGAAACAGTGGTTTAATTCTTAATTGAACTTAAACTCGTTCCAGGCCTCTACGCATTATCATACGATCTTGCCAGAACACTCAGAGTGACTCTTTATTGATCACAGTGACGAGTGGAAATCCTTCTAGTGTTAACATCAAACAGCACTTGGTAGGTGACGTGCAAGATTCTTTATGAATTGAGCTCGTGATAACTGAAAAGCAACGATGGTGAAAATATTAATTGAAATTCACTTGTTCCAGGTTTCATGAATTGACGGCTTCAAATCACAAGGATAATTTATCCAAGTGATTCACTCTTTATGTTCGCAGTCAGCTTTGGACGGTCGAATAAAGAGAACGGGTTTACCCGCAAAATCCTGTCAGGAAGTTACTTAATTGAAACTATCCGTCACGGGTACGATATCTAATATCGTCCAACGGTCTTCACCGACCGGAGGTAAAATGCTACCGAATTAGAATAAAATGTCAAAGCCATTTTATTCGTGTCGTTGCTGTGTACCTGTTAAAGACGGTGGCGTTGCTGTGTACCTGTTGAAGACGGTGGCATTGCTGTGTACCTGTTGAAGACGGTGGCGTTGCTGTGTACCAGTTAAAGACGGTGGTGTTGCGGTGTACCTGTAGAAATCGTTCCCACATGCTTATGTTTTTCTGCATCAAGGTTCAGCAAAAATTCAAGAAAGCACAAGATGAAGTCTTCCGCTGTACCAAACTCTGAAGCTTTCGAGAATTCAACAAAAAGACATAAGTGTGTGGAACATGAAGTCACGAGGAGGCAAAATTCACAAGAAGGCAAAGATCGCACGTGATTGGTCAAAAGAACAATGCTCTCAAGCCAAAGCCTAAAAGATCAAACCAACATATTCACAACAAAAGAAAGAAGAAAAGACTACGAGCTAAAGAACGAAGACTTAGTATAGTATGCTAGGTTTAGAACTTTGTAACGTGGAGTGACCTCCCTTAGGGGGAGATTGTTAGAAATACGTTTTAACGTATATTAGAAGTATCGGTCACTCCACAATATTATTTATGTTGTAATAGCTCGTAGTTAACAAATACTTAATTAGTTAAGTAAGAAACCGTCCCATGGGCTTGTCATGGGCCGGCCCAAGACCAAATAAGGCCTTGGATATAAAAACCCCTTTCCACCATGGAAAGGGGTTGGTTGTTGTTCATTTTCTTGTTTTCACTTGAATAAAAAGACACATAGTTTCTCTCACTTTCTCTCTCTAGTTTCTCTCTCTAGAAATCAACAACCCACTTCATAGATTCATAGGTTATCAAGATTCTACATTTTCTATTGCCATTTGCTTGACTTCCTATCATGGACAATATTTTTCGATGAACATTGCCGTAAGCTTACTCAGGGTAGAGTATGAGCAATTTCAATGGTCACGGAACGAACATACACATTCCAAGTCAACGCACTATCGAGCAATGTGTTGGATGAAAATTCCACTTTGTCACCCTCCAACATTACTAATCCCATACTGAGATTCTAGCTTCTCAAACCTTCGAGTTAAACCTACAGCTCCTTCCATACCACGTAAGTTTCCTTGTATTACTGTGCAAAATTCCTTATATGTGCAATTTCTTCTATTGGTATTGATAGGGTTGCGATTGATCTCTTTTTGTGTACTTGATGCATTATTCGATGTCGCAGCTACAAGTGCCTCTGCCACTCGTGTGATAGTACGGTTAACGGGCGCGTTCCCATTCACTACACGGCTTTTTCTTGCCATTGATTTTCGTACTCTAGGCATCTTTTATAAGACGAATAAATAATAAGGTTATGTATAAAATGTAATTCATCATAACATGAGTAAATAGTAATGTTGATGCAACTAATAATGCAAATAGAAAATTTTCTTTTATTATTGGTAATGAATTTTTTTCACACATAAATTTTGAAATGCAATACATAAATAAGATCCAACTAGTTGAGGTAAACCTCATAGCTTAGTAGCAATTTTACAAAACATATTATAATTTTTAGCCACTTTTGTTATGAAGTTGTTGAATCGTCTCCTCAAGCATTTTAACTCTCTTTTAGTACCCCAAATTGATACTATGTTTTCTTTGATAATGAACTTCATTATAATCTTTGTCGGACATCAATTAAAGTTTTTCCTTTTATTACAAGGCCTGTTTTCGAAATCATCTTGTTGTAGACTGATAATGAATATGGAGACAATGGTGAGAGTGGCGGTGACTCATAATCAATCAGATAATTGTCACGGTTAATTGTAGGATTTTTGGTACGTGTTGCAAGAGGTTTAGTATGAATAGGTCCAACATATATCCGAGTGGTACCTCTGTTTGGTCGGGTTTTGGGTTACAATGTTTTTGGTTAAAACACCATCGGGTGTAGACAATAAAATGCATTTGAAATTTTGGATGATGTTAAAATAAGTCTTTTTTTCTGAAAGGGATGAGTAATCATAAGTTGTGGTGGAGTTTGGAGTAATAGTAAAATCCACGTTGTCTTCTTCTATGTCGGAAAATATTGGTTCATTTGAAAATAACATCACGATGTAACAAGAAAATAATAAAAATTTTATAAGTAGTTTGATTTTATTTAAATCAAACGTAATCCATATTAAATAGATGATTCGAGTGTGTAGTTCACATGTATCCTATATGACATATGTATAGTTCAAGATGGCTTAGTTGTAGAATCTTGATAACCTATGAATCTATGAAGTGGGTTGATGTTTTCTAAAGAGAAAAACTAGAGAGAGAAAGTGAGAGAAACTATGTGTCTTTTTATTCAAATGAAAACAAGAAATGAACAACAACCAACCCCTTTCCAAGGAGGAAAGGGGTATTTATACTTCCAAGCCACTAATGGACTTGGGCCGGCCCACGACAAGCCCATGGGCCGGTTCTTACTTAACTAAATAAGTAACTATTAACTACGAGCTATTACAACATTAATAATATTGTGGAGTGACCGATACTTCTAATATACGTTAAAACGTATTTCTAACAATCTCCCCCTAAGGGAGGTCACTCCACGTTACAAAGTTCTAAACCTAGCATACTAGACTAAGTCTTCGTTCTTTAGCTCGTAGTCTTTTTTCTTTTCCTTTTTTGTTGTGAATATGTTGGTTTGATCTTTTAGGCTTTGGCTTGAGAGCATTGTTCTTTTGACCAATCACGTGCCATCTTTGCCTTCTTGTGAATTTTGCCTCCTCGTGACTCCATATTTCACACACTTATGTCTTTTTGTTGAATTCTCGAAAGCTTCAGAGTTTGGTACAGCGGAAGACTTCATCTTGTGCTTTCTTGAATTTTTGCTGAGCCTTGATGCAGAAAAACATAAGCATGTGGGAACGACTTCTACAGGTACACCGCAACACCACCGTCTTTAACTGGTACACAGCAACGCTACCGTCTTCAACAGGTACACAGCAACGCCACCGTCTTTAACAGGTACACAGCAACGACACGAATAAAATGGCTTTGACATTTTATTCTAATTCGGTAGCATTTTACCTCCGGTCGGTGAAGACCGTTGGACGATATTAGATATCGTACCCGTGACGGATAGTTTCAATTAAGTAACTTCCTGACAGGATTTCGCGGGTAAACCCGTTCTCTTTATTCGACCGTCCAAAGCTGACTGCGAACATAAAGAGTGAATCACTTGGATAAATTATCCTTGTGATTGGAAGCCGTCAATTCATGAAAGCTGGAACAAGTGAATTTCAATTAAGATTTTCACCATCGTTGCTTTCCAGTTATCACGAGCTCAATTCATAAAGAATCTTGCACGTCACCTACCAAGTGCTGTTTGATGTTAACACTAGAAGGATTTCCACTCGTCACTGTGATCAATAAAGAGTCACTATGAGTGTTCTGGCAAGATCGTATGATAATGCGTAGAGGCCTGGAACGAGTTTAAGTTCAATTAAGAATTAAACCACTGTTTCTTTCTAGTTTTTCACAAGATTGGTTCTAAAAGAACCGCACGTGTAACCTACCATGAGCTTGTTTGATGTTGGCTCAAGCAGGATTTCCATCTTCATTGTAATACTTGCGTATTACTCGGATGTTCTGGCAATATTACAGGAATACTGCGTAGGACTCATGAAAATCTCTTACTTTTCACAGTGTGTGAGAAAGCAAGGAATAAATGGAAAGTGTCCTAATGAGACTTTTGATGATCTCGTGGCTCTAGACTCGATAGTGCGTTTTGATTTAGTGAGCGATGGCTGGAGAGGAGTGCCACCTTTTCAATATCAGTCTATTCGGAGTGAATAAACCAATAGGTAACGTGTTAATCTCCGTGTGATTAAAACAAATACCTTTTGAGAGGTATTTGAGTTAGCTGGGAAGGGTTGTGCATTGCATCACTGGGTCCATGATGTCTTTCTTCAATATCGAGAATCATTAACAAAAATGATCTCAATAGTATATGTATTGACCCGGTTTCTGCCTAAAGTTGTAAGGAGGGCTTCTTTCTTTACACCCTTTATCTTTACATTTCTTTTTCATTCTTCAACCCCTTCAATGCTTACCAATATGTCATAACTAGCACCTTGTTGTGATTGTTCCAGTGCTAGCTTAAGTACTTGGTCGGCATTCAGCTACGTTCACAATCTTTCTCCAACTTTCCTAGGACTTCTAATTCTATCTAGGGAATTGTCCTTGGGAAGATTCCATCGGCTCTGATGAATCATTGGACTAAACCTATTCCTACCACCCTTTTGTCACCACATCCGTCGTGAATTAAACGTGTTTTGGGAAAGTATAGCCACCATGAAAAATCTTTGAAAAATCACACGTGCTTTACACATATTAAGTTGGATTATCGTTAAGTCTTTTTCATCTTTTAGCCAAGTATCATTTAAGTCTCCTTAATCCCTTTTTCTCCCCTTATCCAAAATGTTAACCATTAATATTTGGGATATTGAATGGATTAACCGGTCTTTGGGTAAAAAATGAAATCGATGTTTGGCCATAGAACATGTTAATGCTCCCCCTTAAATTAATAAGGGATAGTTGTAGTGCTTTAGTATGATATATTTTGAAAGATTTAGAATCTCGTGAGAAATTCTTGAAAAATTATCATACCTTAAACACTACATCAAGCCGCAAAAGCACAATATTCACAAATATACATATTCACAATTAAAAACCAATATAAAGTGGACCTGAAATGTACGACCCATTAGATGGATCGTTGCAGTAACTTGTGGTGCACTAAATATGGTCTACCACCAACGAATCTTTCCAAGCTCCTCATCAATATACGTTCACGGAGCTTTTGATCAATCTTCTTGATCACATACTTCGCCATTTGCCGATAACCCTGATGCCAATCCTCAGTCATCTCTGGTAAAGTCCCACCCGAATTAAGATGCTCCAACTTTCATCTGACGTATAGGAGTGTCCCATCACTGTACTTATAAAGCTCACCCACCCTCATAAACTTCATTAACCCTCGACTGTTCAAGTAGAAAATGCCGTAATTCGGGACAGAAATGCCGGTATAGGGACATCTATCTACATGTTGAGGTAGAACTTGATTCATTGGACGGGTGAGGTTAAGCTTCCTTTGGTAGCTTTCGACTCCCAACTGAAGATCTTCAACTCGTTTCTTGATAACAACACTTCGTGTGAACATACGAAGTGTTGTATTCAAGGCAATGATGTCTTCACGAGGAATATGTGTGAGTTGATCTCGGGTCATCATAAGCAACATGTATGATATCCTCAAGGCGAATGATAGAAAAATCTCCCTGCTGGATTTTGTATTCTCTGTCATCCTCCCTTTTCAGATGAATCTCCGTCACATGATAATATCCATTCTTGGCTTCAGTTTTCAGCCCTAAAATGCTGGAGATGCGGATATCGGATCTAACGTTACTTCCTGAATTGGCTAAGCAGCAACCCCTGTACGCCCTTCGAACTCGTTCGTCCCAGTGTGATGCACCTATGACAGCATACATATCATAATTACGATTTACCTTTGGGACCCAGAGTCGGTTTACCTTTTCCTCGATAAAGGGTATTGTCCCCTAGTTGGCGGCTTTCAGCAAGGTCAGAGAGGTTGCGTACTTTGATGAACCCTTGAGGAGATAAACAAGATCATTGGTGACGAAGAAGTCAAGAGCAATCTGATTATCTTGAGAAGGATCAAGTGGAGGTGGAGCTCTTTCTGATTCATGGAGGCCTGGCCGTTGAACGGTGTTAAGAGCTTTCAGGACCTCGTCAGCATAATACTCGAACTCCATTCGGGTTAACCGGGTTTTGGCGCGAATTCTCTTATCCTTTAGCGCTCTCTTCACCAAAGACGGAGTAACCGAAGTCTTATACTCATGAGCCAGAAATGCGCACAAGTCAATCAGACTGCGGATACGGAGATATAAAACATCTCTGTCAGCGTCTGTGATTGGATCATATTGCGCCGCTGCCGTGATCCAAGCCTGTGGTGGTGCAGTCTCGTCAATCTCCAACGTGTCTGCCCAGTCCTGGCCGTTGAACGGTGTTAAGAGCTTTCAGGACCTCGTCAGCATAATACTCGAACTCCATTCGGGTTAACCGGGTTTTGGCGCGAATTCTCTTATCCTTTAGCGCTCTCTTCACCAAAGACGGAGTAACCGAAGTCTTATACTCATGAGCCAGAAATGCGCACAAGTCAATCAGACTGCGGATACGGAGATATAAAACATCTCTGTCAGCGTCTGTGATTGGATCATATTGCGCCGCTGCCGTGATCCAAGCCTGTGGTGGTGCAGTCTCGTCAATCTCCAACGTGTCTGCCCAGTCCCGTGTGCTTGACTCAGGAACAGTAGATTGTGGTTCTTGTTGTAGAGGAGTAGAAACGTGAACATCTGCTGGTTCTGACTCATGCATCTCGGCGGTGTCATGAACGGGCGAGTGTTGTGCAGCTTCAGGTTCAGTTACTGACTCTGCAATCACAGGAGCAACAACAACAGAACTAACAGGGTTAGTGGTAACAGGTATAGACACAGCGATAGATGTACCAGGAATCGATGACGCCGTAGTAGCATTCACATCATGGCGCCACTTGGATCGTCTTGATTTCGTTGAGGTTGATTTGTCCTTCTGCGCAGCATCTTTCTTAGACTTGGTTCCAGACTTAGAAGGTTTCTTTGTGCTGGTAACCTTATCCCCTGTTTCTGGCTGTTTACCAGCATCATCCTTATCGCTATCCTCGTTGCTCCCCTTAGCACTCTCCTCATTACCATCACCACCATCATCATCATCATCATCATCCTTATCATCATCACCACCATCATCATCTTCTCCTTCTTCTTCTTCTCCCTCTTCTTCTTCTTCCTCTTCTTCTTCACCAGTACCCTCTTCCTGTTCACTTTCTTCCCTTTCTTCCTCAGGCAGAATGTGGTAAGGTACCACACTTCCAAACATCTTGAATAACCAATCATCCTCCATGATAGCGTCATTCAGTGATTTGTAGAGTGTCCGTTGAATCTTAGATTTATCAAAAGATCCAAGTTCCCTCATACGAGCTTTGAGGATCTTCTTTAGCTCAAAATCCGTTAACTCATAGGCAATTTTGTAGGCGGATTCAGAAGGATTGGATGACTTGATCATCAAGTTATCAGCCGCGAGTGTCTTCAACTCATCACGCAGTTTAGGCATAATGGATTAAACGGATTCTTGCACTCTCTCTTCAACAGAAGCTTCAAGTGCTTCTTTCTGCTCCTTGTATTTATCCCTCATGGCTTGAAGTCTCGTGATTCGTGCAGCATGCTTATCAGCTTCAGCCTGCTTAACCTGAGCTAGTTCTTCTGCATGAGCTTTACGTGTCAACTCCATCTCTGCAGCGAACTTAACAAGCATCTCGTCTTGGGCTTTCTTAGATGCTTCTTCACTTTGAACTCGTCTATGTAGCTCTTGGCGAAGTTCATCCATCTCTCTTTTTTGATTATCCGTATGTTTATCCAACATTTCTGCCATTACAAATACAGCCATTGAAGACGTTGCAGAGCTGCTCTGGGTTGATTGAAGAGGCTCGGTTGTGACCACTGTACTGAGAATGGGAGTTATTAGAGGTGGAAGAAATGGTGTTGAAACCGGTCGGGTTGGTAAGGGTTGTATTGGTGGAGGTTGAGTTACTAACGGTTGAGTAGGCACCATGATTGTAGGAGCACCGGACTCCTTTTCAACACTTGCTGAAACAGGGATGGATGTCTCCTTCGAAGTAGAATATCTTTCAGGTGATCCAAACTCATCAATATCCTCTGGTTCCTCGTACTCTTCTTCAACATTCACTTGTGCACCCGAACCACTACCGCCCGTATCTCTCCTACTCCTTTCAATAGCTATCTTAATTGATTTTCTTTCAGCCTTGTTAAGAATAGGATCATCAACATCTTCTTCATCGCGGAGAACTAACTCATCAGCCTTTCCCTTCTTAACCTCAGTCTTCTTCTTCTTGGTTTCAGGTTCAGGTAAAGCAGCTGGTTGCTTGCGTTTACCTTTACTCTTGACCGTAGTAGACGAGTCTTCTACTGTCTGAAGGCTTGCTTTCAGCTTCTTGATTTCTAGCAGCAGTAGCTTGTAATCAGCAGAGCCTTTGATTTTATCCGTCAGAAGATAATCGGGAATAGGACCAGGAATCACACCACCAGATGGTCCTTCATGCATTAGATCCACAGTATGATCAGCTTCTTCAGTGTGATGCCGACTTGTTGCACGCCTATCAATAGTAACATCATTCTTCATAAAATAATTAATGATAAGCTTGATAAACTGAGGGTAAGGAAAGAAATTTGTCTTCAGCTTCTTGTTTTGGAAGAGTTGGAAGGTGAATTCTTCCCACAACAATAATGCATAATCTGCATTTGCGCCTGTGTACATTCCATGGAAGATGTTCATGATTGGGCCACGCAAAGCATCATGCCCACTTGTTTTCGGTGTAAGACATCTACTGAGAATACCCAACATTGCTCTCCACGGTTGACCTACTTTAGCGGTGGTAAACTCAGACACAACTCGTATGTCAGGACATCCAAGAGCATCGAACAACTCCATAAGTTCGTCTTTGGTAGGATCCCTCGAAAATGACATACCTTTGGGTGTATCCCGAATCCCAAATATCTTACGGAAGTCTGAAACAGTAAGTGTTTGCTGCTTGTTGTCGAGAGTGAAGGTGATCTTGTTTGAAGTGCTTTCTTTGGTAGCCCAGAACTCATACATATAATCATAAGGCACCGAGGCAGTACTCCTTAAGGCATTCTTGAAATGAGAGTGATCAAGGATTTCTATGGCTACTTTAAATCCATGGTGAGTGGATTTTGAGACTTGCTTCAGCCGGTAATTGTTTGGTATGAACTTGAGGGTTCGTGCTTCAGCAATAACGGCTGCTCTAGAGTCTTGGATTGCTTGTACTGTTGGATTAGTCGTTGTATCTGCTTAAGATAAGACATAAAAGGTTGATGCACAAACAATATATAAATATATATCATTATGACTTCTAAGCATAATACATTTCAACAAGTACTTATAACAGGCAAAAACTATCAATTAAATAACCCTTCATCCGGAACTCTTCATTCGGAAGTTCTTCATTCGGAACTTTTTCATTCGGAAGTTCTTCATTCGGAACTTCTTCATTCGGAAGTTCTTCATCCGGAACTTCTTTCATTCGGAAGTTCGTCCGGAACTTCTTTCATTCGGAAGTTCGTCCGGAACTTCCTTCATTCGGAAGTTCGTCCGGAACTTCCTTCATTCGGAAGTTCGTCCGGAACTTCCTTCATTCGGAAGTTCGTCCATAACTTCCTTCATTCGGAACTTCCTTCATTCGGAACTTCCTTCATTCGGAATTTCATCCGGAACTTCTTCATTCGGAAGTTCGTTCGGAACTTCCTTCATTCGGAAGTTCGTTCGGAACTTCCTTCATTCGGAAGTTGTTAGCCTTGTTCATCCGGAAGTCATTAATGCAACCTATGATGATTATTCTAAGCGCGATTTGGGAGTTTTAAGGCATGCTAAGGCAACACAACATCTATCTAAGAACATTCCGAGTATAACCCACCTAAAACCCCTAATTAATTGATCCCAAATTAGGCAAACAAACCCTAAATCTGATAAAGTTGATTCCCCGAATCAATTAACAAGATTTAATGATGAATTAGATGATTTATAAGTTAAAGATTGATGTTATTACCTTTTAAATCGAATGAAACGGATGTGAGATGAAAATGAGAGTTTGTAAAAGCTTAGTGTGTGTGTTAATGGCGGCAGAGTGAAAAAAATGAATAGTAATAGTGAATGAAGAAAAGATAAACGTATGGGAGGGTTTTGGTTTTGACTTAGGTCAAAATTTTTACAAGTTTCACCTTTGTCACCTTAAAACCCTATACTTTTCTATTCTTTTCCCTTTTTATCCCTTATATTTTCATTTTTCTTTCTCGTCTTCCTAATCATTACACAACTTAAGCATCGCTACCTATTAGCAAATCTCCAAAATCTAAAGCAAGTCCTATCTCATTGAGCAATCACAAGTCATATTCTAAAGCAAGACCACTCATTAGCCAATTAATTTTCACAAACACTTTTGAAAATCGTTTTGATGACGAAGATGAGTTAATATTTTCTCCCCCTTAAACGATGACCCGTTTTCTATTTAAAGAGTTGTAGTCATTGTTTAAAGAGTCAAATATTGATGAAAACATTTCCAATTAATGTCTTGAAAAAGATTGATTCGTGGTGGCAATAAGATTTCTCTTATTTTATACAAATTAATGCACTGAGACGTACACTAGCTCGTGTTAGACCAAGTTGTAAAGTAAACTTGATCCCTTTGCATGATTTGGCTTGTAAATCAGCCCGAGAAAATTAATTCCCGTTGTGAGCCAACGTTTTCCAAGGAAATACGTGACTTTTATATGAAAACCAGGTTGCAGTCTGAAATAACTACAAGCCATAATGGGCATGTTCTAAAAATGTACAACTTTTATACGGACTCTATTTATGGCGCCGTGTCAATATTGATCGTTATTTCTAAAGCCATAAATATTACCGTACTAAAAGACATGCCCGATTTAAAAAAACGAAAAATAAATATTTTTGGTTTTTCTTGATTTTATAATTTTTATGGTTTTTCTAGGTTTTATATATTTTTTTTTATGGTTTTTCTAGGTTTTATATTTATTTATTTTTTTGGTTTTTCTAGGTTTTATATTTTTTATATTTTTTCCTTTTTGTGGTTTATATATTTACGATAATATACATGATCACGAACAAAGGATACGCCTGAATAGTTTACCACCACTATTCAGCTGATTCTTCTGCCAATTCTTTGAGAGTCGCTGGAGTGAATGATTTCATGCCAAGCTTGTCGATCAAAAACTCGATTCGTCCTCGATCTAAGGCTTTGGTGAACATATTTGCCAGCTGATACTCAGTAGTGACAAAATACAGCTCGATCACTCCGTTCTCCACCTGCTCTTTAATGAAATGGTAGCGAATGTCTATGTGCTTGGCCCGGGAGTGTTGAACATAGTTGCAGCAAAGGGCAATGGCGCTCTTGTTGTCACAATACATCGGGATTTTGTTGAATCCCAAACCGTAGTCAGTTAATTGTGATCTCATCCAAAGGACTTGAGCACAACAACCGGACATGGCGATGTATTCAGCCTCCGTGCTAGAAATTGCAGCGCTTTTCTGCCTTTTTGAAGACCAACTGATCAATCTATCTCCAAGGAGTTGCACAGATCCAGAAGTGCTACGCCTCGTGTCTTGACACCCAGCATGATCAGCATCTGCGTATGATATTAAAGCAATAGAGGAATCTTTCGGATACCATAGACCAGGATGAAGTGTTCCTTTGAGATACAGAAAGATCCTTTTAACAACATGTAGGTGCTTTTCGGTAGGCTGAGCCTGATACCGGACACACATGCATACGGCAAATTGCAAATCAGGCCTGCTAGCAGTCAGATAGAGAAGGGTGCCGATCATCCCACGGTAAAGTTTTGGATCGACAATAGTCCCATTCCTATCTTCATCTAACTTGGATTTCTCCACCATTGGAGTGTCCACGGGGTCACAATTTTCAAAGTTATATTTCTTTAAAGATTCTAGAGCATATTTGGATTGATTATAAAAGATGCCTCTGGGATTCTGAGAAATCTGTAATCCTAAGAAAAATGAAATTTTTCCCATCATTGACATCTGAAAGCGTGTGGACATTATCTTCTCAAAGCGTTGTGACAATTCTATGTTAGAGGCAGCAAATATTATATCATCAACATAAATTTGTACCAGAAGCATGTCGTTGTCCTCCTTGAGAGTGAATAGAGTGGGGTCCACCTTGCCTTTAGAGAAGCCTTCCGAGATGAGATATGTTGAAAGGAGATCATACCAAGCACGTGGAGCTTGTTTCAACCCATAGAGAGCCTTCTTAAGCTTGTACACATGATTAGGAAACTCCGTGCTAACGAACCCATCCGGCTGACTAACATAGACTTCTTCCCTTCATTCGGAACTTCTTTCATTCGGAAGTTCATCCGGAACTTCCTTCATTCGGAAGTTCATCCGGAACTTCTTCATTCGGAAGTTCGTTCGGAACTTCCTTCATTCGGAAGTTCGTTCGGAACTTCCTTCATTCGGAAGTTCGTTCGGAACTTCCTTCATTCGGAAGTTGTTAGCCTTGTTCATCCGGAAGTCATTAACGCAGCCTATGATGATTATTCTAAGCGCGATTTGGGAGTTTTAAGGCATGCTAAGGCAACACAACATCTATCTAAGAACATTTCGAGTATAACCCACCTAAAACCCCTAATTAATTGATCCCAAATTAGGCAAACAAACCCTAAATCTGATAAAGTTGATTCCCCGAATCAATTAACAAGATTTAATGATGAATTAGATGATTTATAAGTTAAAGATTGATGTTATTACCTTTTAAATCGAATGAAACGGATAGTGAGATGAAAACGAGAGTTTGTAAAAGCTTAGTGTGTGTGTTAATGGCGGCAGAGTGAAAAAAATGAATAGTAACAGTGAATGAAGAAAAGATAAACGTATGGGAGGGTTTTGGTTTTGACTTAGGTCAAAAATTTTACAAGTTTCACCTTTCACCTTAAAACCCTATACTTTTCTATTCTTTTCCCTTTTTATCCCTTATATTTTCATTTTTCTTTCTCGTCTTCCTAATCATTACACAACTTAAGCATCGCTACCTATTAGCAAATCTACAAAATCTAAAGCAAGTCCTATCTCATTGAGCAATCACAAGTCATATTCTAAAGCAAGACCACTCATTAGCTAATTAATTTTCACAAACACTTTTGAAAATCGTTTTGATGACGAAGATGAGTTAATATTTTCTCCCCTTAAACGATGACCCGTTTTCTATTTAAAGAGCTGTAGTCATTGTTTAAAGAGTCAAATATTGATGAAAACATTTCCAATTAATGTCTTGAAAAAGATTGATTCGTGGTGGCAATAAGATTTCTCTTATTTTATACAAATTAATGCACTGAGACGTACACTAGCTCGTGTTAGACCAAGTTGTAAAGTAAACTTGATCCCTTTGCATGATTTGGCTTGTAAATCATGCCCGAGAAAATTAATTCCCGTTGTCAGCCAACGTTTTCCAAGAAAATACGTGACTTTAATATGAAAACCGGGTTGCAGTCTGAAATAACTACAAGCCATAATGGGCATGTTTTAAAAATGTACAACTTTTATACGGACTCTATTTATGGCGCCGTGTCAATATTGATCGACATTTCTAAAGCCGTAAATATTACCGTACTAAAAGACATGCCCGATTTAAAAAAAAACGAAAAATAATATTTTTGGTTTTTCTTGATTTTATAATTTTTATGGTGTTTCTAGGTTTTATATATATTTTTTTATGGTTTTTCTAGGTTTTATATTTTTTTTTTATGGTTTTTCTAGGTTTTATATTTTTTATATTTTTTCCTTTTTGTGGTTTATATATTTACGATAATATACATGATCACGAACAAAAAATACGCACAAAAAATACGCCTGAATAGTTTACCACCACTATTCAGCTGATTCTTCTGCCAATTCTTTGAGAGTCGCTGGAGTGAATGATTTCATGCCAAGCTTGTCGATCAAAAACTCGATTCGTCCTCGATCTAAGGCTTTGGTGAACATATCTGCCAGCTGATACTCAGTAGTGACAAAATACAGCTCGATCACTCCGTTCTCCACATGCTCTTTAATGAAATGGTAGCGAATGTCTATGTGCTTGGCCCGGGAGTGTTGAACATAGTTGCAGCAAAGGGCAATGGCGCTCTTGTTGTCACAATACATCGGGATTTTGTTGAATCCCAAACCGTAGTCAGTTAATTGTGATCTCATCCAAAGGACTTGAGCACAACAACCGGACATGACGATGTATTCAGCCTCCGTGCTAGAAATTGCAGCGCTTTTCTGCCTTTTTGAAGACCAACTAATCAATCTATCTCCAAGGAGTTGCACAGATCCAGAAGTGCTACGCCTCGTGTCTTGACACCCAGCATGATCGGCATCTGCGTATGATATTAAAGCAATATAGGAATCTTTCGGATACCATAGACCACGATGAAGTGTTCCTTTGAGATACCGAAAGATCCTTTTAACAACATGTAGGTGCTTTTCGGTAGGCCGAGCCTGATACCGGGCACACATGCATACGACAAATTGCAAATCAGGCCTGCTAGCAGTCAGATAGAGAAGGGTGCCGATCATCCCACGGTAAAGTTTTGGATCGACAATAGTCCCATTCCTATCTTCATCTAACTTGGATTTCTCCACCATTGGAGTGTCCACGGGGTCACAATTTTCAAAGTTGTCTTTCTTTAAAGATTCTAGAGCATATTTGGATTGATTAATAAAGATGCCTCTGGGCTTCTGAGAAATCTGTAATCCTAAGAAAAATAAAATTTTTCCCATCATTGACATCTGAAAGCGTGTGGACATTATCTTCTTAAAGCGTTGTGACAATTCTATGTTAGAGGCAGCAAATATTATATCATCAACATAAATTTGTACCAGAAGCATGTCGTTGTCCTCCTTGAGAGTGAATAGAGTGGGGTCCACCTTGCCTTTGGAGAAGCCTTCCGAGATGAGATATGTTGAAAGGAGATCATACCAAGCACGTGGAGCTTGTTTCAACCCATAGATAGCCTTCTTAAGCTTGTACACATGATTAGAAAACTCCGTGCTAACGAACCCATCCGGTTGACTAACATAGACTTCTTCCCTTAGTTCACCGTTCAAAAATGTCGTCTTCACATCCATTTGATAGACGATCATGTTCATATGAGCAGCATACGCAAGGAATAGTCTAATAGCCTCCAATCTTGCAACAGGAGCAAAAGATTCTTCAAAGTCTATACCCAAGGCTTGTTTATATCCTCTAGCAACCAATCTAGCCTTATTCTTTAATACTGCATCCATCTCATCGAGTTTAACCTTATAAATCCATAACAAAGTAAGGATGTTAACCTTGTCAGGGAGAGGAACTAATTCCCATACTTCAAGTCTTTGGAATTCATTTATTTCCTCCTGCATGGCTTCAATCCAAGATGATTGAGTCATAGCATGTTGCCAATTTTTAGGTTCAACTTCGAAGAGAAATGCATCAAAGTAGCAATAGAGTGCACTCTCTTGTAATTGATGGCGTGTAGAGACTGGTCGATCGAGATTACCAGTGACATTCCTAATTGGGTGATCTTTTGTCCATTTGGTGCTATGTTTTTCAATCCTAGGTGGTCTGGAGTGAACAATAGAAGGAGCTTCTTCTGAGGTAGACGCGGCTGAAGGGTTTTCAGGTATCGCTACACCAAAGAAAGGAAGCTCTTGCAGGTGAGCATATTCCAAATCGTGATCAATAGAATCCTCTTCCACATCATTAGGCACAAGTAGGGGTGACGATTCAGGTGTAGTTTGAGAATCACAAGAACAATGGAGCTCATAAGGTGTAATTCACATGTATCCTATATTTAACTAAGGAGGTTATGACTAGGTTATGACTAGGTTATGACTAGTTACATCAAAAGTAATAATCACATTAAATAGAAGTGTAGGTATAACCTAGTATTACTTAATGCAACCAATTGCCAAATTTGTTCTAAAGTCATGTTTGATGCAGATGTTCTTAATCTCGTATGAGCCACTCTATCAACATTCACAAAATAACACGCGATAAGAATGATATTATTGTTAAGATCGTCATACATATGTGTGATTAATTAACATATCATAAGATACTGAAATTTTTTAATTTTTTCTACAAGTATTCATTTCTCGCAAAACAAAAATAAAAAATTGAATGACGATTACTAAGAAAATAAAATGAGACGAGATAAAAAAAAATTTAATGAAAGCACACTCTTACTTATTTAACAACTTACCAGTTTATATTTACACCGCAAGTTTCTCTATTACATAAAAACAAACTGTACATATACACAAACTGAAAGCAGAATATAGACTTAATTTCTCATTTTGATCTCTTCAATCCTATCTGAGATATAGCATGAATCGGATTATTTGATGTCTTAAGATCTTTCTATGAGCATCTCCAAGTTAAGCCCAATCCTTATTAGTCCTTCCTTTAGTTCAACATTTTAACGATTCATCATAGTCATATTGACTTCGCATTGGTGATTCTTCTTGCTCAGCTTGATATTATGATATTACTATGACGAGTCACATCTAATTTATATTCAAGCTTGTTGAGATGGTCTTGAGTTTCTCCCCTTCCTTTGATGAAATTTCGAATATTTCTCTCCATTCTTCTAAATGTCTCCAAAGATATTTCATCTAGATGACTTACAATTCAGTTAATTGAATATCATAGTTTTTTACTATTCTTGATCGATAACTTTCCCTATCTTTATAAAGTTCCTCACATTTCATCTAGGTGACTTGCAATTGCAGTTAATTGCTTATCATACTTTTCTACTATCCTTGATCGAGAAATTTCCCTATGTTTATAAGGTTCCTCCCGACACCTATTTGGAAATGAGAAAAGATCCTTAAAAAAAAGGAAATGTAAAGTGAGTGAAAGTGTATCATTCATCATAGTATGTTGTCGCGCAAAATACTCTTTCACTTTTGGGTTATCATAAAATGACGAAATAGGAACACGTAATAAAGTGTAGTTTGGAACTTCTTGCTCATCGTCAGATACGATCACATACGAAGAGGTAGACAAATCCTTGTAATATTTTTTTATAGAACATAATAGCTGCTATAAGCACTAGCACAAGCTTGATGGTCTTGAAAACTTTAAAAGAAGTAGTTATTGTTAAGAAAAATCTTTTTCTTTTTATTCTTTATATCCGTGAGCAATTAACTACAATTGCAAGTCTTCTAGATGAAATAATTTTGAGACATTTAGAAGAATGAAAAGAAATATCTGAATTCTAATTCAAAGAAAGGGAACCAACTCAAACCATGTCAACAAGCTTGAATACAAACCGAATAGGAATCGTCGTCATAATATCAAACTGAACAAGAAGATTCACCAATGTGAAGTCGATATGGCTAGGATGAATCATGAAAATGCTGAACTGAAAGAAGGACTAATGAGGATTGGGCTTAACTTAGAGACACTCATAAAAGATCTTAAGACTACCCAATAATCTGATTCATTCCATATCCTGAATAGGATCGAAGAGATCAAGATGAGAAATTAAGCCTGGATTCTGCTTTCAATTTATGTATATGTACATGTTGCTTTATGTAACAGAGAAACTTGCCGTATAAAAATACAAATGAGCAAGTTGTTAAATAAATAAAAGAAAATTTCGAATCTTGTTATCCCGTCTCATTTCATTTTATTTTTATCTTCATTCATGTTATGATCTTCATATACGAATTCCTTATTTTTGTTTTATGAGAAACAAATACTTACCGAAAGTATTATAATTTTTCGATACCTTATGATATGTTAATTGGTTTCATTATGAACATCTTAACAATTATATCATTCTTATCTCGTGTTATTTTGTGAATGTTGATAAAATGGCTCACACGAGGTCAACATCCTAGAAGAAATTCGGTAATTGGTTGCTGAGATTGTGATTGGAACTTTGTAAGCACAAGTCGCTAAGGTAGTTAGTACCAGTATTGGAAAGCCTGTTCAAAGTGAAGTTCATGTGGCAAAGAAATGCACTTACAAAGATTTCATGAATTGTCAGCCTTTCAAATACAAGGGATCAGAAGAAGTTGTTGAACTTATTCGTTTGTTGAACTTATTCGTTGGTTCGAGAGAACTTAATCGGTATTTGTTCACAGTGAATTTGTTGAGGATTGCAACCCATAAAAAATGAACTAGCTTATAAAACTCATTGGAATAAATTCAAGGAACTGTTGATTAAAAAATATTGCCCTCGGAATAAAATCTGAAAAAATGGAAGACGAATTCTATAATCCGACAATAAGTGATTATAATCTTAGAGCTTGAGAAGATTTCAGGAACTAGCACTGTTATGTCCTAACATGGTGCCTAATACTGAAAAACTTGTGAAACCTTTTATTAGAGGATTGCCCAGAAGTATTGAAAGAAATGTTACCGCCTCTAAACCTCAAACAAAGTCATCACCATTACTCAAAAGTTAATGGATCAGGTGACAAGGTCTACTCTTGTTCAAGCGAGAGTTAACACCAAACTAGCATTGTTATGTCCTAACATGGTGCCTAATACTGAAAAACTTGTGAAACCTTTTATTGGAGGATTGCCCAGAAGTATTGAAAGAAATGTTACCGCCTCTAAACCTCAAACAAAGTCATCACCATTACTCAAAAGTTAATGGATCAGGTGACAAGGTCTACTCTTGTTCAAGCGAGAGTGACGGGAGAAACTTTCCTAATTGTAATTTTAAAAAAATTAACTATCGCAACAACCAAAGCAATGATCGTCGTCAACAGCAAACAAGATACAAGAAATTGCTAAAGTTTATGTTGCGACTTCAAGCAATGGTTATGCTGAAAAACTTCCTTATGCTAGAGACGTGCCTTATGGATTTTGCACTGTCAAGTATCTAAACTGTAATAGGGTAAGACATCAAACAAATGACTGCATACCATATTCCTAAGAGATGTGCCTTACATATTCCTAAGAGATGTGCCTTACAGATTTTGCACCGTCAAGTATCAAAACTGTAATAGGGTAGGACATCAAACAAATGACTATTCCTAAGACTGTTTTCGTACGTCTTAGTTTGTTGTTGCATGTAGTTGGCTTATGTTGTCTTATGTTTGAACGATCATTATGTCTTGTGGTGGGGAGTGTATTTTTCTTTATGCCTTTTCGGAGCTTCACTCTGACTTTAAGTGTGTCCGTCCCATTTTCCGTCTCGTAATCGATTTTTCATGTTTGCTTTATCGGCCCTTTTGAGGATGCGCTCTTGTGTGAATAAATATTTCATGGATGAGCTATGAGATAATTGAAGAACCTCCCGGGTCGTTAATAGTTCATTGTATAGTCTTGATTTTTCATGAATATACAACTTTCACTAAAAAAAAAACCTAAGACCACTCTTAGTCTTAAGAGACACGAGTCACCTCAACACACCTCGATCAACAGCATTTCCCGAACTAACACACAAATTGACACACCTCGCCAAAATGATGGTGTGCCTCTGTATGTATCCCAAAACAGATGCGCACACAACATAACAGAAATGGGGCTTACCACCTGGTCCCTTGCTAAGCACCACCGACACACACCTGTTGGCGCCGTTCTAACGTGTATTTTAATATAGAGTTAAAGTCAGAACATTCAAGTATATACTCGCATTTCGCTAGTAACTTAGTAAGCATTAATGTCAGTAAATAAAAATAATCATGATAATTCATACACAATCATGGATAAAACAAGGGGCTATATGCATATAAGAAAAACTAAACAAAAGACTAAAGGCAACTTTTTCTTTATTGTGCATTTAGCAAAAAATAAGATTTTCTATAAGAATTAGCACTACGCCAGTGAAAATCCATGGGTCCGTTCGTGCAACATGCCACCAATGAATTTTTAAGAATCATGCATGCATGTAGTTAATATCATGTTTTATTACCTTGTTATTTGTAGCATCCTCAATAGCAGTATTAACAAGCTCACATGAATCGTTGAATGTATCAACAAGGATGATTAAAAGGCCCTTACAAACTCCAGGTCATCATGGCTTTAACTAAATCCATTTTAATGGCAACATGATGAAGACGTTTATGTTTTAAAATCAAGACAGTCCCATACATCTACTAGTAACTTGTACGAGAATTACGAGGATGGTTTGGGGAAGAAATGAGTAAAATAGTGGTAAGAAACTAAAAATAAATATGTTAACGTTTTAATGCGGTTAAGAAGAAGGTGTCAACTATGTAGGCGGCCATGTGGACTGAATGCGTTTGCTGGCTTGTTTCGTGTCATGTTTTTCAGGCTTTCAGGTACGTGTATTTGTTTCGTGCCCATTGTTTCTAATCTTAACGTGGTGCTAATTAAGATACTGCAATTATTAATTTATAGTCATCTTAGCTTTTATCTTCACCGCTGCATGTTTTGCTAATTTTATGAATTCAAAGCAGCTTATGTGTATAAGATTTTATTAATTTTTTTACTTTATTAATAATTATAATTTACATATTAGGAGAAGGCAAACGGGAAACAAGCTGCGCCGTTAGCCCTTTTTGTATAATAAAACCAATTCTATTAAATATAACATTTGTGGATTTAAGAGTCAAAACATTTTATTAAGTGTTTGTTTTATTTAGTATAATTAATATTTTATTTGTTTTAAAATAAATGTTTATTTTTTACTTTTATTCGTACTTTTTATTATAAATATGTTGTTTGCTTCATATTATACTTGATAAAAGTTATATAAATGGAAGAGAGAAGTGCAAAAATCATCCCTGTGGTATGTCGAAAAATCGAATTACATCCTTCGTTAACTTTTTGGACAACAGCCATCCCTCCGTTAGTGCGCGGGACACAATACATCCCTCATGGACTAACGGCGCAAAAATTTTCTCGTTAAAAATTAACAAAGTTTAAAAGAAAGTGTATTCTTGTCTTTTTCCTTTCCCAGGGATGTATTGTGAACCTTATCATAAATAGTTTCAAAAAAAAAAATTTATTTTTGAAAAAAAAAATATTTCCAGAAAAAATAAGTTTTGTTTTCTCGAAAAAATTATATTTTCGAAAAAAAAAATATTTTCGGAAAAAAAAGTTTTATTTTCTAAAAAGTAAGTTTTATTTTCGAAAAAAAAAGTTTTATTTTCGAAAAAAAAAGTTTTATTTTCGAAAAAATATGTTTTATTTTCGGAAAAAAAGTTTTATTTTCGAAAAAATATGTTTTATTTTCGGAAAAAAAGTTTTATTTTCGAAAAAATATGTTTTATTTTCGGGAAAAAAAATTTTAGCGAAACAAAAATTAAACTCTTTTTAGCGAAACAAAAATTCTGAAAAAAGAATTTAATTTTTTTTCGAAAAATAATTCTTTTTTTTCGAAAAAGAAGTTTAATTTTTTGAAAAAATGTTTGTTTCGAAAAAATAAACTTTCTTTTTAAAATTTTTTGTTTCGAAATATTTTATTAATTTTTTAAAAAAGTTTTATTTTTAAAAAAAATTATCCTTGCAAAAAACTTGTTTCGAAACAAAAAATTATTTAAAAGAAAAAGGTTTATCTTTTTCTCGAAAATTAACCTTTTTTCGAAAATTAAACTTTTTTTCGAAAATAAAACATATTTTTTCAAAAATAAAACCTTTTTTTCGAAAATAAAACTGTTTTTTTTCAAAAATAAAACTTAATTTTTAGAAAATAAAACTTTTTTTTCCGAAAATAATTTTTTTTGAATAAAACTTTTTTTTTTCGAAAATTAACCATTTTTTCGAAATAAAACTTTTATTCCGAAAATAAAACATATTTTTTCGAAAATAAAACTTTTTTTTTCGAAAATAAAACTTATTTTTTAGAAAATAAAACTTTTTTTTTCCGAAAATAATTTTTTTTTCGAAAATAAAATTTTTTTCGAGAAAATAAAACTTATTTTTCTGAAAATAATTTTTTTTTCAAAAATAAATATTTTTTTTCTTGGAAACTATTTATGATAAGGTTCACAATACATCTCTGAGAAAGGAAAAAGACAAGAATACTCTCTCTTTTAAACTTTGTTAATTTTTAATGAGAGAACATTTGCACCGTTAGTCCATGAGGGATGTATTGTGGCCCGCGCACTAACGGAAGGATGGCTGTTGTCCAAAAAGTTAACGAAGGATGTAATTCGATTTTTCGACATACCATAAGGATGATTTTTGCACTTCTCTCTAAATGGAAAATACATTTAAAACTCTATCCATTCGTATATATTCATCAAGTGCCGTGCAATACACACAAAAATAATTACCATCAAAGTTGCAAAAGAAAACTTCAGAAATCAAATGCGGACACTTATTTTAGAACGAATGTAGTAATATAAAATATAAAATAAGTATAGAAACATCATATGATGTATTTTAAAACGGGCGGGCACATGTTGTGTGTTAAACAGGCAGCGTGCAACACGGACGTGGCTAAATGGGCGCAGACTTAAACGAAAAAAAACATATAAAAACCTAAAAAACTTCTTGTTTAAAAATCAGAAAAAATAAATAAATATAAAAGGTGTGTCGAGTGACCAATTTGGTGGTTTACATACGCTTATTAGAGTCACTACAACAAATTAGGCCATTGTTCACACTTTTTTCTTCGCACTTTATAAATTGTGAACCTTTTTTTTATAATGTTCACACTTATAAGTGTGCAAATAATGTTCACACTAATAAGTGTGATAAACATTAAGTGCTACAAAAAACTTCACACTTTTTATTGTGAAAATAAAAGCTCACATTTAAAAGTGTGAAGTATACAAATTTTTTCATCTTCACATTTTTTAATGTGAAAAAATAAAATAAACTTCACACTTTAGAATGTAAAAAAAAGTCATAGTTTAAAATGTAAAAATTAGTGTTACTTAGACGTGGGCAAAAAATCGGTTTATGATCGATTTGAGAAAAAAACCCGAAACCGGTTTTAAAAAAGCCGTCTTTTTAAAACTGATTTTTCTCAATCTGAGTCAACGGTTCATAACTTGTTTAATAACATAGTTGGGACCTGTTTAAAAACAGGTTAAATCAATTTCAAATTGATTTGATTAATTAACTGATTGACTTAAATCAAACTGGTTTAAAAACGATCTAATTTTAAAAAATTATCCGATTTATTTACTACGATGTTACTTAAAAAAAAGAAACACCTTTTTTTATCCACATGTACATTTATATATCTTAAAAACATGATAACCGGTACCCACCCATCCTTTATAACTTGTACCCACCCATTTATTCGGATATGAATAAAACAAATCCAAAAATCAGATATGAAACAGATCCATCAAATCCAATTCGATCTATAAACTCAAAAATATGAACACATACTCATTTATTCTCGATCCATAAACAAATCCATAAATTCACAGTCATCAAATCCAATTCGATATGTAGGTGCGGTTGTTTTGCGGTAGGTGTGGGTAGTTAGGTGCGGTTGTATTACGACACGTGTGGTTATTTTACGGTAGCTAGGTGCGGTTATTTGACGGCAGTTGCGGTTGTTTTTCGGTAGTTTCGGTTGTTTTGATAATCGTACACGCTCACAGGTAAATTAGTTTCTGATTATGTGATTTTAGTTGCGATGAATGGATTTGTGATTTTAGTCGGCCATTAATGGAGTTGATTATCTAATAGTTTAGACACAAGTAAATAGATGTCCACAATTTGATTAGATAAAGGGATTATACAGTGAAATTGGATTTAGTTATTCAGTATATAGTGCGAGATTGTTAGTTTGTTAGAAGACGTTTTGTTATAAAGCGATTACGTAGAGGAAATGAGAGATAGTTATTTGTTATAAAGCGATTACGATTTGTTAAGCTTGTTTATATGTTTTGGTATGTTTGAGGCTCTCTGAACTTAGTTATTAGTTTAGTGTAGATATAGTTATTGAAGTAAACTGATTGAAATGATAGATAATTCTCCACTGTATAATGTTGAGTAATGTTTAGATGCCTTCAGTGTTGTAATGTTTAGATATAGTTATTGAACACTGGTCCGGGGTAAATATTTTCCACCAACGTACGCTGCCATAAGCTAAGATCATGGAAACGTAGAGTGGAACCATTGCGGACATGACAGTGTAAAAGTCATGACGAGTAATCATTTTTCGTTTTGGTTTAGGGGTGTTTGGATATGGGGTGGGATATAAGGAAGGGTGAGGAGGGTAAAAATAGAAAGTGGAAATCCGTTATACTAGTAATATATCCTGACAGATTTTGTTTACTGAAAGTGTGGGCATGATCATGTTTGTAAAATATCCATAACATATAAGATTGTCCGTAATAAGTACAACTATCAGAACTAAGACTTTAAAGATGGAGTGAAGTCTTTTATCGAATTTGCTCTTATTGAAGCTATTAAAGGAGAAATTTCATGTCCGTGTAATAAATGTGCTCATAGTAACAGATTAATATTTTTTCGCCAATTTAATTTATGTACATAGTAACAGATTAATTTTTTTTCGCCTTTTTTTCGCCTCAAAAACCATTATTGAGTATTGGTCACAGCATTACGCGAGTACCGTGGTAGCGTATTAAAAATAACTCTTTAACAAAACTCAGCTAACCATCTTTTTTTTGCACACGATACTTCAGGGCCAACGTTGGAGGTTAGGAAACGAAGGTCCCTTGTTGGGCAATTTTAAAACTGGTTACAAATAGAGAACGCCAATATAACTCAAGTTCTCAAACCCTCCTTGGTAAACAAGCAACAGCAAACTCATCATCAATTGCTTAGGTGCTTTGGATACGCTTAATCTTGCTTTCTTCTCAAAGGTTTGAACTACTAATCTTTTTATTATTAAATTGTGTCTTAAGATTCTCATTAAGTTACTAGTGGTTATGTTGATTTTTTATCGTCTTTTTTTTCATGAATTAAATATAATAGCGACTCTGGAGGGGTTTTGTTTCGCTTATATGTGGGCTTATGTGTTTATTTGATTTTGGCTTATATTTCATAACCCCCAATTTTATGGCTTAGTTAGCCCACAAGTCTCAAGATAAGCCGGAAATTTGGGGCTTATGAATTTTTAATGCCGTAATCAAATAATCTCATAAGCCCACATATAAGCCGAAACAAACACCCAGTCACTATTACTACTGAAGTTGCATCTTATCACTTTTTACTGTATGTAATAATTTAGTAGTATAATGTTTTTCAAGCTTTTCATTTGATTTAAGCTATTATGAATTTGTATGTATCCAGGTATGCCCACGCTTATTAGGGCAATATTCAATATATTATGAATTTGTATGTATAAAAGTTATGTTTTTAGCTTATTACATGAAGGTAGATATCTTGATATTTTGCTCCTAAACGGCTAAATCCATGGATTTTTTATCCTAATTATGTATTCTGATTCTTCTAAGTTGGTACTTGGTTGTCTTAAGATGTTGGAAACTAGAAACCAACACTTTACATGACTTGATGCCCTTCTTTGCTCTATGGGGCATATAAATCGTATTCTTTTTTCATCAATTAAAAGCTTGTGTGGAATCATTTGGCATCTGGTAATGCTTAGCACTTTGTGAAAATAGGAAATGTAGGGTTATTGGTCAGTGGTAGAAGCGTTCTTGTCAAAGTAACCATACAAGTGGTTGGTACTTGGTAACATGCCAGTAAGAATATGTAACTGGCTAGGTTGACTTGATCCACACCTGATTTGGGAGTATATTTTCTTATCTATTTCGTTACTCAGATTACCATCGTATCACATCACGAGATGCACTATCTGTTAAACAACAACGTTTGCTGACACTGTTGGTTTAGATGCTATTAATGATTTTAACATAGGTCACACTTATCCAGTTAGTTACTTATTAATGGGTTGATTTAGCTCATGTATTATCCTTATTTGGTCAAATAGGTGACATTCGAAGCAAAAATTGTCATAACGGTCCAAGAGTCGGCCAAAGTGTATCTAGTTTTGATTGAATTTACCCATTGTGATCTGAACCCGCTTCATCCGGTTACATAGCCCATCTATTTTTGCCAGTTTTTGTCCAAAGCAGAATCCTCTTAATATAATACGTACTTGATATATAATCCGCACATGTTTGAATGGGGCCGAATTGCTATGCATGTTCTTGCTTTTTTTATATCCTGTAATTATTATTTACAAAGCAGCAGGGGCGGTTAATTCTGAGATGTATGTTTATTTGTGTGTATTGTAGGTGGACAGAGGAGTTACTCTTAGTGAAGCTCTCCTTCGGCATGACAAATGGCTAGAAAAGAAAGGGATAAAGAATGCCAATTTGGCTGTAGGTCGAGTCATGCTGGAATCAGAATGCAGATTCAAGAAAATTTGTAAGCCTCCTTATTTCAACCGGTAAGTTTTGCGCTTGCCATAAATCCAACCATACCACTTCTACTGCTACCAAGTCCAAATTTTCAAATCCCACCATCACGGATACATACAACAAATATGACATGAATCAACGTAGGACTGTCCAGAGGTTATCAAAGTCTCCCCTGTTTAGACAAGTTTCTTTGCTTGCATAATATAACTGTACGACACTAGCTAGTTATTCACAGACACTCGACCCGCTTATTACCAGTTGTATGAATTATCTTAGCTATTTATTGGCCATAATGCATGCAAATGCCTCCTCTGAAAGGATCATTGCCCGCTTATTACAAATGCTTTGCATGCCTTCATTAAAAGGTTCGTGGCCTCAATACATACAATGCTTTAACCAAACTGTAATGTTTGTTAAATACACTACAACAAAATGAGTCTAATGCAACATTTTGTAAGCAACACTTCATAAATGTGTTGCATTTTTTATAAGATTGAATAAAAAGTAAAGTTTTTGGAAAAAGTGTTGCCTATTAATACAAAAAACAACACTTTTAATGAAGTGTCGCAAATCCAACATAATAAAGCAACACATTAAGAAAGTGCTGCACTATTTTAAATTTTTTTACACAAAAAATCATGAAAAATTAATACCGCTTACTTTTTTTTTAGTTTCCCGCCCCCTTTTACCAAAAATTAAAAGCCTGAGTTTCACATTTATCTATATCCGCGCCTCACTTTATTTTTTCACTTAATATTCACACAATAGAACACCAAGCCTAGTATCCCAAAATTAGGGATCTATTTTTCTCAAGTTGCCAGTAACAAGGTATGTGAAAATCATCTTATATTAATTGTTTTTATCACTAGAACTTCTTTTGATCTAATTTTATTTCTACCGTGTCCCTATTAAGTGAAGTTGTATGAAATCGAAAACTAGTATCCCAAAATTAGGGATCCAATTTTTTTAAATCGCCCCATTTTACATGTTATATATATTTATATGTACTTTATTTTTTTGGTTTCTTCATATAATACCAGATTCAAATACACATAGACCCTAAGTAACTAATTTTTACTTCAGAATGACATTTTTTGTGACTTTCTTAGCAAAGTTCAATTCACATTTGAATAGGCTTTTGTCGGCATCAATGGTAGACACATTTTGATTCGTGACAATGTGTCCTTGTGTGTAGTATGTGGTGTGTGATGTGTATCAAGTTGTTTGGCATCCATTTATGTGTCATTTGGAAAGTTCATAGGATTCCATTGTTAGGATGTTATGTGAAATAGTATATAATTGTTTTGAAGAAATTTTTAATTCTTATTAGTCTTGATTATAATGCTTTATATATTGTTAGATCCATAATATATATGTTGTGTTGACGATCTATTTGCTAAAATGTTTCAAGGATAATGATACAATTTATTTTGTGTTGTAGGTTTAGATTTACGCTAGTAAATATCCTCATTGAATGTCTCATGTTGCAGTTGGAAAAGAGATTCTTTACATGCTCCTTGACCAATACCCAAGCTTGTGAAAACTGCACTAGTCCTAGTCTTTAACCATGTTGTAGGAGGAACTAGTTCCTCTCGTATGTTTTAGCACATGTCGGTTGACTATGAAAAGAAGTCTATGTTGGGATTCACTATGTATCCTTTGCCCTAGTTCTGATTTATGTTGTGGAGCCATACAAGATGCTTAAACGAGTGACCCTTTTGGTACTCCATTTCTCTATGACACTAGTCATTCAAATATTTCAAAGGAACTTGATGAATTATCCATTTTGAAAAGGTTAGGTTAAGTTATGTTTACAAAGTAATATTATGTATTATTGTTATTATAGTCAATTAGACGATAAAGTTTTTGAGATCTGAGTGGTGGTTGATTTATAGGGAGCTCTTAACCAAGAAGCACCTAGAGGAAGAATTGACGCGGTGAAACAAGTAACTATAACAATTCCCCACAACACACATGGAGTCTTCATGTAAGTCAATTGCTAACTAACTGGTAATCGTAGAATGTCATTGAGTGGGTACTTGATTATAACCATATGTGCCTGTTATTTTACTTTGTTAACTTCACTACTGTAATGTGGTTTTTCATGACTCTGTTGCTATTTAGTATGTATCTGCTCAATAGTAGCTCTTTTTGAATGAGTCTTTAGTTAAAAGGAACGTTGTAATTCTCTTTCGCCAATTCAAGTCCTAAAACGGCTGCAAATGATGCCATCATATGATAATCTCATCAACATACTTGAAGTTTACTTGGATTTTTTACGCAGCACCCCTCCTTGGAAAGATCATATATATTTAGAAGGTTTTATTTGGATATTACAATTATAGTTATTGAAGAATCTAATTCTTTTCAAATTATGGTAGTTCATGTTTTTTTTTCAAATTTGTTTTTGTTTCATAAAAGGTTGTACTTGTTCTTCGTTCATCTTATTAGCTCAAGCTATTACCTTGTCCATCTGCATATTTGCTCACAACAATGCCTTTTTTTACCGGCTCGCAGCAATGCCATGTTTGCTTTGCACGTGTGAAACACTTTTTTAGAAATAAAAAGTTATGTTTCTAAATGTTTCGATGCTACAAAAAGGACCTTTTAGACCCTCACATTTAGATCCTTTGCAAAATACACCTAAATAAACATTTCTACCCGCTCAATCCTTTTTAGACCCGTATATATAATTTAGCTTTGGTCTAATACATCCATGTGGTGAAGCCTATGCCCCATCACTTTTTAGAGTATGACACATGAGTTTATAGCAGCGAAGAATGCCAAATCAGAAAAAAATAATCTCTGAAATGTAGCTGCTTATAGAGCAAGATAAAGCTAATACTAAGAGTGAAGAATAATGGTAGAGTGAGTTTATTATTAAATGTTATTTGAATAGAATTAGAATAATACTCGCAGCTTCCTGAATCAAATAAGGCTGTGATTTAACCATGACTTTTTGGTTGTTGTGCAGAAGCTGACGTTGTCTTGAGCGATGATAAGATTGTATGATCATCAAAGGTGATATGGATGTAAGTTCTTTTTGAAAGACCATTTATTTTATTCTTGGACATAGAGAATTCAGTGAGGGGAAGCATTTAGGGGAAGCATAAGAAAAAAAAGAATGCTTATTCGAAGTTTACTTTGTCCTTTGATTATGCTTTCAAATGGTAGGAAAAATAATAGGAAATTAGAGAGTTGTTGTGAGCTACCTCCAGGTGATTTTCATTTCTATAATTCACTTTTATATATTTTTTTTTGTTTTATTTGCATTAGTTTAAGTATTTGTGACAAGAGTATGTATTGGCGGATTTTCTCCCGTTATTATACACATAGTAAGTTAGTAACATATCATTTGTAAATTTAGTGTATGTAAAGTTAAAGACATCGTGTCTCAAGTTCCTGACATAATACTATATTATAATAAATATCAGGTTCTAAAGTTCCAATTTTGAGTCATTTCATTGTTTGGTAATCTATAGAACAAAAAGAGAGCTAAATGGTAAAAAAAACATACATGATATCACTAGAAAATGCATTAAATTCAGTATTCTGTGTGTATAAGGATTTTTTGTGGATACATAAACTACTTTTTCATATTCATCATATTGACTTAGTAGCATTCTCTATATACTTCAGGACTTTAAAGACACGAGACACATCAGACATTGTATTTAGGGGTGTCGAAATATTGACCCGACCCAACCCGAATAAGCTTATTCGGGTCGGGTTACTCGGGTCGAAAAATGTATTCGGGTCAATTCGGGTTGACCAGAATTGACCCGAGTTCTAATTAGGCTCGGGTTCGGGTTTATATTTTTTTTGCCTTGGCACGAATTGACCCGATCGACTTGACCCGAACCGACCAACCCGACTTGACCTGAGTTTTTTTAACACATTTTACATTGTAAATACACTTAAATAAGGCAATTTTTAATTTTTTTACTTATACTCGGGTCGACCCGAACCCGAATTGACCCGACCCGAATTGAAACGAACCCGAATGACCCGAGTTCTAATTAGGCTCGGGTTCGGGTATGATTTTTTTGAGTATTGACCCGACTTGACCCGACCCGACTTGACCCGAACCCGGTTTACCGGTCATACATTGAAGAAGTTTGAGCTTGCACATGAACATGAAATATTTGGGGCTCAGGTACTTCAATGTGAAAAAAAAAATTCATTACCCATGATACAAGTTGTTTTAAGATGCTAAGCTCCTGAAAAATCACCTCATCAAGTAGACTGAGAGTAAGAGTTATAGTCAGTTTTTGGTGCAAGGTACGGATTACTACATGTTGAAACACTCTAAATATCTTTCATATGTAATTAATTAGATTACAAAGTTTACATCTTGTAGTTTCACTGTTTGTTGAAACTAGGACAATTTGTTATGTTTGGATTACTTGACAGTATGAACCATACAAGAAAATATTGTCATTATAGTTGAAGTATGCTTTATGTGGCTACATTTAGAAAAAAACAGCAATGTAAACGCTAGATTTCTGGTGCGTATATTTGATATTACTAGTATAATTTAGCAATGGTACTTCTCGGATTTTATTTTCTGAACTTGTTTTTAGACCGATAGTTGTTTCTTAAATGCTAGAGAAATTATTTTGCATATTTCTAGAACATATTTTGTCACATATGCATAATTGTATTACTAATGGTAGCTTGATATTTTTTCATGTAATGAAGGAAACAACTAACTGCTATCGTTTTATTTTGACTAGGTCACGTATTACTTTGTATTGCATCAAGTAGCGAGTGGAGATTTGCAAAGAAGATGCCAAGACTTCTTATGATTGTAATTTGATAACTCTTTTTTTCATAAGATTTGAGAATTAATGTTAGTTCTTTTATTTGTCAGAGTAAGATATACTATTAGCTATGGAACTTTGTAATTTCTACGATGCAATAGAAATCCAAATCTGTTACCTATGTATGGATATGACATACATAGCATGTTTGTATTACATGAAATTTAAGGGTTAGAAATGTGTGAAAAAGTGGTGTTTAAAACCAAGAGAAAGTGTTGCACCTTATGGTTAAGTGTTGCATATTTAGTGGTATTAAATTAATAAGTGTTGCATTATGATCTAAAAAGTGTTGCACTCATTTGTAAGTAATGTTGTTCTTGATTATGAAAAGTGTTGCCTACGGGTATAAAATGTGTTGCATTTGAATGTAGAAAATGTTGCTATTCAGGAAAAAAGTGATGCGATTGATAGTGTTTAGTGTTGCGTTAGAGTATAAAAGTGTTGCATTTCAAAGCATTGCAATTATAAACAAGCGCAACACTTTCAAAAAGTGTTGTCTAATTTACTTATAAGTGTTGCTTATACCTAAGGCGACGTTGCATAATGGAGCACTTTATAAAGTGTCGCATTAAGCATAAAGCAACATTTATAAGACATAATACAACACTTTGTGGGTGTTGGTTTAGCTTCATTTTCTTGTAGTGATACCTTAATTACTCTGTCGATACTTGCATTCAAATTATCTCACCATGGACATATAACTAATATATCGATCCCTATAAGGCGCCTATAACGTTTGATGTTTTATGCAAGGTAGTTGAATGTGTAGTTTCATTTTGACTATCAAGGGCGTCTAATATAACTTGGATGATAGATACAAGGAACTGCTTTTACATCTGTAAGGAAACTATGTTCGGAATAGAAAGGAGTCCTTAGAGTGAAAATCTTACTATTTAGGGTGTACATATCCTAGTTTCTTTTTCTGGTTACATTGCTTCTTTTCTGGTAATGAAAGCGTGATCATTTTCTGTTTAGGAGCTTTTGTTTGTTCATACATACATAATATGTGGATACGTTGGCCTTAGCAATACATACTCTCTAGAGAAGAGTCGTTTGCTAAGAAAATTGACTCCTTGGAGTAAGATACACTTCATGTTAAGTCTTTGCATAACAACGATGGATGTTAGCTATTATTGACCTGGACTTTTCAAAATAGTAGTTTTTTGTCCTATGGTGAACTTTGAGCGACGACGCACACGTTGTTGTCTGAAGTCCAGGTTTGTTAATCATTCCTATACAAATTGTAAACAGAATCAACAAAATCAGCAGAAAAGATCCACTCGAAATCCAATATCAGATATACCGCTTCTCCTATCTGACTCGAAATCCAATATCAAAGGGCTAACTTTATTATCAGAGGGTTTGAAGCTAAGGGTAGTCCATAATAATGATATGTTTTAATTTGTTTCCTCTTCCCAAAAAAAGCTTGCACACACCGGTTTTCTTCCTGAATAAGATTTGAAAGATTGAGCTTTTTAGTTCTTTAAGTGGGCTTTAATAATAGTATCTCTAGAATCCTTAGGACGTGAGTCCAAATCTTAGGCTTAGCGACTGTCGACGAAGGAGAAATATTATGAATCATTAGCGGTGTAAGTGTGCAAGTGTGCGATTATTGTTTTCTAATACTTCTACAGTTTTTTGCAGGTCGAAATTGGTTCATAGAACACACCTGAGCTTTGTGGATTCCCAAGCCAAAAAAATAATTGTTCTTTGTTAATCTGAACTAGAAGTATGTGAAAACACGAATAGTGTCATAAGATGCACAGAATTATTTATCGTGTGGATTAAATGTAACTTTGAATTTGAATGTTATCATTTTCTGATAATCAAATTTAAACATGTATGCATAATTCATTTTACTGATTTGCCTTGTGTATGCATGGAGTGACGACATTTGGGTTGTTAGCGACGAGCCTGGTCATCACTAAACACAATTTTTTTTGTACTATTGGTTCAAAAACTTCACGCTTAAAAGTGTGAAGAAATAAAAGTTCACACTTTTAAGTGTGAAGATTTTCTTTTAAATTATAAAGAATTGTTTCAAAATCTTCGCACTTAAAAGTGTGAAGATTTAAAACCTCACATTTAAGAGTGTGAAGAAATGTATCAACATTATCACACTTTAAAGTGCGAAGAATTCTTTTAAAAATCTTCACACTTTAAAGTGTGAAGTTTTTTATAAATCTTCACATTCAAGTGTGTGAAATTATTTGTCACACCAATATTGTTCACACATAAGTAAGTGTGAACTTTTTAATTCTTTACATTTTAATATGTGAAAAGAAGCTAAAATAAGTGTGAACAATCACATATTTTGTTCTAGTGAGTCCATCTAATGTCTTACATGTGTTCATTGAGCTCATCATTAATTATGGATGAGCAAAAAATACCTATACTTTCTAAAAAAAATATCAAAAATGCTCTTAATTAGTAAAATGGACAAGATTTGTCACCTCTAAATATAATTAATAACGTTATAATTCTTCTGTAGAATAATGTTATATAAGTCTCGAGTCAAAAGATTTCAACTTATTAAAATCCTTTATATAAGCTTATTTATATAAGTCTATCCAAATAATTACTGTAAGCTTATATAACAAATATAAATTAATAAGCTCATAAATCAATCATATAAACTTAAACAAACCCCTTTTAAAATCACCAAATATAGTATAATAACATAATAAAAGTATCAAAATATACACCACTTAAACATAAATATATCTTAAAAAAACACACTCACGAAACAACAACCTTCCACATTCCACAACTCGATCATCTAAAATACCGAGTACTCCGTTTTCCCAACTAACTAGCATGTGTTGGTCTGTGGGTCATAGTAATAAGGTAACACACATCTAAAATATGCACACTAATATATTCAATTATATATGATTTTATAGAGCATAAAGGCATTCTGTCGAACTAGCAAAGTATCCTCGTGATGCGACGACGGGTATCCTGTGTTTAACGGAAGAATAACAAAACGATAATGATTCTGATAAGGCCCACTTCACTCATTTTTATAGTTTTATTTCGGTTCATTATCCAACGATTTTTATTTGCTAGCCTAACTATTCGCCACTTATATTATCGGTTGAACCCGTTTCAAGGCGGCTTTTTTTAAATATTGTACGATGTGAATATATAATTGTTTTTTAAATAATAGAGTGTATTGATCATACAATAACTAATATTTATTATTTGTATGTTAAAGTGTGTATCAATTATTATATGTTAATCAGCTTTAATCTAAGTATTAAATTGTGAAATTTTAAATATGGATATAAAATTAAAATAACCATACTTAAAATCTCACAATTTAATACTTGGATTATATGTACCACCAAACTTAAAATACATGTTATTCTATACTTTGTCAAACTAATAATTTATATGTACCACCAACATTAATTAATGTAATTTTTAAAACACTTTTATAACGAAAAATACATGTTATTCTACACTTTGTACAAATTAATAATTTATATGCTAACAAGTTGGTGGTACATATAATTTTGAAAACCGGACCAGATCAACGAGCTCAACCGGGAATGAATAATACATGTTATTCTACACTTTTTACAAACTAATAAAACAGACAAATATTTGTACAATTTATATGCTAACAAGTTGGTGGCACATATAATTTTGAAAACCGAACCAGATCAACAAGCTCAACCGAAAAACATAGTCACCACTGGTTCGGTTAACCAATCAAATTTGTCTGAAAACAAACTAAGGAGGCCCCGTTAGAACCGATAGATACATGTGAACCGAGGTCTATTTCTCCGACTAATTGTCACAGAGATACCCGTTGCCGCAAAATTCATTCACACTAGTTACCCTGCTAGTGTAATTTGATGTAGATAACACACTATAAAAATCAAAACTGATGTAAATCGATAGTAAATCGACAAAAAAAGAACATACTAATTATTTAAATGGTCAAATTCAAAATGATGTTAAAGCATCTTTAACGATAAATTATTTAGAAAAGTCATCATGTTTATAATTTGTAAGTTCTTGTTTTTTAAAAACCTATTATCATTATGCGCAAATTAAACGATGTTATTTTCCTCTCCAAGTGCGCTAAAAACCCCAAAATATCTCCACATAAACTTAATGATCCGTCGCTTGTGTTGGTGTCGAAGAGAATGTCTGAAAAAAACTTAAAAGTGAGTATTCATACCAAGTAGTATATGTAACATACGCTCTCCAGAAATGAGGCATATGGGCGTATGCTTGAGAAAGTGGTGTTCTTCATAAGGGGAGCATAAATGCTATAGACGTATATAGTTGTCCGTCTAAATATTTTTTCTTAAACATTTGAGTAGCATGAGGCCTTTCAAGTTAAGACACGCGGGCATATGGTCTTTTAGTCATATTTCATTTCGAGTATCTTTAATGCTACCCATCTTGCATTCAATCCATTTGCATCAAATTATCATATCAACCAACATAACAACGTTTCAGGATAATTAAGCACTTATTTCATTAAACAATAATTAATATAGACCTAAATCATAGGTTATATCACCAGGGGCGGAACTAAGGGGTGGTCATGATGGTCAAGTGATCCTTCACCCGAAAAATTTATAATGTAAGTTTTTTTACGAAATTGAGATAGTGTGCTAATATGCCCCTTCCCCCTCCCGCCCCACCAATATGCCCCTTCCCCACCCCACACAAACCCAGAATGTAGTTTTAAATTTTAATCTAACATGAAACTCAAAATCAAATTGTAAGCAACTTTTATGAGTATGCAATTTGTTTATACTGTATACTAAATTTATACCTAGAATGTATATTGTATCTCTCTGAATAAAAGAAAGAAAATACACAAAAAATTAGAAGAATATTTTATACTACTAGTAATAGATAAATTACATGAATATACACAATTAGAGTATTGACTGAGATGCCTAACTTATATGCCTAACTAGCAGTGTACCCGCGCCTATCGGCAGCTATATCTTGCGTCGAGAATGCGTATTTTTATCGAGTACTTGCGTCCAGCGGCAGCGTCGTCTAGTTTCGAACAAATATCGACGGGTAATAATTTTTCAACTAATTGTATTTGTACTGTTATGGAGTCCTTTTCGGAAAACAATTCCTTATCGTTTGGTTCCACTGTTTTTCATTAGTGTTAAATCGTGTATAGATTGTAATTTTTGAGTATGTGATATAATAACACGAATGTTCAAAAAAATAACAATACGAACACACATTTTTAACAAACCGGCGGCCATGACGGGTGACGGTGATAATGCATTCATTTTGTCTCGAAGTGAGTTTGAATGTTGTCCCTCCTATAGATCATTTTACATGTTGAGTTCTTTCCTAATAAAAGATTACATACTTTATAGTATATACATATCTTTTTTAATACGGAGTAAAAGATTACATACTTTATAGTATATACATAGGCCCTAAAGAAAACATAACACAATCTTACCACAATACTAATGACTTTTTAATCTTATCAAGTAACTACCAAGTACCAACAAATTAATTACAGTATATAAAGTACCAATTTTACAAAGTTTTATATAAAGGAGTTATGTTGTGAAGTCTTGAAATTTTGGATTTCTTGTCACATGCACACTTGGTCCCGGGGCGGATTCGTGACTTTTCTCGAGTGTTGAACATTTACGACAAAAAACTTTTAGCCGTAATAGAGGTAACATAAATATATTTTATGGATACTTTTCGAAAAGAATTGTAATCTGTAACACTAAAGAGGTGTTTGGTATCCAGTGATGAGCAAAAAATATGACATTGTGTTTAAATCTGTCGTTTGTTTTGAAAAATGGCATAAAAGTAAGCCCATCAAAACCCATGAATTTGTCATTTTACAAAAGTAAGCTTACACCCAGTATTATCAAAAGGACTGTTAGGCATACTTTGTCATTGTATAATTTATTTATTTTTGTTAATATGCGTTTTATATCTTCTTTTATATTCATTTAAATATTAAAATAATACAAAATATTTTAAATTTTTAACAAACCAAACATTACTTTTTATTTAATAATATCTCATTCTAAACTATCTACTTTATAAACCTAAAATAAAATCCAACTTCAGTCCATTCAATCCATGCATGAGACTAATACAAAATATATATTGCAAAGTTTCTTACAACTACTTTTGTTATGTCATTGTAGGTTTGACTTTACTTTATCCTTTGAATAGTATTTTGATCTTTTTCAAAATTCAAAAACTTTTTAACTTCTTTTACTAATAAAATTTAAATTTTAAATATTTCAATGATAAAAAGAACTGGCAAGTTTCAAATTTCATCACAAGTTTTCAAATTTCAAAACTTTTGAATTCTTTTATTTACTTTTCAAATTTTAGAAGTTACAAAATTTCTAAATTCACGTTACAACTAATTTGATTTTGATACTATCATAATCATGACTTTAGATGCTTACTTTTTTTGCAAAACAATAATCTACTGTCATAACTATGGTCTTAAGATGCTTACTTTTATTATTTTTTTTATCAATACATTTCTTCATTTCAAAACTTATATTCTGAAACGTTTTATTTTAGTTTCTCATAAAACATTTAACTATTGGTCTATTAATCATATTCTGCTATTTGTCATACAACTTTTCTTAAGATAATCCTAAAGTTGTTCAAACATCGGGAACAACACACACCAGCCTAGAAAGTCCAACTCGTCAAATCACCTCGTCTTTTCATTGTATTTGTGGATATCGATGAGGGGGCATATTGAACTTGCAAGATTTTGCATGGAATTTTTAATGAGAAAACACTCAAGTTTCAAATTCAAAAAACTAAAATTTCAAAATTCACATTCAAAGAATACTCCTATTTCTGTCCCATATTAATAGTCAGGTTAATATTTTTAAATGTCCTAAATTAATAATCTAGTCAAAAAATAAATAAAAAATATAAATTAAATTTAATATATCACCCTCACTTAAGAGTATTATTAAAAACATTAAAGAAGTTGTAAATAAATTAATTAAGAATAAAATTTTCATTTTCAAAATAAGAGAAATAAAGATAAAAACGATAGTTTTTATTAAACTGCGTATTTTTTGTGAGACAATTATTATAAAACGGAGGGAGTAATTTTTTATAGTATACCTGAAAATTTTGAATTGTTAGAAACTTGAAAAATATTTGTTTTTTTTTCTATTTCCAACTTTTTAAAAAAAATCATATAAAAGAATAAAAGATAATCGCTTTTTTTAATCATAGTTTACAAATCTGCCCTGCGGACTCATTGACAGACAAAAATTTTGAATCAAGAATAATAACAAAAATAGAAATAACCTAAGCCATGGATACTACAAAATGTTTTAAACAAATTTACATAACCAACTGTCCTTTTTTAAAACTTACAAATCTGATTTCAACATCTTAAAAGTTTAAATGCAAAATTTATAAGATAACGTAATCATGACACCAAATCTTTAAACAATTTAAAAAAAAAATTCATAGATCAAAACAATATCACAAGAGAAGCGGTTTCAAATTTCGTTGACGACATAGTTGAGCGCACCAACATTTCAGAGCTGCACAAAAAATATGGGCTTTTATAAATCCATTTAAAACTTTAAATAAAAACATAAATAAAATATATTAAAAACATAGATCTGTATATAAATCTACTAACCAAACCTTCGTGTGTTAAATCACCGACAAGTTTCCGGCGTTACAAAAGCGGCGGCGTGCAGTGGTTGAAAAAAAGAGATATTAGTTTATAAAAACTTAGATCTACAGATACATAGTATGGATCTATACAACAGACCTTTTGGCGTTATTGAGGCGCCTACAACGATTTTTCGGATAGACAACGGTAGTGGAGATGGTTGACTGCTGTTACAAAATACTCCAAAATATATAAATAAAACTCGATAACCGGTTATCGGTATATAAAAAAACATAAAAAAATACCTTAAAATAGAATAAATAAAACTCTTTCAGCAACTTTGGTCACGGTGGTCGTGCTTCGTCGTGTATGGGTTCTGGCAGAGGTACGTTTTGGCATATTACGTTTGGTAGGTGGTGAGCTCCGGCGGTGGTAGTGAGCCCCGTGATGGTGTCAACAGGTTTCTGTTTTGATTGGAATTGTGGAAGGAGGGTTTTCTTAGATGGAGGAGATGAAAGTTTGTGTGTGTGTTTTTGTTTGGAAGTGTGTATGATTTAAAAGATGAGAGAGTGTTTGGTGTGTGTGTTTTTTCTAGCACGAATTACATTGGATGGAAAGATGAGTATTTTTTTAAGGTGGATTTATATGGTTTTATTGGTTTGGAAAAATTTTAGATTGGATGTTGTTTGGTGTGTATAAATTTAGGTTTGTATGTTGGTATGGAAGTCTGAATCTTAAAAATGGAGGATTGGATTGTGGTTGGGGATATGCATGCTTTATAAGGGAGTATAGATATATGTGTTGCCATTGTATTAAAGACAGCACCTGGGCCCGCTTCATAAAAAACCAATAAATTATTATCGCATTTATTTAAAATACACTTAAAGCCTCTACAATGTATCAAATTTTAAAAACTTGATGCATTAAATGTCATTAATGCAAAGTCTTTTAATAAGTAAGACTTGTAGACTTGTTTTTCAAGCTTTTGAGAAAACCTTTTAAAAAGTTAATCTTGCAATGCAAAAAATTATATGAAAATACTTTTTTAATAGTAAAAAGTATTTTTTTAGTTTTTGCATTGCATATGCTCTTAGTTATATCTTTTAGATCTCTAAATTATTTTCCATACTATTGTAATAAACAAAGGTGAGTCAACACAATGCAAGACCACGTGATAGGGGTAACTAGGGTATCCTTTCTTGTTTTTTTTCATAATATACTAGCAGGGTACCCGCGCGTTGCGGCTTCCCTGAAACTAAAATTCTGCAAGCGCGATCTTTTATACTTATATGTATTAATAAAGACGATAATTTAAGTTGGGATAACTTTGTGCAATAATAAACCATTTCATATAGAAATAGTATTACGGGATTGTGATGATTGATGGTGAAAGGTATTTGTAAATCTGTCTAACATTCGTCGCAATATTATATAACATATAAATATAAAAAATCTTCTTAATATATATTTACACATTTTTATTCCTCATAATGACCTTAAAATCTTCCTACTTTGATGTGTACGATTTAATCGAATTCATTACCAAAATGATCAATATTTTACTAAATTTATACTAAAATGCATATATAGACGATATTGTTCGAAATTTTGTATAATTGTGGGATATGGTCATACTTGTAAATGAGTTTGGAGGTACGGAGTGTACACCCATTAAGTCCCTGAGCACCCTGGACTCAATATAGTGGTTGCTGATGATTCCTAAGCTAGTTTTGTCTTGTCAGCGACTGACTTTGCCTTGTCAGCGGCTGACTTTGCCTTGTCAGCGGCTGACTTTGCCTTGTCAGCGGCTGACTTTGCTTTGTCAGCGGCTAAGTCATCGGTTGTGGGTTATCTTTGTAACCTCTTTGACTGTTTCATAAGGGATTTAAGATTAACTTAATGACCATTATTCTGGTCATGTAACCACTATGTAGTCATGTGGGAAATAATAAGATTAATTGGCCGATTAATACTCATTATTCCTTTAACCATGAGTTACATTCTTAGGAATGGTATCACTATAAATAGTGATCATATTTGCATGATGAAATATACAGAAAAACAAGAAACACTTACACATACAAAGTTCTTGATTTGTGCCCACGTGTTATCCTACGCATAGGGCCGAATAATATTTTTTGGAAAGTGACTACACGACTTCAAGTGATATCCAATGTAACACCTAATTTTGATAAATGGAATGTCACGCGTGATTATGGCGTGTCATCGAAGCATACAAGGATAAATGTATAAACATCACATGACCATAAAGGAAATACCGGAAACAATCATCGGTACCCCAAAAGTAGAACTCATCACACACAAACATAAGTACTGTAAACGCAAAGGACTAAACAATGTCCATAGAAATGAGTATCAAAAGTATGAAGAAATGCATAAAGTAAAGAAGGCTAGGAAGCTTCCAGTCCATATGCACGTACACTTAAAGTCTACGAGCGTCCCTAAGTACCTGCCATTTTGGGAAAATGAAAGGAAAAACGGTTGAGCATAACGCTCAGTGCACGGATATACAAGTAAAGCATGAATAATATAAGCATATAAGCATGAAGCAGCGGAAAAAGACTAAGTCCTGGATAACCTGGTATATCTTAGTAAAACTGGTTTTATAGTTTGAAAAGCCTTATGTTTATCTTATAAAAACTGTTTAACATGTTTACCATTAGCCAATATAGGTCATGAAATATCAACGTGCATGAATACTTGGAGGGGTGACCTCGTCATGCAAATTAGATGGGCTGCCTCTAATTTAATATACTGTTTGGGTAGGAGGGATCAGCACCTTGTGAAGGATGCAAGGCACACACCACATTCACTCGAATAATCTGCTAAAAACATGTAAACTAAGATGCACCCATACGCCCCACCTGATAATAATAATAATATGGCCAAAAGCTGAAGGGACGCCACGAGCTATCACTCCGTCGTAGTGGAGTCATAACACTGGTGCCTCCAGTGTTATGGTTATGGTACCCCCATAACTAGGTGAAACTGGTCATGCATGTATATGGCTTTAGGTATCTAATTAAACATAAGCAATTAAAAAACATATAAAACATATATACTGGGGAAAACAGTTGGCTGCATACGGGGAATCCTAAATAAGGAAGAATGTCCATACTGAAAGGACGGAGAATCTGTACCTTGTGTCAAGTGAACGAAGAAGACGAACGGAATAGAGTCCTACTTCGATATCACTAATGCTACATAAATAATATACGTGTCTAAGTATATGATTACTGAGTATGTACGTTTCATATCATGTCTTAGCTTATTTTATATGTTCATGTCATGTTTTACTGATTTAAGCTTTATACTGCGTTTATCATGTATTCTGTCTATTCTGTTTAAGTATTACTTGTATTTCTTGTATTATTATGCTTGTTGTATAATAATAAGTAACTTTCTTAAAATAGTAGGTTTCCTAAAATAGAAAGTTTCCAAAAATAGAAATTTTCCAAAAATACAAAGTTTCCAAAAATAGATTTACTGCTTAAAATAGATAAGTTTCTAAAAATAGAAAGTTTCCATAAATAGGTTAGTTGTCTTAATTAATAAGTTTCTAAAAATAGAAAGTTTCCATAAATAGAATAAGCTGGATTATTAAGCTAATAATATAAGCTTAAGTGTTTACTGATTTATATTCTAAGTCATGTGATTAAATAGTATAGTTTATTAATAATTTCATGTAAATTAAATAAACTATAGGTTAAAGTATTTAATTAAATATAACATGATTTAATTAAATAAAAGTTAAAATACTTAGGTTAAAACGTGTATTAATATTTATTATTAATATAACCTAAGTCATGTAAATTAATTAATTATAAGGCATGTTTAATAATTAATTAATTATATAGTCTAACTTAAATAATAATTACTTAGTTTAAAATCCATGTATTATTATTAATAATAATAACCTAAGTCATGTATAAATTAAATTAATTATGTACATGTTTTAATTAATTTAATTTAATCTTGTAAAAATAAACTTGTAAAAATAATTAACCTTGTAAAATAATGTCGTGACCGAAACCCGTATCTTATTTATTAAACGTGTTATGAACCGTATTCGTGAACCCCGTGAACCGGACCCGTGAACCAGTCGACAAATGCACCCTTAACAGTGGCTAACCGGCTTAGCCGGTTGCCACTGTTTGTGTAAAACAGCCACCGGCCCACGCACGTGGTTCCCCCTGTTTTCTCGTCTGCAGCCGCCGGCTGGGCAAGGTTCCCCCTGCTGTCGCGGCTATGGTTCCCCCTGCTTACCAAATATAGCCACCGGCTTAAGCCGGTGGTGGTTCTTGTTTCTGCCGAGACCCAACCGAACACCAAACACACCGCGACATGGTCGGGGGTTCCCTTTGCTCTTGCGGCCGAGACACACAACACCACACCGAGACCATGGGGTCTCGGTTGATGCGTAACAAGGCAAGCCGAGACCTTTTGGTCTCGGTTCCTTGTGTCGGCCGAAACAAACACCCCTTAAACCATAATTAATTTACCCCCATGATTTATTTACATAAATATTTCTTGTTTTTATATCACTCATGATTTCATGTGTTCAATTAATTAATAACATAAAAAGAAAAAGGGTTTTAAGGATTTACCGATTACGTGAAACAATGGGGAACGATAACACTAACAATCTTGCAAGAAATCAATCACCAAAATCAACCAACACACCCTTTATGTGTGTTTGTACCCGGCGGCCAAGGGGAGACAAAGAGAGATTAGTGTTTTGTTTATTTTCTAATTTCCTGTAATTATGAAAATATCTTTTCCCTTTTCTTGTTTTAGTAAAAAATAAAATGGGCTTGGCCCTTGTCTTGTGTTCTAGCCGCGGGTAAGAGGGCCCACATGGGATAACCCATATGTTTTCTCGTGTCTAAAATTATACGTGTTCTCGTGTCGTGTTTTACGTGATTTAATTAGTTATCGTTCGTGTCGTATTATATTTATTCATAACCGTAATAAATATACATAAATACATAATATTAAGCTCGTGATTATTTACGTTCATGATTTCATGTTCGTATGTTCGTGATTATAATTATTATTGAAATAATTATCGTGTCTTAATACGTATTAAATACTTGTCGTGTTATAACACGTACGTAATACTTGTAAATCTTGTTCGTGAATCGTAAACGTGCTATAAAAGGAAAGTTCTAATCATGTACATACGATCATAAGGGTTTGATTCATGGTAAAATCATGCGGGTTTTACAACTCTTCCCCCCTAAAAAGAATAATTCGTCCCCGAATTATAGATAATGTAACTAGAAAAGAAGAACATACCCGAATTCAAAATATGAAATGAGGGTAAGAAGCCCGGATAGACTCCTCTGTTTCCCAAGTGGCTTCCCGCTCGGTATGATCCCTCCAAAGGATTTTGACTAATGGAATCGTCTTCCTTCTCATGACTCGTTCTTGTCTGTCAAGAACTCGTTCGGGTTCTTCTATGAAAGTGAGGTCTTCACAAATCTGTTCCAGTGGATACTGAACTATGTGAAGGGGATGATACTTGTACCCTCTGAGTAAGGACACATGGAAAACATCGTGAACATGAGAAAGCTGCGAAGGTAACGCTAAACGGTAAGATACTTCACCGGCTCGCTCAATGACATCAAACGCTCCGATGAACCGAAGACTGAGCTTCCCTTTGATTCCAAAACGTTTAATACCACGTGCCGGCGAAACCTTAAGGAAAACGTGATCTCCTACGTTAAAATGTAAGTCCCTACGATGCATGTCTGCATAACTCTTCTGACGTGACCGTGCTTCTTGCAGTTTCTGCTTAGCTACTGTGACCTTCTCGTTGGTTAACTCAATCATTTCCGGTCCTTCAAGTGTTCGCTCACCAACCTGATCCCAGCAGATTGGGGCGCGACACTTTTTGCCATACAACATCTCGAATGGAGCACACTTGATACTTGCGTGCCAACTATTGTTGTATGCAAACTCTACCAAACAGATGTAATTGTCCCAATCTCCCTTCCATTCCAACGCACATGACCTCAACATGTCTTCCAATGTCTGAATCATTCGCTCCAACTGCCCGTCTGTTTGAGGATGAAAAGCCGTGCTAAGATTAAGTTTGTACCCCAAGCTTTCTGCAGACTTCTCCAAAATCATGAAGTGAACCGAGGATCTCTGTTTGAGACGATGCTGGATGGAGCACCATGAAGTCTCATGATCTCCTTCTTGTAAGTATCGGCGAGTTTACTAACCGAATCCTCCTTGCGGATCCGTAAGAAATGAGCTGACTTGGTAAGTCGATCAACGATAACCCAAATCGCATTGTGCTTCTTCTTTGTCGGCGGAAGACCAGTAACAAAATCCATGGTGATTTTGTCCCACTTCCACTCTGGAATATCTAACGGTTGAAGAAGACCGCCAGATCGCTGATGCTCGATCTTAACCTGCTGGCAGGTAAGACATTTGGAGACGTAAGTCGCAACATCCTGTTTCATACCACTCCACCAAAAGTACTGCTTGATGTCATGGTAAATCTTGGTCGAACCAGGATGAATAGAGAATGGGGAGCTATGAGCCTCAGCAAACAATGCTTCCCAGAGTTCTTGATCGTCAGGAACACAAAGTCTCGTTCCCTGCCATAAGATACCATCTGCGTCTACTCGGAAGTCTGTCTGCCTCTCCAAATTCTGAATTATCTCCCAGATTTCACCATCATCCTTCTGAGCTTCCTTGATCCTAGAGAGTAACTCGGGTTCCACTCTAAGATTAGCCCAGTAACCGTGTTTTCCACGTAGTATGATCTCTATGTCTAGTCGCTCCAAGTCTCTTATAATTTGCTCCTCAATTTTAATGCCGTTTATCATTCCGGACTTTCTGCTAAGTGCATCTGCCACTACATTCGCCTTGTCGGGATGATACTGTAAATTAATGTCATAATCCTTCAATAGCTCTAACCATCTCCTCTGTCTCATGTTCAATTCACGTTGAGTGAAGATGTACTTCAAGCTCTTGTGGTCCGTGAAAATGTCACATGATTCTCCATACAAGTAGTTCCTCCATATCTTCAATGCAAACATGACTGCTGCAAGTTCCAAGTCATGCGTGGGGTAATTTTCCTCATAAGGCTTAAGCTGCCGTGAAGCGTACGCGATCACTTTCCCATGTTGCATGAGAACACAGCCAAGTCCCTTCCCCGATGCATCACTGTAGATCTGAAATCCACCTTTACCAGATGGGAGAGTAAGAATCGGTGAAGATACTAACTTCTGCTTTAGGTCTTCAAAGCTCTTCTCTCTTTCTTCAGTCCAGACGAATTTCTCCCCTTTCCTCATCAGTTTGGTCAATGGTAGTGCTAAACGGGAAAAGTTCTCCACGAACCTACGGTAATAACCAGCTAAGCCTAGGAAACTGCGGACTTCAGTCGCTGATGTCGGTCTTGGCCACTTTGTAATAGCCTCAACCTTTGCTGGATCCATCGTGATTCCTTCTGTTGATACAATGTGACCAAAGAATGCCACCTTGTCTAACCAGAACTCACACTAGAAGAATTTAGCATACAGCTGCTTCTGGCGAAGAATTTGTAGTACTGTATGAAGATGGTCTTCGTGTTCCTCCTTGGACTTTGAGAATATCAGGATGTCATCAATGAAGACAATGAAAAACTTGTCTAGAAATTCATGGAAGATTTTGTTCATCAAATCCATGAACACTGCTGGAGCATTGGTAAGGCCAAATGGCATGACTACAAATTCGTAGTGGCCATAGCGTGTACGGAAAGCAGTCTTTGCGATGTCCTGCTCCTTAACCCGTAGCTGATGATAGCCCGACCTTAGATCAATGTTCGAGAAATGTTTGGCCCCTTGGAGTTGCTCAAACAGATCGTCTATACGTGGTAGTGGATACCTATTCCTGATGGTAATCTTGTTGAGCTCGCGATAGTCTATGCAAAGACGCATACTATTGTCCTTCTTCTTAACGAATAAGACTGGTGCGCCCCATGGAGATGCGCTCGGTCGAATAAAGCCTCGTTCTAGAAGTTCTTGTAACTGATCCTTCAGCTCCTTCAACTCTATGGGAGCCATGCGATAAAGAGCCTTGGAAATCGGCTCAGCTCCTAGGATGAGCTCGATGTTAAATTCTGCTTCACGTGTAGGTGTTATGCCCGGAAGTTCTTCTGGAAATACATCTAGAAATTCTGACACTATCGGTTGATTCTAAATTGATGGGGATTCAGCATCCATGTCATGAATAGTTGCTAGATAGCGCTCACAACCATGTGAAAGTAATGCACGTGCTTGTAGGGTTCATATGATTTGTATAGAACTTCCGGGTACGAACCCGTTGTGAATGTACTCTAGCGCATTAACATCACCGAAGATGACTCGATATGAATGGCAGTCTATGGTAGCATGATGCTTGGATAGCCAATCCATGCCAAAAATCATGTCAAAATCATTCATGTCCAGTGGAAGTGCGTCAACAGGACGAATTTTGTCATCAAACTCTAGGGGAAGGCTCTTGTACACATGGGTTATATGTACAGAGTCTCTCAAAGGCGTGGAAATATTCAGTACATTCTCTAGTGGCATAGGGAGTATCCTAACATTCTTGGCATAAGCAGTAGAAATAACCGAGTGAGTAGCACCCGTATCAAACAAAACATATGCAGCTTGACCATACATATACAAGATTCCAGTGATGGTACTTGTAGACTTGTTGTCCTGATCGCGAGATGTCGTGTAAACGCGTCCACTAGTAGGAGGCGGCTTGGTATCAGCATGTCCTGATGTGCCCTCCATCTCGCCCTTGCGGCAGTCCTTAATGTGATGTCCAGGAAGACCATACTTGTAGCATGCGTCGCTGTCGCGACGACATGGCCCTGGGTGCCTACGGTGGCAGGTAGTGCAAAGAGGATGAGTATATCCTCCAGTAGGTGTCCTGACTGGCTGTGAGCCTGATAAGAACAATATTCGTGAGTCATGATAAAAGGTACAAAGGACAATGCGGATAAATCGTAAGATGGGATACCAGTGATAGCTTTACGGTAGGCTGTGAACCTCTCTGGTTCTGGTCCCTCCCGTTACCATGATTCCTGGTAGAAGATTCTCTAATGTTTCAAAATTAAGAATTATAGCATGTAATCATAAGGAAATGAGTAAGTATAAGGACCTGCTGCTGTTGGAGTGCCCAGCGTTGCTACGGTAATTATCATTACCGTCACGCCTATCCGTAGCAGAAGGTCGTAAGTCTGACCGTTTCCCTTGGGCTGAGTAGGCTGTTGCTGAGTAGCCGGCTGAGACCGGTCCCTAGTCTTCTGCCTTTTATAGGTTCTCTTTGCTTCCCCGAACTCTTCTCTTTCCTGCAGCATCTCCAGCTTACGTGTTGCATCAGCCACTTGTGCCACCGTGTTGAACGTATCACACACCAGGTTGTTTGCGACCGCTGTACGAAGAGCCCACCTGAAGTTGTGCGCCTGCTCTTCAGGAGTACCTGCTGCTGCACCAAGAAAACCAACCAAGCGAAGAAAGCGCTGCATGAACTCGTTGCTATTCTCCCCAGCTCTCTGTCGGATTCCATGGTACTCTCTCATCAGCTTGTCTTGCTCAGCCTTGGGAAAGAACTACCCCATCACCAAATCCCTGAATTGAGCCCAAGTCAAACCAGCCACCCAATTATCACCTCCCTCAGACTGCTTCAGTGCCGTCCACCATGATAGCACATCACCTTCGAACCGGTAGCAGGCCAACCTCGACTTGAAGACGGGATCACAGCCCATAGCATCGAAGATCGTCTCAATGTGAGCCAACCAACATTCAGCTTCACTGGGGCTATCTGTTCTCTTGAAAGCTCGAGGGCAGAGCTTATTGAATCTCTCCAGCCATGTGACCAATGTTGCTGGAGGAGGAGGAGGTACTGGGTTTTGCTGCTGATTGTTGGCAGCCTAAACCTCAGCCCTGATTTCGTTCCTCAGCTGAGGAAGCACAGCTTCCATTGCAGCTTGGATTGCTGCATTGAGTTGTTCCTGCTCGTGTGTGAGAACCATCTGATAGTATAACATAAAATACATGATCAAATTGATCAAAACATAAACTATACACATGAAAAAAATTTATACCAATAAATCATGAGAAAAATTTTATGCAAGAAAATTTATACATGAATGGATGATGCAGTTTTATGAAAACTTTTGTATGCGCGAGAGTAAACGCCTATGGTCAGTTCACTCAAAACAAAAGACATGGCGAGGGAACGCCAATGGGTCGGTCCCAAATTTAAAAGTTTCGATTAAACACATGTGACTAAATAGGGCCAGTCCTGTACCAATCATTACTAAGTCATAAACCTGCAACAATGAGATATATATGTATTCATGAAAATGACGAATGCATGAAAACCGACTGTCAGTTCTAGGAAGACCATAGTGACTACCCACTAATCACAGGTCGTGTTTTGAGAGCCTACAGGTCGAAGCCTTAGCTCTGATACCATAATTGTAACACCCTATTTTGATAAATGGAATGTCACGCGTGATTATGGTGTGTCATCGAAGCATACAAGGATAAATGTATAAACATCACATGACCATAAAGGAAATACCGAAAACAATCATCGGTATCCAAAAGTAGAACTCATCACACACAAACATAAGTACTGTAAATGCAAAGGACTAAACAATGTCCATAGAAATGAGTATCAAAAGTATGAAGAAATGCATAAAGTAAAGAAGGCTAGGAAGCTTCCAATCCATATGCACGTACGCTTAAAATCTACGAGCGTCCCTGAGTACCTACCGTTTTGGGAACATGAAAGGGAAAACGGCTGAGCATAACGCTCAGTGCACGGATATACAAGTAAAGCATGAATAATATAAGCATATAAGCATGAAGCAGCGGAAAAAACTAAGTCCTGGATAACCTGGTATATCTTAGTAAAACTGGTTTTATAGTTTGAAAAGCCTTATGTTTATCTTATAAAAACTGTTTAACATGTTTACCATTAGCCAATATAGGTCATAAAATATCAACTTGCATGAATACTTGGAGGGTTTACCTCGTCATGCAAATTAGAGGGGTTTCCTCTAATTTAATATACTGTTTTGGTAGGAGGGATCAGATCCTTGTGAAGGATGCAAGGCATACACCACATTCACCTGAATAATCTGCTGAAAACATGTAAACTAGGATGCACCCATACGCCCCACCAAATAATAATAATAATAATATGGCCAAAAGCTGAAGGGACACCACGCGCTATCACTCCGTCGTGGTGGAGTCATAACACTGGTGCCTCCAGTGTTATGGTTATGGTACCTCCATAACTAAGTGAAACTAGTCATGCATGTATATGGCTTTAGGTATCTAATTAAACATAAGCAGTTCAAAAACATATAAAACATATACTGAGGAAAACAGTTGGCTACATACGGGGAATCCTAAATAAGGAAGAATGTCCATACTGAAAGGACGGAGAATCTGTACCTTGTGTCCAGTGAACGAAGAAGACGAACGGAAGAGAGTCCTACTTCGATATCACTAATGCTACATAAATAATATACGTGTATAAGTATCTGATTACTGAGTGCGTAACTGGTTTCATATCATGTCTTAGCTTGTTTTATATGTTCATGTCACGTTTTACTGATTTAAGCTTTATACTGCGTTTATCATATATTTTGTCTATTCTGTTTAAGTATTACTTGTATTTCTTGTATTATTATGCTTGTTGTATAATAATAAGTAACTTTCTAAAAATAGCAGGTTTCCTAAAATAGAAAGTTTCCAAAAATATAAAGTTTCCAAAAATAGATTTACTGCTTAAAATGGATAAGTTTTTAAAAATAGAAAGTTTCCATAAATATATTAGCTGCCTTAATTAATAAGTTTCTAAAAATAGAAAGTTTTCATAAATAGAAATAAGCTGAATTATTAAGCTAATAATATAAGCTTAAGTGTTTACTGATTTATATTCTAAGTCATGTGATTAAATAGTATAGTTTATTAATATCATGTAAATTAAATAAACTATAGGTTAAAGTATTTAATTAAATATAACATGATTTAATTAAATAAAAGTTAAAATACTTAGGTTAAAACATGTATTAATACTTATTATTAATATAACCTAAGTCATGTAAATTAATTAATTATAAGGCATGTTTAATAATTAATTAATTATATAGTCTAACTTAAATAATAAATACTTAGGTTAAAATCCATGTATTATTATTAATAATAATAACCTAAGTCATGTATAAATTAAATTAATTATGTACATGTTTTAGTTAATTTAATTTAATCTTCTAAAAATAAACTTGTAAAAATAAACTTGTAAAAATAATTAACCTTGTAAAATAATGTCGTGACCGAAACCCGTGTCTTATTTATTAAACGTGTTATGAACCGTATTCGTGAACCCCGTGAACCGGTCGACAAACGCACCCTAAACAGTGGCTAACCGGCTTAGCCGGTTGCCACTGTTTTTGTAAAACAGCCACCGGCCCACGACGGTGGTTCCCCCTGTTTTCTCGGCTGCAGCCACCGGCTGGGCAAGGTTCCCCTGCTACCGCGGCTGTGCTTCCACTGCTTACCAAATATAGCCACCGGCTTAAGCCGGTGGTGGTTCTTGTTTCTGCCGAGACCCAACCGAACACCAAACACACCCCGACATGGTCGGGGGTTCCCTTTGCTCTTGCGGCCGAGACACACAACACCACACTGAGGCCATGGGGTCTCGGTTGATGTGTAACAAGGCAAGCCAAGACCTTTTGGTCTCGGTTCCTTTCTTCGGCCGAAACACACACCCCTTAAACCATAATTAATTTACCCCCATGATTTATTTACATAAAGATTTCTTGTTTTTATATCACTCATGATTTCATATGTTCAATTAATTAAGAACATAAAAAGAAAAAGTGATTAAGGATTTACCGATTACGTGAAACAATGGGAACGATAACACTAACAATCTTGCAAGAAATCAATCACCAAAATCAACCAACACACCCTCTGTGTGTTTGTACCCGGCGGCTAAGAGGAGACAAAGAGAGATTAGGGTTTTGTTTATTTTCTAATTTCCTGTAATTATGAAAATATCTTTTCCCTTTTCTTGTTTTAGTAAAACTTAAAATGGGCTTGGCCCTTGTATTGTGTTCTAGCCGCGGGTAAGAGGGCCCACATGGGGTAACCCATATGTTTTCTCGTGTCTAAAATTATACGTGTTCTCGTGTCGTGTTTTACGTGATTTAATTAGTTATCGTTCGTGTCGTATTATATTTATTCATAACCGTAATAAATATACGTAAATACATAATATTAAGCTCATGATTATTTACGTTCATGATTTCATGTTCGTATGTTCGTGATTATAATTATTTGAAATAATTATCGTCTCTTAATACGTATTAAATACTTGTCGTGTTATAACACGTACGTAATACTTGTAAATCTTGTTCGTGAATCGTAAACGTGCTATAAAAGGAAAGTTCTAATCATGTACGTACGATCATAAGGGTACTATTCATGGTAAAAGCATGCGGGTTTTAAATCCAATAACCTTCATTGGTACGTAGTTAGGCTGTTGATTATCTTTACCATGTTGGAACGAAGTAAACCCCAACAATCAAAGAATATTATTTTGTGATAATCAATGGCGGCAACAATGAAGCACATGGTGGCTAACTTCTTCAAATTGGACAAGTTTGAAGGGGTTGATTTTAGGAGATGGCAAAAGAAGATGCACTTTCTTCTTTCTACCATGAGCGTGGCGTACGTGCTAACCACTCCCATTCCTGATGGTGGTGATGATGCTACTTTGGAGGAGATGCGGAAAAGGAGCAAATGGGAGAATGATGACTATGTGTGTCACAGCATAATTCTTAATGGTATGTATGATTCCTTGTTTGATATTTACCAAAATTTTGAATCCTGGTAAAGAACTATGGGATTCCTTGGAATCCAAATATATGGCTGAGGATGTATCAAGTAAGAAGTTCCTTGCGAGTGATTTCACAAATTGCAAAATGACTGATTCATGACCAGTCATGGAACAATACAATGAACTTCTTAGAATACTTGGTAAATTTACACAACAAAAAATGAACATGGATGAGACCATTCAGGTCTCGTGTGTCATTGATAAACTGCCTCCTTCTTGGAAAGATTTCAAGCACACCTTGAAACATATGATAGAGTTAATTCTTGTTGAGTTGGGCAGTCATTTGCGCATTGAGGAATCCCTCAGCGTGCATGATAATGGCAAGCCAAAGAGTAACAATGTTGTTGGTTGATGTCAATATGGTGGAGCATAATAACTCCTCCAGGTACAATGACAACAAGGGAAATGTAATCATCAAGATAACACCAAAGCTAATCCTAATAAAAATCATCAATGGCTTGTTGGAAGTGTGGGAAACCTGGACACTTGAAAAGGGATTACAAAGGTGTTGGTATTGGCAGCAAAGCCGATGGATTATGCACAAAAGGTAAGAATATGTTTAATGAATCTCTCTAGATTAATTATGTTACATATGCATCTGAAGCTTATTTTGTGCAGGATGATGATGTTGCGTGGTGGGTTGACTTTGGAGAAACTGTTCGTGTGTGTAAAGATAGATTCTGGTTCAAGACTTATGAGTCAATGAATGATGGATCTATTTCTTCACATGGGAAGTGAGTCAACAGCCTTAGTGCATGGACGTGGTTGTGTAGATCTTAAGTTTAGTTCTGGAAAGATTGTTTCTTTGTTTAATGTTTTGCATGTTCCTAATATTAGGAAGAACTTGGTTTCTAGTAGTGTTTTGAATTATTGTGGCTATAAACAAGTGACTGAATCTAATAAATTTGTTTTATCTAAACATGGTGTGTTTATTGGTTTTGGCTATTTGTGTAATCAAATGTTTAGTCTCAATGTTGATTCTAATATGAATGTTGATTTTGTCCTAATGACCACCACTAAACTGAATGATTCATCACTATGGCATCCTAGGCTAGGCCATGTCCACTATAAAAGGATGCAAGATATGTCTAAGGATGGGTTAATCTCAGGTTTTGACATGGACACTGAAAAGTATTAGACTTGCATACTGAATAAAATTACTAAGAAACCATTTCAGGATGTAAAACGTGAAACTACAGTTTTGGAGCTAATCCATAGTGACCTATGTGATTTGCATGCTACTCCCTCATTAGGGAATAAGAATAATTGGTAACATTTATTGATGGTGCTTCTAGGTTTTGTTATGTTTATTTGTTGCATACTAAGGATGAAGCATTAAATAAATTTAAAGTATTTAAAGCTAAAGTTGAATTACAACAAGGAGTCCAAATTAAACGATTTAGGACTGATAAGGGAGGTGAGTACATGGATACTTTGTACTTTAAGTCTGTTGGAATAATCCATGAAACAACTGCCCCTTATACCCTACAACAAAATAGTATATCAGAAAGGAAAAATAGAGTACTAAAAGAGATGTTAACTCCATGTTGTCCTACTCAGGACTGAGTCAAGGGTTTTGGGGAGAAGCTATGTTATCAGCTTGCTACTTATTAAATAGGGTTCCTAATAAAAGGAACATGATTACCCCTTATGAAATCTAGACTAAAAGGAAACCAAACTTGAACTACCTCAAAGTTTGGGGTTGTAGGGCTGTTGTAAGACTCCCTGATCCAAAGGTGAAAACCTTGGGTGAAAGAGGCATTGAATGCATCTTTGTTGGATATGTTGAGCATTCCAAGGATTATAGGTTCTATGTTATTGAACCTAATGATTCAGTTTCAATAAACTCAATCATTGAATCAAGGGATGCTAACTTTGATGAGACTAGGTTCTCATCGGTCCCTAGACCAAGCCTTAGGACTCCTATTGGAGCTGAGGACATTGGGGCTTCAGTGGAACCTGAAAGGGTCACTGATGATGTTTTGGTTCAGCAACCTGAGCCTGAGCTTAGAAGAAGCACAAGGCAAATGACTCCAAAGAATTTTGGGCCTGAATTTTAACTATACCTAGTTGAAGGAACAAGGGATGAGGTCTCTGACCAGTACTACTATTGCTTTAATGTTGAGGATGATCCCAAAACATTTTATGAAGCAATAAAATCTCAAGATGTTGCTTTCTGGAAAGAAGCAATCAATGATGAGATGGATTCCATCATGGGAAACAACATTTGGGTGTTGGTTGATCTACCTCCATGTTGCAATCCACTTGGATGCAAATGGATCTTCAAAAGAAAGATGAAGGTAGATGGAACTATTGAAAAGTTCAAGGCAAGGTTAGTCATTCAAGGCTTTAGACAAAAGTCAGGGATAGACTACTTTGATACTTATGCTCCTGTAGCACGCATAAGTATCATAAGAATGTTGATTGCCTTGGCAAATATTCACAATCTGATTATTCATCTGATGGATGTGAAGACAACATTCTTGAATGGTGATCTGGAGGAGGATGTCTATGTGAACCAACCTCAAGGTTTTATCATGCCTGGTCATGAAGGTAAGGTGTGTAAACTGATTAAATCCTTATATGGACTGAAGCATGCACCTAAGAAATGGCATCAAAAGTTTGATGAAGTGGTTTTGTCTAATGGTTATTTACTTAACCAAGCTAACAAATGTGTATATAGCAAATTTGATGAATCTGGTAAAGGAGTCATCATTTGCCTATATGTTTATGACATGTTAATCTTTGGTACTGACCAAGTTCACGTTGATTTAACCAAAGAGTTTTTTTCATCAAGCTTCTCTATGAAAGACATGGGAAAGGCTGATGATATCCTTGGCATAAGGATTAAACATGAATTTGATGGTATTGTAATTTCTCAGTCTTATTATATTGAGAAGTTCCTGAATAAATTCAATCACTTTGATTATACTCTAGTAAGTACACCTATGGATACAAGTGAGAAACTAATGCCTAACAATAGTCAAGTTGTCTTCCAACTTGAGTATTCTAGGGTGATTGGTTGCTTGATGTATGCCATGACTAGTACTAGGCCTGACATTGCATTTGTTGTGGGTAAACTGAGTAGGTACACTAGTAATCCTAGTACTCTGCATTGGTAAGCAATTCAGAGGGTACTGAAGTATTTGAAAGGAACAATAGATTATTGTTTGTCATATACTGGATATCCTTTAGTGTTGGAAGGTTACACTGATGCAAGTTGGATCAGCAATAATGAGGATAATTCATCCACAAGTGGCTGGGTATTCCTTTTTGGTGGTGGTTCAATTTCTTGGGCATCCAAGAAACAAACTTGCATTACTGGATCAACAATGGAATATGAGTTTGTGGCTCTAGCGGCTGCTGGTAAAAAGGCTGAATGGTTGAGAAACTTGCTTCTTGAGATTCCATTGTGGGTCAAACCTATGACACCCATATCTATCCGTTGTGATAGTTCAACTACATTGGCTAAGGCTTATAGCCAAATGTACAATGGTTAGTCAAGACACTTAGGTGTTAGACATAGCATGATTCGTGAGTTAATCATGACTGGGGTGATTTCAATAGAGTTTGTGAGGTCTCAACAAAACTTAGATGATCACTTGACGAAATGATTGGCTAGAGACTTGTTTATAAAGTCTGTTAAAGGGATGGGTTTAAAGTCCAAACTAGTCACTGAATGCTAGGACACCCAACTCCCTTCTAAGGAAACTTGGGAGTTGAGTTCAATGTGTAAAGTTGAACATTCAGATGACTGAAGCACATGTTTTACATATCATCCCAAAGATGTGCTTGTACCTGCTGAAAGGAGGATGAAGTTACAACCTTCTTAATGGTTAATTTCTTTGAAAAAGTGCTTAAGCAAGAGCATGAACTAAAGAGGAACCACCTATGTAAATGTTGAGGTTTGGCCGCCTTAAGGAGCATGTACTTTTGCTCTTACAACATTTATGAATTGGATATGGACACATGGCTTGTATGGTGTCAGGAGCGTTTTAAGTTTATGAAAACTTGTGTGTATTTTATCTTCAGGTATTCAAGGTAGTTGAAGGGTTCAATTCTTAGAACACCCTAATTTTCGAATATTTGAAGTGATGTACTAAGATGGAAATTCAATCCTCAGGATATTTTCATTTATGCACTAATTTTGTCAAAGTTGATTTTCATGCAAAAGGAATTGTATTAAATTGGGGAGGATTATTGGAAATTTAGTATAATTGTGGGATATGGTCATACTTGTAAATGGGTTTGGAAGTACGAAGTGTACATCCATTAAGTCCCTGACCACCCTGGACTCAGTATAGTGGTTGCTCATGATTCCTAGGCTAGTTTTGCCTTGTCAGTGGCTTATTTTGCCTTGTCAGGGGCTGACTTTGCTTTATCAACGGCTGACTTTGCTTTGTCAGCGGCTAAGTCATCAGTTGTGGGTTATCTTTGTAACCTCTTTGACTGTTTCATAAGGGGTTTAAGATTGACTTAATGACCATTATTCTGGTCATGTAACCACTATGTAGTCGTGTGGGAAATAATGACATTAATTGGTCGATTAATACTCATTATTCCTTTGACCATGAGTTACATTCTTAGGAATAGGATCACTATAAATAGTCATCATATTTGCATGATGAAATATAAAGAAAAACAAGAAACACTTACACACACAGAGTTCTTGATTTGTGCCTAAAACAAGAACTAACACTTGGTTTTATCCCAAGAAGGTATTTGTGTTATCCCAGGCATAGGGTCGAATAATTTTCTTTGGAAAGTAATTACACGACTTCAAGTTATATCCGATAAACTTCATTGGTACGTAGTTAGGCTGTTGATTATCTTTACCCTGTTGGAACGAAGTAAACCCCAACAGATATATGTCTTCAAAAATGCAAATTTATGGAAAACAATTTGAGAGGTTCAAAATCAAACATAGAAATTTGATATTAAACTTACATCAGTGAACAATTTAAATAATTGTATCTAAAAAAATATAATTTATATCAATAATTATTTGTACTTGTTACATATTACTTTGTATTAATTTTGTCATTTAATATTTACTGCCCACCAACTTATATAGAAATAGATTTATAAAATTTTTGTGTTGCAAAGGTTTATATCAAAAATTTGTAACATTGTACTACTTAAAATTATGGAGAGAGAGTACAATATCTTTTATAAGTAGTACGGATTCATGTGTTGTTAAGAAAAAGTAGTACAAACTTATTTAACGGTGTCGTTTTTATCAAATTCGGTGGGTCCTCTCCGGTTCGTCTTCTAGTGTTTTTTTGCTAGTTGGGCCAATTGTGACTCCGGTTCATAATTGAACCTCATCTTTTTAGGTAGACAATATGTACAATTTGTAGATATATTTGCTTTTAATTATTGTACAATGTGAATATATAAGTATTTTTAAATAATGGGGTGTATTAATTTTTTTTAAGTGTGTATTAATTAGTTTTAAATTGAATATTAAAATATATTTTAGTTAGTTTTAATATTAAGTATTAACTAGTTTTAATAGTGAATATTAAATGATATTTAATATCTATTTTCAGTTTTGAAGCTAAGTTGATTTGTACATCATGCATTAGAATTAGTAAGTTGATTTTTGTAACATTATATAATTAGAATGGGTTTTCTTTTAATATATAGTAGAGATATTTTAAATCTTATTTTTAATATTTAGAATTTATTATTAGTAATAAATATATAAATATGAGGTAACATAGATCATGGTTATAGGCACAACCAAAATGTTAAACATTTAAACAATCAATTTCATGTTTAGCATATGTTGTTAATAAAAAAAATTGCCCCTTCTCAAGAAATTTTATGCCTCCACCTTGTAGGTCCATAATTTCTAAAGATTAAGCATGTTATGGTTTATCTATTGAATGATGGAAGAAATGGAAGAACTTAGAGAGAGAAAGAAGAGAGAGAAAGGAGAGAAAGAGAGGAATGGTTGATTAAGTGAAATGAGTGTGTAAAACAAAGGACCAACCCCTCCTAACATGCTAGGAGGGGGTATATATAGCCCACCCTACATGTGGGCTATATGGGCTATATTGGATCACGAGCCCAATATCATTGGAGTGACCGATCCTTTCTAAATACGTAAAAACGTATTTCTAACAATCTCCCCCAAAGGGAGGTCACTCCAAGTTATAATGTCCTAAATAGTCTATAGCTCGTGATCTATGCTAACAATGATGTGGCGGACACTTTCCTTGGAAAAACGTATTTCCAACAATCTCCCCCAAAGGGAGGTCACACCATTTTACAAAATCTTAAACCTAGCATACTATGCTTGAGTCTTCGATCTTGTTCTTGTGAATATGTTGATGAGATCTTTGACTTTGGTCTTGAACATGTGTCCTTGCTTTGACCTTTTGCATTCATCACTTGTGATATTTGCCTCCTCGTGACTTCTTGATCCACATACTTATACTTTTATAAATTCTTGAAAGCTTCAGAGTTTGATACAGCGGAAGACTTGACTTTCAAACTTTCTTGAATTTGTTGAAGTATTAAGTGTATATAGTATAAGCATGTGGTGACGACTTCTTCTGGATTGTACACCGCAATGCCACCTTCTTGTTACGTTGCATAAGACAGTTAGCAACAAAACATATACACGGATGAAATGGCCTTGAACATTTCATTCTAACTCGGTAGCATTTTACCTCCGGTCGGTGAAAACCGTTGGACGATATTAAATATCGTACTTGTGGCAGGTAGTTTCAATTAAGAACCTCCTTGACAAGATTTCGCGGGTAAACCCGTTCTCTTTATTCGACCGTCCAAAGCTGACTGCGAACATAAAGAGTGAATCATTTGGATAATAATATCCGCATGATTTGAAGCCGTCAATTCATGTTCCTGGAACAAGTGAAATTCAATTAAGAACCGCACCATCGTTGCTTTCTAGTTGTCACGAGCTTGATTCGAATAGAATCTTGCAAGTTACCTACCAAGTGCAGTTTGAGGTTAACACTAGAAGGATTTCCACTCATCACTGTGAACACTAAGGTATCACTCTGAGTGTTCAGGCAAGATCACTAAGATATTACGTAGAGGCCTAGAACATGTTTACATTCATTTAAGAATTAAACCACTGTTGCTATCCAGTTATCACAAGTTTGATTCATAAAGAATCGCACAAGTCACCTACCATGAGCTTTTTGATATTCGCTCAAGAAGGATTTTCATCTTCATTGTAAATACTTTCTATTACTCAGATGTTCATGCAAGATAATGATGATTTAGCGTAGGACTCTTAAGATCTTTCTTACTTTTCACAATGTGTGAAGAAGCAAGGAATTATGAAAGTGTGTCCTAATCAGATATTTGATGATCTCAAATACTCTAGACTCGATCGTGCATTTTGGATTTTTTAGTGATCGGATGCTGGAGAGGAGTGCCACCATTTCAATACCAATTTATTCGGAGTGAATAAATCAATAGATAATGTGTTGTCTCCGTGTGATTAAAACAAATATCTTTTAAGAGATATCTGAGTTAGCTGGGATGGGTTTTACCATGCATCACTGGGTCCATGATGTCTGTCTTCAATATCAAGAATCATTAAACAATGATCTTAATAGTATATGTATTGACCCGGTTTCTGCCTAAGTTGTAAGGAGGGCTTCTTTCTTTACACCCTTTATCTTTACAATTCTTTTTTATTCTTCAACCCCTTCAATGCTTACCAATACGTCATCACTAGCACCTTGTTGTGATTGTTCCAGTGCTAACTTAAGTACTTGGTCGGCATTCAGCTACGTTCACAATCTTTGTCCATCTTTCCTAAGGACTACTATTTCTAGCTATGGAATGTCCTTGAGAAGATTCCTCCGGTTCTAGAGGAATCATTGGACTTTAACCTATCCTACCATCCTTATATCACCACAATATTCATCGTCGTGAAATAAATGGGTTGCGGGTAAGTATAAATCACCATGAAATCCATTTTTATATCCAAATCCATTTTCCTCCCCCCTTAACATATGCCATGATATTCGAAAACATTTCGCACATGTCGGGATGAGCTAGCACATTAAGTCAAACCATTATTGATCTCAATATTAAATCACATTTTCTCCCCCATATTAAAAATATTAACCCAATCGATGTTTTTAATATCAATTGATTTAATAGCATTTTAAGAAAATTTTGGAAGAAAAATGCAAATCCAATTATCTTCATGATTTACACAAGATCCCCCTCAAATTAATGAGGGTGTACTTGAAACGTAAATTAAATACCTTTTAAACACAAGTGTAAGGTATTTATCACGTGCAAAGATCATATATGATAATGTATTCACAAGATTAGCGATTTATGAGGTTGGACCTGAATGATGGAGAACATCATATGAAAGAAGCACATGGTTCTTGTTCACGAATGTTGGTCGCCTCATCATGTCTGAAGTTATCTATTTACTCCATGTGTACGATTAATATCGTTGTCTTGACACCAATATGTGAACTTGGTACTTTCGGCGTCAAAGATTCTGAATGCTGGACAATTGCTCCCCCTCAATTGTTGACCCGTGTTATATTGAAAGAGTTGTAGTCGCGTTTGAGTAGTCGCATCGTCGAGTATGTAGATATCAATTGTAAATTCCTACGGTTGGTAGAGATGATAACTTCATGAAAACAAGATTTCTCTTGTTTTAAAAAATAAATGCACTGACACGTACATATATTCGTGTTAGATTGTGTTATTTAGTAAACACAATCTCTTACATGGTTATGAAGTAAACCATGCCCGAGAAAATTAATTCCCGTTGTTGAGTCAAAGCTTTCCGGTGAAATGCTTGATTTGAGTATGAAAAGCGGGTTACTATCTGAAATAATAGCAAACCATTTTGAGCATGTTTTAAAACATTTGAACTTCTGCTCGAACTTTATTTACAACCCCGTGTCATTATTGAATGACATTTCTGGTATCGTAAATATTATCGATTCTAGAAGACATGCTCTTTTTATCAAAACGTATTTGAACACACAATTTTGAAAGATTTAGAAAAAACCTTTTTGAGAAATTCTCGAAAAATTGTGTTCAAAGTTTTGAAAACCAATTACTTTAGCTTAAGATGTTGAATATCTTACAAAACGAGCTCAAGTCCGAGAAGTTGTGAACTTCCCGTTGTTAAGGATAAGTTACCATCGACGATAAACTTTCCTTTTAACTGAGGAACGAGTCTTAAGTTGACATTTACTTAGAAGTCGTGTTCATGAGCTTGAAAACTTTTGAATGTTTTAACGGAAAGCTCATGACCGAGAAAGATGAGTTTCTCGTTATGAGGAAAAGTTCTCTTAATTAAAAGATACACTTTCCTTTCTGAGCTTAAAACTTGGATTGTTTAATACAAGCTCATGACCGAGAAAATTTAATTTCCCGTTACGAGGATAAGCTATCTTTAAAGATAAGCTTTCCTAAATATGAAGTCCGAGTTATAGTCTGATATTTAACTGTAAGTCGTTGTGCATGAGCTTAAAAACTTCGAATGTTTTTATTATTAGCTCATGCCCGAGAAAAATTAATTTCTCGTTGTGACGATAAGTTTATCATCGGCGATAAACTTTCCTTTATTTGAAGAACGGGTCATTGTCTGACATTTAACAAAGAACCATATACACGAGCTTAAAACCTTTGATTGGTTTTAGGATAAGCTCGTGTCTGAGAAAACTTAATTTCCCGTTTTGAGGGTAAGTTATCGTTGCGTAGATAAACTTCCCTTTCTCTGAAGAACGGGTCACAGACTGTTATTTGATTGGCTGTCATAATTTCTAAGGATTAACATGTATATAGCGCAAAATAAATTAAGATGATTTATCTAATATCAGCCAAATAGACTTTGAATAACTTTTACTTATCGTGTTTGTTGTGTCCCACACAAGCATTCGTAGTTTCATTCCCCCGTCTTCTTATGCAAGATATTAACGAATACTTTTTAGCAATTTAAAATATCTGTGAATTTTATGAATTTGTGCGGTTCGGCTCATCTTCGTCCTAGTCGTCCTAGGTGGACATGCATGCGTACTTTACGTATGCATGTAATTGCTGCCTTGTGCCATTTACAAAACTGGTGAATGAATGAGATGATAAAATATGGCAAAAGCTATACCGAAAAAGGGTTCATGTGGATGTATTGGTTCAAGTAAGAGTACACGTAAAATACCAAAGGGGGTTATTCATATTAAAGAAAGTTTTAATAATACCATTGTGACTATTACAAGTACGGGGGCGAGTGGTTTCTTGGTCTTCTGCTGGTACTTGTGGCTCTCGAGGTACAAAAAAAGGGACGCTATTTGCTGTATTAACTAATTTTCAAAACAGCGTTGAATAGCTAATATGAATAGCGTTTCTATACAACTTATATTCACTAATGAGTGATATGAACATCGCATATTGTTCCAGGTATAGGAAAACGTATTTAGTTGTATTGTTTTGGAATTTGCATTACGAAGAGGTGTAAAACATAAACCACAAAAGGAATAGACATCAATAGTTTGTACGCATTCACAATGCGACTCGTAAAATGCCTTGTTTCTTTGAAGCAAGTTGCCATGCTTCTTGCCGACCCTCTAACACGCTCCCATCAGTTTCCTCGATACACTCTAAAAGGAAAAAGCCAAACATTGACGTTGATGTTATTAGATGATAGATGGACCAAGCCCAGTGTGTGGGTTATGGGCTATTAAGGTTTGCATATCATTATAAATATGCTATCAATAATCAAATAACACTATGGAGTTTTCTATCATCTTACATGGTATTGGTGGATGTAGTCTACCACCGTGAGCCGCTTTGTAGAACAATGATAATCTTTATGAATCAAGAGGGTTGATGTTTTCTAGAGAGAGAAACTTAGAGAGAGAAATGAAAGAAACTATTTGTTATAACTTTGAGAAATGAAACAACCAACACCTCTTTCCATGGTGGAAAGAGGCTTATATACCCAAGTCCTTAATGGACTTGGGCCTCCGACCCATGAACATGCTCATGGGTCGGGCTATTTAATAAAAGTTAGTTAAACACTACTACGAGCCTATAACTATATTGTTGGAGTGACCGAGACTTTCTATATACGTAAAACGTATTTCCAACAATCTCTCCCAAAGGGAGGTCACTCCAAATTTACAAAGTCCTAATCTAGCATATTAGATCTTGTTCTTGAGCTCGTAGTCCACTTTCTCTTTTCTTACTTTTCTTTTTCTTCCTTTTGTGAATAGGTGTTGAATATTATCAGCCTTTTGCTTGGAACACGTTATTTTGGCCTTTCACGTGCAGTCTTTATCTTCTTGTGATGTTTGCCTCTTCGTGACTTCATGTCCCACACACTTATCCTTTGTTGAATTCTTGAAATTTTCAGAGTCGATACAGCGGAAGACTTTTAGGTCAAACTTTCTTGAATTTGCAGAAGTATTTGATGCAGAAGGAATAAGCATGTGAGGACGTCTTCAACAGGTACACCGCAACGCCACCGTCTTCGAATGCAGCAACATAATAAGACACGAATAAAATGGCTTTGACATTTTATTCTAATTCGGTAGCATTTTACCTCCAGTCGGTGAAGACCGTTGGACGATATTAGATATCGTACCCGTGACGGATAGTTTCAGTTAAGTAACTTCCTGACAGGATTTCGCGGGTAAACCCGTTCTCTTTATTCGACCGTCCAAAGCTGATTGTGAACATAAAGAGTGAATCATTTGGATTAAAAATCCTTATGATTGAAGCCGTCAATTCATGGAACCTGGAACAAGTAAATTTCAATTAAGATATTCACCATCGTTGCTTTCCAGTTGTCACAAACTTAATTCAAATAGAATCTTGCTTGTCACCTACCAAGTGATGTTTGATGTTAACACTAGAAGGATTTCCACTCGTCACTGTGAACTTGGTTTAAAAATGCGTTTTGCGATCCATTGCGCTAAAGGTCTCAAAAGAGATTGCGTGGTGCGTGATGCGATTGCGAGCGTAATTTAGACGCGATGCGTTTAGTATAAAAAAGTACAAAAATAGTTAAATCCAACTAAATGCAATAAAGTTACAAAACAAATTATTAGCATATTGAAATTAGGACTATAGTACCTTGTAAAAAATATAATTGACAATAAATCTTGACAAAAAACACTTAGCAAAATACAAGATACTATATTTTTGTTATTATCTTTGTTTTTGATGTTTTTCTAGCAAGTCTTATATTTAAAAATCATTTATAATATGTAGGTCTATTTTAAACGGTTAAAATTTGACAAAAATGACCTAAGTACTAGATTGCGACAATTGCTACCGTTGCTAGCATTACAAAATTGCGATAAATTGCGGTTTAATGCGAACGCATTTTGGGATGACACTGCATTAGGCACCTTGATGCGAAATTTTGAATGCAACGCATTGATGCGCGCAATTTGCGCAATGATGCGTGCATTTTTAAACCAAGACTGTGAACACTAAAGAGTGTCACTCTGAGTGTTCTGGCAAGATCATACGATAATGCGTAGAGTCCTGGAACAAGTTTAAGTTCAATTAAGAATTAAACTACTGTTTCTTTCTAGTTTTCACAAGATTGGTTCTTAAAGAACCGCACGTGTCACCTACCATGAGCTTGTTTGATGTTGGCTCAAGCAGGATTTCCATCTTCATTGTAATACTTGCGTATCACTCGGATGTTCTGGCAATATTACAAGAATACTGCGTAGGACTCATAAAGATCTCTTACTTTTCACAGTGTGTGAAGAAGCAAGGAATAAATGGAAAGTGTCCTAATGAGACTTTTGATGATCTCGTGGCTCTAGACTCGATAGTGCGTTTTGATTTAGTGAGCGATGGCTGGAGAGGAGTGCCACCTATTCAATATCAGTCTATTTGGAGTGAATAAACCAATAGATAACGTGTTGATCTCCGTGTGATTAAAAAAATACCTTTTGAGAGATATTTGAGTTAGATGGGGAGGGTTGTGCATTGCATCACTGGGTCTATGATGTCTTTCTTCAATATCGAGAATCATTAACAAATGTTCTCAATAGCATATGTATTGACCCGGTTTCTGCCTAAAGTTGTAAGGAGGGCTTCTTTCTTTACACCCTTTATCTTTACAATTCTTTTTCATTCTTCAACCCCTTCAATGCTTACCAATACGTCATACTAGCACCTTGTTGTGATTGTTCCAGTGCTAGCTTAAGTACTTGGTCGGCATTCAGCTACGTTCACAATCATTCTCCATCTTTCCTAGGACTTCTAATTCTATCTAGGGAATTGTCCTTGGGAAGATTCTATCGGTTCTGATGAATCATTGGACTAATACCTATACCTACCACCCTTTTGTCACCACATCCGTCGTGAATTAAGTGTGTTTTGAGTAAGTATTGTCACCATGAAAAATCCTTGAAAAATCACTTAAAGCACTTGTGATATTGTAATCAAAATTTTTGTGCCTTAAGTGGTTTTGATCATCAAAAACGCTCCCCCTTAACTTGTGCATTACACATGTTAAGTTGGTTTATCTTTTAAGCCTTTTTCATTGTTTAGCCAAGTATCATTAAGTCTCCTTAATCCTATTTTCTCCCCTTTCCAAAATGTTAACCATCAATATTTTAGATATGGTCTTTGGGTAATAAAATGAAAATAGATGTTGGCCAAAGAACATATTAATGCTCCCCCTCAAATTAATGAGGGTAAGTTGTAGTGATTGAGTACGATATGTTTGAAAGATTTAGAATCTCTAGAGAAATTCTTGAAAAATATCATACTTTTACACTACAACAAGCCACAAAAGCTGATTATGCAAAAATTAACATATTCACAATTATAGACATATGGAGTTTACCTGTTATAAGACGAACCATAATTAAATGGCTCGTTCCGTGAACCTATGGTGAGCTCCATATGGTCGTCCACCGACGAATCGTTCCACACTTCGTAGCAACCGGCGCTTCCTAAGAAGTTCCTCAATCTTCCTGATCGCGTACGTTGCTCCCTTTTTACACTGGGTTGTCCAAGTATACTTGACTGCTAGAAGCGGTAGGTTGGCATTGAGAACCGTCAGATCATCTCGAACATGCTTGAGCGTTCCATCGCTGAATTTGTGCAGTTCGGAGAATCGCATATATTGCATGACGCCAGTCTCATTTGGATAAAAGATCCCTGCTTCCGGCGTTTTGGTCCCTATGTAAACCTTCTTATTCTTATGGAAATTATTAAGTGGAGTTGTATGGGGACGTTCCAAGTTTAACTGCTTCTGATAGCTCTCTACGCCAAGTTGAAAGTCTTCCACCCGGTTTTGAATGACGATTTTTCTTGCATATTGACGAAAGTTAGAGCTCATTGCAATGACAATCTCAGGTGGTAGATGGTCAACTTTTTCTTGAGCCAATAGCAACAAAAGATCTTCGATGTCTTCAAGTTGAAGGTACTGGAGATCACTTTCGTCAATTCGGTATTCTTTCTCATCGGTACGTTTGAACACGATTACATTCAAGTAATCATAACCGAAGACAGTCTGAGTGGTTGCTCCTTAGATGCTTTTGATTCTGTGAGCTGAGACAATAGAAGAACCTCTCTTAGGACGATGTAAATGATTGTAAGCTAACCTTTTCTTTGTAGTCCAGTGAGAGATGCCAAGTGAAGCAAAGTTATCATAAAACTTGAGCAGTTTCTTTCTCCATATTGCATCAGGTACTTTCTCCTCTATCCATGGAACATTCTCCAAATTAACAGCCTTGACCATAGTGAGTGACGTGGCATATTTCTTTGCTCCATTTTCAAGGTATTCAAGATCGTGAGAAACAAAGTGCTCTATTGGGATCGTTGCAGAACCGGCAATGACCGTGGGTGTAAGAGGTCGTAACACAGTAGTCTGAATTCCTGTAGTCGTCTCTCTCATTGCCTTGGTAAGCTCATTCAAGTGATATTCTGCTTCATTATGGCTGATCTTCAAAGTATCAAAGAAGTCCACATTTGCGGCTGCCATTTTGATCAGATCCGGAGTCATTTTCGGTTTCCCATGAGAATACCTTAGAAAGGCCGAGAAATCGATAGGATTGTTCAGGAATTGAGTCATCTCCATTTCAGTTACAGTGTCAAATGGATGCTGTGGTGCTGCATTTGTGAGCCAGAGTTGCTCTTGTACCGTGTCATCGATGATAAGAGATTCAGCAAACGTTGGTTCTGGCACATTTAAATATTCAACTTCCATATCAATGTTGTGCTGATCTTTAGATGGTGTTGAAGGTTGATCTTGCATCACCGGTATATCATTGTGAGGTTCTTCTTCTAGCATTGACCCTGTTGGTTCTTCTTCTTGCATATATTCTACAGATTCATTGTGAGAATCAGTAATAAAAACTGGTGCAGTAGATATACCTGTGTCAATTTGCTGAGTTTCTGGTACAGTAGACTCCACTGTCTTTTCAGCGGTTTCAGCAATGCTTTCTGCAGCTTCCTCAATCCCTTTCTCGGTTGCCTTATCACCTTCATCCTTATTTGACTCTTCAGAATTAGTACCCGTTTCGTCATTCTTATCACCCTTGTTGATTCCATTACCATCGTCATTATCATCATCGTCATCGTCATCCTCATCTGTATCCCCGTCTTCATCTACATCTTCATCCTTGTCATTTTTTTCCTCATCCTCTTCTTCCTCCTCATCTCCTTCCTTATCCTCTTCTTCATTTTGATCATTGTCCCCATCATCCTCATCACCGTTACCTTCATTATCTTCCTCCTCTAGTTCGTCTTCATTGTCATACTCAGAGTCGGTAGTCTCTGTTGGTGTATCGTCAATAATTTCTTTGTTGAGATATTGCAGAACTTTTTGTTTGTTTTTCGATTTGTGAGCCCCCATATTCAGCAGACGTGTCTGTAACAATGTCATTAGTTGAAGGGTAGATAAACCATTACCGACAAAAGTTGGTAGCTGCTGATCAACATATGACTTGACTTCTCGTCGAATGATCTTGGTCATCTTCTCATCAATTAACCCAAGAAAAGCAGCATTCTCTTTGTCACGAGTTTTCTTCTCTCCAAGAAATGATTTGTGTTGTTCTTTAAGTGTGGACACTCTGGCGGATATTTTCTGAAGTGTGGGCTCATCAGGTTGCGGTTCCTTGAGAGGAGTGGTGATCCTTTCAGTCAGTGAAGCTATTTGTTTAGCTTGAGCCTCCAGCTGTGATTGAAGAGACTTGATCAGTAGATCACTGACTGTGAGGAATGGATTGGATGTGGATGATACTTGTTGTTCTGCTGGTGGAGGTGTAACCATAACTGTTAAGGTGGTGGTGGATGATACTGGTTGTTCAAGGATAGGTGTTGGTGTAGATTCAGTGATTGGGGCGGTGGTTGATACAGGTTGTTCAGCTGTGGATGACGATGTAGATTCAGTGGTTAGGAGGGTGGTTGATATCGGTTGTTCAACAAGTGCTGGTGTGATAGCTGTTGTTATGACTTCACTGATGATCGGGGTGGATAATGGTGGAGTGGTGGTTGATGTAACAGTAGTTATGGGAACATCCACCATGTCTTCATTTGTCGATGGGTCAGTATTTGTAACCTCGACACCCTCCCCTTCCAAATTAAGATATTTCATAACATCGTTAGAGTTGGAAGTAGACTTACTTTGAAGTTGCGTTTCTGGTATGAAAGTTGCATGAGCATCATCGTGTACCACTGTGTGAGTTGGTTCTGGTAAGGATGTGGTGATATTGGCGTCTCGATACATCAAACTTGTATCTGTGTTTGCACTGCTACCACCCTCTTCACTCTGCTCACGACTTTCAAAATGAAAGTTATCAGCATCTTCATAAGCATCTTCATCAGTAGGATCTTCATAAAAAGCCATGCCAGCATCAGGATCACCAAAATCTGCTAAGTCTTCAAACATTCTTGAGCCTGATCCTGTGGAAGTTGTAAAAGCTTCCTGTCTGCTTTGTTGAAGAACGATACGCAGTCGTTTGGCTTCAGAAATTTGTTGTGGAGCAGGTTCATCTGAAGCAACACTTGCTTCTTTACCTTTAGTCTGCTTTGCTTTGTTAGGCCTTCGGAGTGGTACTTCTTCCTGTTCTTCCTTAGTATTGATCGTCTCATCTTCATCGTCATCTTCATCAACTATTTGCATTTTCCCTGTGCCTTTATCTTTAGAAGAAGCAGTTGATTGGCGCTTTGAAACTCTTTTCTTGCGTTTACCTTTTGGCTTCTCTAAGGGAAGTGAATTTGCACGTCGAAACTGTGCGTCAATATCATTAAGCATCTCTTGATATTTATCACTTTCCTTGATTCCGTCATTTACCATTGTGTCAGGTACTAGGGCAGGACGTAATGCATACTTTGTGGAATTAGTGTCTGCATTCATTGTGAGAATCACATAGTCATCATCTTTGGTGTGGTAGAAGAAATTCCCGCGAGTGTCAATGGTTGGGTCATTCTTCATAAAGTGGTTGATAATGAGCTTGGTGAATCTTGGGAATGGAAGATGCACGGATTTCTTCTTCGTTCTTGTAAACTGATAACAAAATTCTTGCCAGAGAACAAGTGCATAGTCTACTTTAGAAGCAGTGTACAATCCCAAAAACAAGTGAGCCTGAGGTGGTCTCATTGCATCGGTGCCCCTAGTCTTTCCAGTAAGACACTTGACAATGATGGTGATAAGTGCTTTCCAGGGTTGCCCTATGTGTGATGTGTTGAATTGGGATAGGTTGTGGATTTCACCTTCATAATTCATGGCACGAATGACTCGAAGCACTTCATCGTTCTTTGGGTTAGCCACAAATTGTTCTCCTTGTGCCAACCTAGGAAGCTTAAACAGTTGCTGAAAGATGCTCAAGTTAAGTACCCTTGGCGTGTTGTTCAGTTGGAATGAGATAGTCTTTTTAGTAAGAGATGCAGCATTCCAGAACTCGTGCATGTAGACTTCAGGAACAGAGGCAGTACATCTGAGTGTATCTCTGATGGGTGAGATGTCTAGGATATCCGTGGCGATTTTTAAAGCTGGTAAAGACGGATCAAAATACTCTTGTAGACGAGAGTTGTTCTCAGCATATGGTAGCCTGTCGCTGAGCGAAACAAGTTCGAGATCACGTTGTTGTTGTTGTTCTTCTGTGATCGACATTTTCCTTCTTTGATGACATAAGCACAAATGATATACACAAAATATATATCTTAAGTCTTTGCCAAGTTGAAGCATAGGTTATAACTCATAATCAATTATTACCACATATTATTGAGAAACAACATACTAACATGGTTCAGATGGACTAGGTCCTTACATTCAACAACACACTTAGAATAATGACAGATATGCCAAAGACATTTTACTCTAAAGAGATAAGGACCTAACATTAGTTTTTAGAATATTTGGATTTCTTGGTTGTCATAACCAAAACCTCAGTAGGTCTAGGTTTAATTTCTACTAACACCTTAGTAGGTCTTGGTTTAATTTCAACCACAACTTCAGGGGGCTTTGGTTTAGTTTCAACCACTATGTCAGGAATTGTAGGATTATCCTCAACCCAAATTTCAGTAGGCCTGAACAAAGGGCAAGACAACGATGAAACTTTGTCTTCCATGGCCTGGAAACAAAACAAAAGACATTGAATAAGTAATTTGTATCTCTTTTGTTTACAAAGTAGTCAACTTATTATATAAGATGAACTTCTGTAATAAGAAACCTTTCAAGTATTCTTATGAGATAAAATTAATTAATTTCAATATAACTTGGTTTCGTGTTAGTGGCCCTAATTTACTTAAAGCCTAATAAAGAAAGAATGCAGTCTAGGTCGAACTCATTAGATAGTCTAAGGCATGTGCATAATTCTAAAAGTCCATAGCAAACTTACAAGGCATCGGAATACTAAGAGTCCTAATTCCATCGCAATCTATCAATCCATCGGAATCCTAACATAGCCATCGCAATGATGAAAGCATCACAATCCTATCGAAATCATGTTCTATCGCAATATCTAAGTCCATCACAATAAGTACAATTCCATCAGAATGTTTGAGAAACCATCGCAATACCATTACAATGCCATCGCAATAACGCATCGGAATGCATCATCGCAATATTCCATCGCAATGCGTCATCGGAATGACCCATCGCAATGAGCCATCGAAATGACCCATCGCAATAGCCCATCGCAATGGGCCATAGCAATGACACATCGTAATGAGCCATCGCAATGAGCCATCGGAATGAATCATCGCAATAGCCCATCGCAATGAGTCATCGAAATGACTCATCGCAATGACAAGGCATCGCAATGCAGATGTCGCAATGATCATCAGAATCCGTGAAAGGTATCTGATCTAAACCTTGACTTTTCAAATCCAGGAGCTTGGCAACGTTTTAATCAATTCTCGGCAAGACCTATGTTCATTAAGTCATTCTAAACATATCCCACAACTTAATTTACATACCATCGCAAACCACAAAAACCCTAATTTTTGAGATTAACTATGAATACTGTTTTGATTGTGATGCAACGGAATGAGATAAAAGATAACAATTATAGCATGATTCAATACCTAGAAAGATGTACGAAGTGCGGGCAATCAAGAACTCAAATGATGAAGGTTATAGCAAGGTCCAACAATGGCGGTTAAAGCTTGTGTATGTGTGTTTTTGCGATTGGAAGAAAGAACGGGAAGGGGGGTGTAGTGTTTTGACTTGGTCAAATTTTTGCCAAGTTTACACATTAAACCCCCATTGTGCAACATTTGCAAAAAATGGCCCCCCTTGTTAATAGTATTTGTTTTAAAGTGATTAGGATTAACCAAATCGACTTAACGAAATACCAACCCGCTCACAAACACGAACACAAATACTTAACGCCAAAATTCAAATAACCTATACATGAATTTCTATTTCACACAAGACACACTTGGCATAAAATGATGACGATGAATAGTTTATATTTTTTGAAAATCCTTTTTGAAGTCTAATTTTAATTCCAAGAAGATCAAATATTTGCTCCCCCTTAAGCAGGGACCCGTTTTCTATTTAAAGAGCTGTAGTCAATGATGTTAAGGACGCAAATATTCATGAAGACATTTTCCGGTTAAGTGATTGGTTGGAACGATTCTGGTGGCAATAAGATTTCTCTTATTTTGACAGAATAAGTGCACTAATACGTATACTAATTTGTGTTAGACCAAGTTATAAAGTAAACTTAGTCCCTTACAAGGTTTTAATGTAAACCTTGCCTGAGAAAATTAATTCTCGCTGTGAGCCAACGTTTTCATAAGAAATATGTGACTTTAATACGAAAAGCAGGTTGCAGTCTGAAATAACTACAAGCCATCATGGGCATGTTTTAAAACTTGTACAACTTTTATACGGGCTCTATTTATGGCGCCGTTTCAATTTTAATCGACATTTCTAAGGCCGTAAATATTACCATACTAAAAGACATGCCCGTTTTCAAAATGAAAAATATATTTGGATTTTCTTGATTTTATATTTTTTATGGATTTTGTATGTTTTATATTTTTTATGGTTTTTCTATGTTTTATATTTTTGTATTTTTCTTTTGGTGGTTTAAATATATACGATAATATACAAGATCCCGATCAAAGGATACTCGAGAATAGTTTACCATCACTATTCTTCAGATTCTTCAGCCAACTCCTTAAGTGTCGCTGGGGAGAATGATTTCATGCCTAGCTTTTCGATCAAAAACTCGATACGTCCTCGATCTAAGGCCTTTGTGAATATATCTGCCAGCTGATACTCAGTGTTGACGAAGTACAGTTCGATCACTCCATTTTTCACTTGCTCTTTGATGAAGTGGTAGCGTATGTCAATGTGCTTCGCCCGGGAATGTTGAACATAGTTGCAGCACAGAGCAATTGCACTTTTGTTATCACAGTACATCGGGATTTTGTTGAATCCAAGACCGTAGTCTGTTAATTGTGATCGCATCCAAAGAACTTGAGCACAACAACCGGACATAGCAATGAATTCAGCCTCTGTACTTGATATCGCAACGCTTTTCTGCCTTTTAGATGCCCAACTAATAAGTTTGTCTCCAAGAAGTTGCACACTGCCAGAAGTGCTACGTCTAGTATCTTGACACCCAGCATAATCCGCATCTGCATATGAGATTAGTGAAATAGAGGAATCCCTCGGATACCACAGACCACGATTAAGTGTTCCTTTAAGATACCGAACGATCCTTTTCACAAAATGTAAGTGCTTTTCGGTAGGCCGAGCCTGATACCGGGCACACATGCATATAGCAAATTGCAAATCAGGCCTGCTAGCAGTCAGATTGAGAAGGGTGCCGATCATTCCACAGTAAAGTTTAGGATCGACAGCTATCCCTTCCTTATCTTCATCTAACTTGGATCTCTCCACCATTGGAGTATCCACGGGGTCACAATTTTCAAAATGATACTTCTTTAATGATTCAAGAGCAAATTTGGATTGATTAATGAAGATGCCTCTGGGATTCTGAGAAATTTGTAACCCTATGAAAAATGAAATTTTTCCCATCATCGACATCTTAAAACGTGTGGACATAATTTTCTCAAAATGGTCAGACAATCGTTGATTAGTAGCAGCAAATATTATATCATCAACATAATTTGTACCAGTATCATGTCGTTGTCCTCCTTGAGAATAAATAATGTTGGGTCCACTTTGCCTTTGGAGAAGCCTTTCGAGATGAGATACGACGATAAAAGATCGTACCACGCGCGTGGAGCTTGTTTCAACCCGTAAAGAGCCTTCTTTAGCTTGTACACGTGATTAGGATACTCCGAGTTGATGAATCCATTCGGCTAGCTTACATAGACATCTTCCCTTAATTCACCATTGAGAAATGCCGTCTTAACATCCATTTGGTAGACGATCATATTCATGTGAGCAGCATAAGCAAGGAATAGTCTAATTGCCTCCAATCGTGCAACAGGAGAAAAGGATTCTTCAAAGTCAATACCCAAAGCTTGTTTGTAACCTCTAGCAACCAATCTAGCTTTGTTATTCAATACTCCACCTAACTCATCGAGTTTAACCTTATATACCCACAACAATGTAAGGATTTCAACGTTGCTGGGTAAAGGAACTAATTCCCACACTTCAAGACGTTGAAATTCATTAAGTTCCTCTTGCATGGCTTCAATCCAAGATGATTTAGTCATGGCTTGTTGCCAGTTTTTAGGTTCAGTGTCGGAAAGAAATGCATCAAAGTAGCAATATAATGCATGTTCTTGGAGTTAGTGGCGTGTTAAGACTGGTCGATCTATGTCACCAATGATATTGCGGATTAGGTGATCCTTTGTCCATTTTGGGTTATGATTTTCAATCCTTGGTGGTCGGGAGTGAACGATTGTAGGAGCTTCCTCTGAGGTAGACGCACCGTTAGGGTCTTCAGGTACTTGTGATCCAAAGAATGGAAGCTCTTGTAAGTGAGCATATTCCAAATCGTGATCATAGGGATCCTCTTCAACATCATTAGGAACGAGGGGGGTGATGATTCAGGTGTAGTTTGTGAATTGGTGGGGGATGGGACATCTGGTTCAAGAGTAACAGTAGATGTCTCGGACTGATTTCCATTATCTTGAGCAACAACTTCGGGAATCAGAGCTACTGCTACAGGTGTTGTAGAACCATTACTTGGTGGATCAAAGAATTCATCAAACATAGGTTGAACTAACTCATCCCACTCGGACCTTGTAGGTGGCATAAATGATGGAGAAGTAGGATTGTTGGGAGTTAATCCGGAACTGATTGTACCGGTTCCCATCTCATGTAATGTGGGTTCAGAGCTGTGTTGCTCAAAAGCCATCGCTGTCAGCTCATCAAAATCGGCATCCAAAGTTTCTACTATCTTGCCAAAACGATAGTTACAAATTCGGTAAGCTTTCTTTGCAGGCGAGTAACCAATGAAAATTCCAATATCAGCCTTCGGTTGAAGTTTGCCCAAATTCTCACTATTTGTGTTTGGATAACATAGTGCACCAAACACATGAAGAAATGAAATATCGGTTTTGTGTCCATGAAGTAGCTCATATGGAGTTTTACCATGGCGTTTACGAATGATGGAGCGGTTTTGGGTATAACATGCGGTTGCCACTGCTTCAGCCCATAAGAATAAAGGAGCATTCGCATAAATCAACATAGTTCGAGCAGCTTCCATAAGTGTACGGTTACGTCTTTCCACGACACCGTTTTGTTGTGGAGTGCGGGCAACAGAAGTTTCATGTGAAATACCTACCTTTTCGTAATAATCTCGTAGAGTTTGATTAACAAACTCAGTTCCATTATCAGTGCGAATGCGGCGAACAGTAGCATTAAGACGTACTTGTTTTGGAAGACCACGAACAAGTTCGTTTTTAGCCAAGTGGTTTATAGCATCAAAGTTGAGATGAGATAACCGACGATTCCACAACCATGACTTTGTCTTAGATGCTTTGGAAAGAAGGCATACAGGAGAGGCGGCCATCATGTTTTGAATGGACAGTGTGTATAGATTATCCCCTCGAGAACCCTTTAACAAATCATTTCCTGTAAGATCGCGAATAAAGCAAGTATGTTGTCGAAAAGCCACCTCAAGTTTTGAATCGAAAAATTGTCCCACTGAAAATAGATTGTGACCAAGTCCCTCCACATAATAAACCCTTGAAATCATAACATTCCCAATTTGGTATTCACCATAACCCATGATCTTCGCAATATGGTCGTTGCCAAATTTAACCGTTCCTAGAAACTTGCTGACGAAATTTCTGAGCATCGAGCGATCTTCGGTCACATGCTTTGAGCATCCAAAGTCCAAGTACCAAAGGATGATTTGGACCACCTGAAAATATCACCAGACAAGGACGATGTATCGGAATATAGTAGTTCCTCTGTGTTAGCAGGTACAGATATAATTATCTTAGGTTTGCTACCGAAGAATTCTTAGGCTTCCAAACTTTCTTCCTAAATGTCGGCTTAGATTCTAGCTGTCTAAGATCCTGAGGTACTTCTTCACTGGTAGGCACAATAGTGGGGCCAGACCTAGTTAAAGGGCGCTTTTTCCATTTCTTAGTGCTAGTGTTCCTATTTAAAGGACGATGAGACCTAACTTCCGTGGATGTGATCCTAGTTAAAGGGCACTTAGTTCCATTAGCAGTAAAGGTCCTACCAGTGGGTTTCTATTGCCAATCAACTTGGGTGAATTTCTTCCCCGTTGGAATCCATTCAAGGTTGTTCCTAATAGCATACATTTCATTCACGTGATCAACAAGGCATAAATCATGACGCTGAGAAAACATGCATTCATTACAATTCCAACATCGCAAATTCGAATTCACATTTTTCTTAGGCTTCTGCACATAAGCAGATCCTTTTGTCTTAGATACATGATTCTTTTTATTAGAAACTGAAATAACATTCCTAGGCTGAACTTCTACTTTCTTCTTGGTAGTCCTACTAGTGGGAGGCTTGATCCTATCTTTCTTGTCTTGAGATCCTTTAGCCTTAGTAGACCTAATTACTCATGTAGAAGCCATGGGAACATTAGTGACAGATTTTGATGTAACCTTGATGGGTGTGTTTAAAATAGGCTTAGATCCTGGATTCTTATTGAATGGAGTAATGGCAATGGTGGGGGTTTGCTGTTTCGGGGGTACAGATATCGGTTGCCCAATGTACTCTAAGTTTGCTAAACAATCCTGAACGCGATCCACATATAAGAAAAGCTCATATAGAAGGTGACTTGTGGGATCTAGTTCACGCATTTCATCAACTATATCTCTAGCATGATCAGCATGTTCTAAGGCATTTTTCATGTATGTGGCAAACTTAGTTGGACTATTCTTAAATTTTGGATCCCGATATAGTACACGTGACTTGGGTTTGGGAGCACTAGAGGTTGAGGCAGAGATGGTGGCTGGATTATCAACAACTTCTTGTCCTTTGAGTTGTAGTGTCTCCTTTAATTCAGCCAAAACCATGTTTTTGTCTATGAGTTGAATGTTTAAGTCAGAGATTTCCTCTCACTTACGATTCAATTGTTCAACGAGTGACTTTTGCTCTGCCGCATTAAAAGCGAAGCATTCTTCTAATGAACCATAAATATCTAAGAAACCCTGCTTTACTTTATCAAGCTCCCCTATCATAGAATTAATTCTATCTTCTAGGGCATGATTCTTAATCTCTGCAGCCTCTAGTTCCAATTTCTCTGCTACTGATTCTCTCTTAAGTCTCATAATTTCTTCCTCTAAAGCCTGAACAACCTGAATCATCTTGTCACTTGTCTCAACGGAGTTTTCACAATCATTTGTTTTTGAAAGAGTTTCATTTTTTGATTGATTCTCTATTTCTAGAGATATACAATGTTGTTGAAGCTCATTAAAACGTTTTGAAAGTGTGTCATAAGAATCTTGAAGCTTTAAAAATTCAGCGTTGGATTCATGACAAGAATGATTACCTACATTAATCACAGGCTCAACAATATTCACAGACATATCATGCACATCATCACATATATTCACAGTAGTAGATGGAATCTCATGAGCATATTTAAGAGTAACAACTTGCATCACTTCGAGAGACACTATATGTTCTAAGAATCGGTCAAATTCGGATAAAATCTTTTCTTTTTCAATTAAACGTTGTTCATAAGCATCATCCATTTCATAAAAAACTTTTTGAACTTCACCAATTTCAAAATTTAGATTTTACGATAGATTATAGACTCCATCTTTAACATGGTTCACAAACGGAACGATCTCTTTCTCAAACACCGTTTTCATGTGTTCGAAGGCCCATTCTCCAGTGGTTAAAGCCGTTGAAGTCGTACATTCCAGGATGACCTTGTCAAACTCGGTAAGGTATCGCTCAATCTCTTCCAAGCTGAGCTTTACCGTACTTACCGGTGGAAGATTCTTAGGAATTTCCTTCGGTTCGTCCGAGTTAACGAGTGTAGGAATTATACTAAGGCATTCTCTAGTAGGCATGAAAGTGGATGTTTGGATAGTTTTCTTTTGCATATTAAATCGATTTCTAAGATCTATCTTAGCATTTGTTGCATTCATTTGAGCATAGTCATATTCAGGATATGAAGTAAGTAATTTTAACCGATTCTCTTCATATGGTGTCATGCTATCAGATTCATTTACAAACATAATCGGATCCAATACCAATCCTAACTTAGTTGCATCATAAAGTCGTGGGTTGTGGTGAAATGCTTGCTTTGCATACCCCGGGTTAGGTGGTAGGTCTATGAAACGCGATAGATTGAATTCTTGAAATGAAGAATGAAACAAGTGTACTAAATGCGAAGCAGAGTATAATTTTAAAAGCAAAATTTCAGTCTTTTTGACTCTCTCAGACGCCTTAATTTCCCTTTCAACTCTTTTAGACTCGATTATTTCGAAATCCGTTTGTAGTTTTTTAAAATTATTAACGACTGACTCTTTTTCTTTAAGTTCTTTCGAAAGATTTGCTCTTAAACTCTCAATTTCTAGCAGATTATCCATTTGGACTTGCCTAAACCTATCAAATTCAGGATTGGTTAAGGTAGTGGACACAAGAGTTAATTCCAAGGTTTTAACCTTTTCCTTATGCAAAGCAAGCTCGGCAGATAAAGTCTGATTAACACTAAGGGTTTCAAGGACCGCATTATTCATTTGGCTAAGCAAAGATGTTGAGACCATAACCAAATCAGGTTGAGCAAACGAATTGGTAGTCATAATAGCTCCCAGTTGTGGTTCACTCAAAGTCTGGGGACTTTCATTGATATTGCTATCATTGTTTGTCTCCTCGATTGAGTTACTAACCACCGAAGGCTGTTCCGAATACTCAGACACTTGCTCAACTTGATAAGGTACAATACTAGTATATGTAGCATTATGTGGTACCTCAGAAATTGTATCAGCTCCATAAAGTGAAATATTTTCCATAAGAGCTGCTTTGGCGGTATTGAGATCATCACAGTCAAAGTCGTATGCATCCAAATCATCACATTGATATGCGGCATTATTTGTGATGGCTGCTGTGAGACCGTCAGTGTCCGTAACTCCCGGATCTGCAAGAAATGCCAACTCTTCCTCATCGAGCTCACGTCCTTGAGCTTGAGCATTCACCAAGTAGATCTTCTCCTGAAACCATGTGCCGTCCCTTTTCCTCTTGGGTTGCTTACACTCTCGGGCCATGTGCCCTTCCCCTTTGTAGTTGTAGCATATAATCACCTTCGTCTTGCTAGTGCTATTACCTCTTGTAGCAGCAGTGTTAGATGAACGTGCACCATTAGTAGATGAATTGGGTCTCCCCTGAAGTGGTTGCACCATGACTCTGCCATCCTGAATGGTAGCCTGTTGTCGAGAGTTAGAAGAGTTCCTTAACTGATTGTTAGTTGTTGTTGGACCTCTGTAACCTTGTTTGATCAATGTTTAAGTTAGATAAGCAGACATTTGAGCAACCCCTTGTCTAAACTCAGGGACAGGGATCTCATCATCACAGTAGAATGCTGGTGCTGATTGAGCTAAAAGTTGATTTGATGGAGCACTAACTTGTTGTGAGTAATAGGGTTGATGAGCCTCAAGTTGTTGATAGGTAACAGCAGGGTTTGTTGGAGGTTGATAAGGTGAATACTGGTGTGAAGCATAAGGTAACGGATGTGAATCTCCTTGTGATGATGGTGCTGGTTGCTTGTATTGTTGGTGAATAGATGTAGGTGGATGTGGCAAGATCGAGTACTGTGGGAAGCTTGGTGTTTGATACAATGGTTGATATGAAGATTGGTGTCCCAAGGCAAGCTGAGGGTTGTGGTATGATAGTGTAGGATGGTTTGCCATTAATGCCAATGGTTCTTGATAAGATCCCTGAGAGAGTCGTTTTTAGATCACATGCTTCTCATGTTGTTGTAAGAAAGCATAGAGTTGATCTAAATTGGACTTGTGCAAATCGCGAATCATCTTAACATTGGTGACATATTGACTCCATTCTTGGGGTAACGCGTTCAAGAACTTTGTGTTTAGTTGAAATTGTTCAATCCTTAGATTATACACGTTCATGTCATTCTTCAAAGTGGTGAAACGCCAGTAGTAATCGTGAAGAGTCTCCCCTGGAATGTATGTAAACCTATCAAACAAGTCATACAATTGAGACTCTCGTTCTTGCTTAGTTAGAGATGTCCCTTGTAACAAAACATCTAATCGATCCTAAAGATCCTTTTCCACTTTATGTTCACTTACCATTCTAAAGATATCGGGGGGAAGGGCTTGAAGAATTGTCTGAACAACCCTTTCATCTACATCTAAAATGATTTTGTTAGTATCGGTTAACTCATGATACTCCCTTGCCCTTGTCACATTGTTGACTGTAACCTCTCCCCAATCTAATGGACCTTTTTCAATGGATTGAAGCATAAGTCGACCACTGGGTTTGCCCATGATGTACGTTTTCATGCGACCTTGCCATGCTTCAAATAAATCTTTGATGAGCAAAGGTGGGCGAGTATCGGTACCCGAAATGATTGAGATATCGGTAAGCGAAGTCATTGTTGGCATATATGAATGTGAATTCATTTTATGATCCCTTGAAAAAAGATTATAAAAAATGATCGAACAATGAAATAAGATTATGTGTTTTTGTGTTGTTAAATGAAAGATGTTGTTATCTTTTTGTTGTGTTTGCTTTTGAAATTTACCAAATTACCAAATTAATGCAAGATAGAAAAAATCCTCTAAGTATCCAAAAAAACCAATTCTATCGGAATGTGCAATGGTCAGAATGGTGCTTTCTGTCGGAATACTTTTTTCTGTCGGAATGTTGCTGGTATCGGAATGTCTAGATCGGAATGTCACACTATCTGAATGCTTAGATCGCAATGTAAACCTGTCGGAATGCTTAGATCGCAATGTACCGTCGGAATGTTCAGATCAGAATATGGCTGAAACAAATTTGGCAGAGTAACGACTCAAAATTCCTTAAACACCGTCGGAATCCCAGATCGCAATGCACGATCGGAATGTCGCGTCGGAATAAGGTATTGTAATCCAGTGATCGCAAAGTAGAACCAAAAGGTTATTGCGATCAAACCTCAAACACTTGTACTTTCCGATGGAGACCTATGCTAGAATTTCGGAATGATGAAAATCCAAGAAGTTTTGAACGTTTGATCCAAGAAAGTTTGTGTTTTTAACCAAAACCAAGATACCAAAATCACTACAACACTACTGAAGAAGGTATACGACTTGAAATCACAAACAAACACAAAAAAAATTTGATGTTTCGGCAAAAAAACACTCAAAAACTACGAAATGCTTAAGAAAGCATACACAACACGAAAACCAACCTATATTTCATCCCATGCTCTTGATACCAATTGTAGAACAATGATAATCTTTATGAACCAAGAGGGTTGATGTTTTCTAGAGAGAGAAACTTAGAGAGAGAAATGAAAGAAACTGTTTGTTATAACTTTGAGAAATGAAACAACCAACACCTCTTTCCATGGTGGAAAGAGGCTTATATACCCAAGTCCTTAATGGACTTGGGCCTCCGACCCATGAACATGCTCATGGGTCGGACTATTTAATAAAAGTAACTTAAACACTACTACGAGCCTATAACTATATTGTTGGAGTGACGGAGACTTTCTATATACGTAAAACGTATTTCCAACACGCTTCCTCATTTTCTCACTACCACTCGTCAAAACACTCCTATCTCCATCTTCTTCTTGTCGGCCGTCATGAGCCGCCTCTCAAAATCAAATATTTCTATCTTGGTCATAAAACCCTAGTTGGACATAAGCCGTCACCATCTTTTCTTATTAAAACCTACCAGCCGTCATAAGTTGTTTCTAGTTTCTTTCTTCCAGGAACCACATGGTTGCCCTCGTGTCTTCGTTTTTTTTCTTTCTTCACATTGTGAGTGTTGATTCAATACCTTTAAACTATTATGGCCTTTTTTATCCTTTTATATCCTTGTTATTCGTCTTTTTTTCTTAATAGTTTGTAGTTGGTACTCTCTGTTTGTCAAAATGGCTTTGCGCCAAAAGTTCTATGAAGTCCCTATTTTTTTTTGCAAAGTCTTGATGGATTGGTCCATATCATCCAATCCATTTACATCCAAAGGCCCAATTAAAAAAAACTCCTCACTCCCCCTTTTATTTTATAAACCGTTTCTTATTTTCTATCCCATTTCATTTCAATCTCAACCACCGTCATTAAAAACACACACACACAACGCCATTAAACACACACACACACCGGCAGAGATTCTGATCATTCAATCGCCGGAGATTGATCCACCATTGATTCCGATTACAGTAACCGCCATTGATTCTGATAAAAAACCTTTGATCTTCATATAACCGCCATTGATTCCGATCGTTGACGATTGATATCCAGTCATGAAATGGAGCTTGTGACTGCGAGGGCTATTGATGTCCGTCATGAAATGGAGCTGCGACTACGAGGGCTATTGATGGCATTGATAGTAAACCTTAACCCAAAAATTTTAATTATTTTGATTATTTATTATGCTTATTTATTATGCTTATGTTGATTATTATGCTTATGAATTGCTTAATTATTATTAATCAGTTATTTGCTTATTAGCGACTCATATATGAGTTTTGTTGCTTATTAGTGACTCATATATGAGTTTTATTGCTTATTAGTGACTCATATATGAGTTATTGATTATTAATCCGTTGTTGCTTATTATTTTTTGAACCCTAACATTTTTTAAATTGTGTAATTAGTATTTTATTAGTGTTAGTGACTCATGTATGAGTAAAATATGATTATATGCTGTTTTTGATGTTTATCTGGATAATAACCATAATTTATGGTTTATTCTAGAAACTGTTTTGATGTTTAATTAGTAATTTTACGGTTATATGTTGTTATATGTTGTTAGTGGCGGATAGTAAAATACGGTTATATGTTGTTAGTGGCGGATAGTAAAATACGGTTATATATTGTTAGTGGCGGATAGTAAAATACGGTTATATGTTGTTAGTGGCGGATAGTAAAATACGGTTATATGTTGTTAGTGGCGGATAGTAACCTTAGTTTACGGTTTACGGTAGAAGTCAAGTTTCTGATTGTTCATGAGAAGCTTCTAATTATTTTTAGAAGTAGCAGTTGATCATATATCTCATGGTTGTCACTGTGACTCATACATGAGTCATATTATGAGTCATTGACCTAATGTTAAGCTTAGTGTCTCATTGATTCATACATGAGTCACTATGTCTGTTTGTTGTTTACTGATTTTTATTCATATTTGTTTGTTGCGGAGCTAACAGAAAAGGATAAAACAAAACCTTGTTCACCTCCAAAACCTAATCCTCCACCTAAAATTCCAAAACATAATCTACCTCCAATCCATTTACATAATCTACCTCCAATCCATTTACATAATCTACCTTCTGAAAATCCATTTCCAAAACATAATCTACCTCCTACAAATCCAAAAGCTAATCGACCTCCTACAAATCTAAAACCTCCTAAATTCGAGTTTGCTAAACGTAAACCTTCAAGTGTTACAACTAACCTTGTTTCTCCAAAACCTGCTCCCCATCCTTCAAATAAGCGTCTAAAAGTGACTGATGTGGAAGTTGCACAGGTAAAAGTGTAAAAATGTTTTTAACAGTTAATACATATATTTTGAGTCATTATAATACATATTCTGTTATTATGACTCATGCATGAGTCACCTGACTCGTGCATGAGTAAAAGACACTCATGATTCTCTGACACCCAAAAACAGATATAGTGACGTTAAGTTTATATGATGTTTTGAGTTTTATGTGGATTCTCAGGCTGATGTGGATGTTGTGCAGGTAGAAGAAGCTGATGTGCATGTTGCGCAGTTAAAAGATGTTGATGTGGATGTTGCGAAGGTTTTGACCGGTCTTAAAGAAAGTGGTAGTGGTCGTGGCAGTAAGAGTGAGAGTGGGAGTAGGGGTGATGGTGAGGGTGGGGGTGATGGTGAGGATGAGAGTGGGGGTGATGGTGAGGGTGGGGTGATGGTGAGGATGAGAGTGGGGGTGATGGTGAGGGTGGGGGTGATGGTGAGAATTAGAGTGGGGGTGATGGTGAGGGTAGGGGAGATGGTGAGGGTGCGGGTGATGGTGAGGATGAGAGTGGGGGTGATGGTGAGGGTGAGGGTGGGGGTGATGGTGAGGATGAGAGTGGGGGTGATGGTGAGGGTAGGGGTGATGGTAAGAATGTGGACAGTCAACAGGGGCCGGATGATGGGAGTGGAAGTGAGATTGATGAGGAGACAAGTGAGGAGGAGTTTAACATTCCTAAAAGGATTGGCAAGAGTATAAGACCTAATGTTCAGCCTACACTAGATCTTAAGAAGGATCTTTCTAAAAAAACAGGTGGTTAAAAAGGAGGTCAAGCCTCCTAAAAAACAAATAGTTAAAAAGGAAGTGAAAAAGGAAGTTAAAAGGAATGTTGAAGAGGAAGTAAAAAAGGATGTTAAAAAGGAGTTCAAACCTTCTAAGAAGCGTAAGGCTGTTAAAAAGGAGGAGGATGATGAAAATCCTTCAAACAAGATGAAGGAGAAGGAGGGGGAGGAGGATGATGGTACGTTTCCGCCTCTATTTTGTAGGACGGTGCCTTCTTCCTTTTTTGATTGTGTCCGTAATGAAAATGTGGTGGGTATAGAAGAGTTCATGGAGAAGATTTGTCTTGGTGCATTGTGTTTGCGCAAGATAGATAAATTACCCAATCGTTTGGCTAGGTATGTGGTTCAAAAGTCTAATCCAAAAACCTACTATCTGGAGCTTACAAATGGTAATATTCATGTCACACCACATACGGTAAAAGATATTCTAGGAGTTCCTCTTGGTGGTACTAGCATTTTTTATTTACCTTAGAGACAGATGGATGATGAGTTTGTTAGGACATGGATTAGACAGTCTGAGCCAAGGAAGTTGAGAAAACTCGGTCCAACTGATATCACGTTGAAGGTGATCGAAGCGGATAAAATTGACATTATGTTTAAAGTCAACTTTCTTGAGCTTTTTACGTTGGTTACTGTGACAACAGCTACTACGCATCCCACATCAGATAATGCTATCGACGAAACAACCCTTTATCCAATCCAACATATCACCATGACCTGGCACAGAACCAATCTTCACTTTTCGACATCCGCGTTCTAACAGCAGTTACACAGCCCCTGAATGTCTTAGATAGCTGTAAGTGAAATAAGGCTACTAAGTAGTAACTAGGAATGCGGCTAGCTCAGCTAGTATACTTACTTGCTCGTTATAAGGGGGAGGCTAAAGCAGGGTAACGAAACTAGGAACGGAGTTGGCTTGTTAGAGCTAGGCTGTTGAGTGAAAGTAAAGTAAGCGAGCTAGTCATACGAGCCAGGGAGCTAGTCAGCTTGCTGTAGTTGCTACGGTATAAACTGGAGTGAAACGAGTTGGCAGTTGGCAACAACCAGAATGAAATATTATTTAATCGTGGAAATGCCATGTCAGGCGCACCTATCAGAATCGGAACAGACCAATTACCAGATCCACCTATCATCGCCGGCATAACCATAAAAAATATCATTAAAAAAGCGTGAGCCGTGATTAAAACATTATAAAGTTGATGATTCCCACCAAGAATTTGATCGCCGGGTCGTGCTAATTCCATACGAATCAGTACTGAGAAGCATGTGCCCATCACTCCAGCAATGGCAAGTAGTAGCTGTATCTTATCTTATAGCCCGACGCGGCGGGTCTTTTAATTCAGTAGATAGAAGAAAGTATTAGATAAGGAGTAGGTGAGTGAGTCCTCGCTGACCTGAGCGATTTCGATCACCTAACAGGCCTTTTATTTGGTAGGTAACATCGCCAAAGCGTATCATCAGATTTGACTACGAAGGAAGGAACTCGGCAGAAGATCGGTCTGCAAGAAAGGCCTACTTATCCACGGGTTCATTGACAAAACGTAGGAATGGAGACCTTTCAATAGAGCGGAGTCTTTAGTTGTACGAGTTGTACGTTTTCTATTTCTTACGTGACTTTGATGAAAGAAAGCATTCCGGGAACAGGAATAAGAGTAAAAGCCTTCCTTGTCATTGTAGTAGGCTTGTTTGCAAGAGAAAAGAAGCAGCTTCAACGATCCAATCAGACCTGTGAGAGTAAGCATGAGAAGCCAGTCTGTCTGCAATTGAGTTGCCTTGTCTATAGATATGAGAAACCAGTAGCCTTGACAAAGAAGAACAGCCGGTTAAAAGACAACGAATCTTTTGATTTATATCTTAATTATATATATTTTTATATATAATAAGAATAATGCAAATTTTAGGCCAGCTTGACAAGCTACCCTTCCTCTTGATCTGAGGTGCGAAGATCAAGATATCTTTTTTATGACTTCCATTCCACTTATTGATCCCGGCCCAGAAAAGTGACCGACCAGGGCCCTATTGATGAATGAAAGAAAGGCTTTATGAGCCTTGTAAGCCCACACCTGTGTAGAGTGGATCGTTCAGAGACTTGGTGGCAACAACCAGAATGAAATATTATTTAATCGTGGAAATGCCATGTCAGGTGCACCTATCAGAATCGGAACAGACCAATTACCAGATCCACCTATCATCGCCGGCATAACCATAAAAAATATCATTAAAAAAGCGTGAGGCGTGATTAAAACATTATAAAGTTGATGATTCCCACCAAGAATTTGATCGCCGGGTCGTGAATTGATTCTAGATATACACATGCCAAAATCCTAGCACGAATTCATCCATATAATAATAGATTCTATAAAGAAGAAAGATTTTCTTTATTATAGTTGGACTGGAATTGACGAACACTTAATACGAATATTATTCTTTAATAGTATAAGTATCCAATCAAAATCGAAATGGGGCGTAGCCAAGCGGTAAGGCAACGGGTTTTGGTCCCGCTATTCGGAGGTTCGAATCCTTCCGTCTCAGAGCATATCCATTGTATTCTAATACTTCTTTTTTGTTCAACAAGGTTCTGTTTCAAGGTTTGGATAGACTTTTTTTATTCTTTGCGAAATCATATAGTGAAGGCTCAAAATGGCTTGATGAACCGTTCCGTTCGCCCACGCACCGGTCCCATTCACTTGCTTATCGTAGAGGCTGTAAGTACACAGTGCCCCACAACTATGAATAGTATAGTGGGCTTGAAAGACAAGAGTGCCCGCCCCTTCTTTCTCAAGTAGGCTACTTTTTCCGGAACGCAGTCCGAGATAACCGTAACCGTGTATATATATAAATATATCTTCGATGCGCTCTGTCCGCTTCAACCGCTCTTGCACCTCCCAAAGAGCAAAGTTGGCTTGATGAGCGCAGATGAGGAAGCGGGAGCAGAATGAGCTCGGCTGCTTCTCCTCCAAACTTCCTTCCTTTTCTCCGTGCCCGTTCCGCATGCGCTTCGCGCGCCATTGGCGCTTTGCTCTCCTCTTATTCTTCATTGGACGGTTCGGATGGACTTCGCCGTTCTTTCCCAACTAAAATCGAAAAGGCTTTATCACATCGAGATGTCGATTCGTTTTCCGGGGAGTATGAACTGGTTGTCCGTGAGAACTTGGCGCAAGCCCGCGATACCGGCGACAGGGCTATAATTGTTCGAGAAGAGGCAGGAGAACTTTTCATCTTAGAGAGAAAAGGCCTTTTGCAAAACCGTCTCCTTGTTCTCATGGGCAATGACCCCAATATTACGGAGATACTTCGCGAAGCCCCGCCTATTAAAACTGCTCCCCACCACCCCGGATCGTTATACGTGGTATATCCGGAGGGAGGTGTACGACTTCCTTGAAGAAAGGACGGCTCTTATGGGCTCATTGGCAGACCCCTTTCAGCGGAGTTTGTTGGAGAAGAATTTAAACTCCCATCTTAGGGATCTAAACCTAAACGGCAGAAGGGCACCACTCTACCGCGAGTTCTACTCGCACTTTACCGGGGAGCCGCCCGGGGAGCTCTTGGCGAGGAGACCTCAGGATAAGTTGCTAAAACAAACGGGGGGGAGGATCGACCCGTTCAGTAGAATTCCGAAGAAAGACTGTTGGCAGCAGGTGGAGACATTTCTTTTGCCCCTTCAAAAAAAAAGAAATGCGGGCAGGGTGGAGCTCGGCCGAGGGTTTGAGAATAGGGTAGGGTCCTGTTCTTAAGATTCAGATAAGAAAAAAGTTCCAAACCTTTATGCATGCACCTCCGTACAAGTGCTGCGTACAAGTTCCGGCCAGGATGATTGGGAGAGATCAAAGCAATTTGAACCGCTCACATCACAGTAGTAGTAGCGTAAAGGCCGTAAGCCGGGGGGCGGCCATAACATAAAGCTATTACTTTCACACCTCTCTCTCTTTTTAGATATCTAAAAAGAGAGAGATCCGCTGCGTGAGCAACCCGACTGTGCGTTACATGTGCTTTACAGGCTGCACTCCATCTTTCTTCCCCCTTTTTCTTTTGATTTGGAAGACGGGCGTTGCATTTGATTCGAAAGGCATGGTTTTCAGTATGTCTCCAGATAGGTAGCAAGTGATTGAAATGACAAGCTTGTAACTGATATGAAATCTCGGAAGACAGTAAGTTGGACGAGGAGCTCATGTACCACAGAGTGGGCAAATGCTCCCCTCTTTCAAGAGACTGTTTCGCAAAGGTGCAACAATAAATGCTTACCCAAGTTTGATTGTTGTTCGTCGAATTCGTGAAGATACAAACGTTAAGAACATTGACTGGTGTGGGTACATTCGCAGGTGTCTCGAAACCAGTAAACTACCGAGGACTTTGAATGGCTATTACAACGGCCCATTGTGTTTTCTAATTGTAAGTGCTTTAATCTGTTTTTTATGTTTTCTGTTTTAATTATATATGTTTTTTAATTTAAAAACATATATGTTTTTCATCGTGACTCATACATGAGTCACAGTGACTCATGCATGAGTCACAGTGACTCATGTATGAGTCATCTGACTTATGTATGAGTCATCTGACTCATGTATGAGTCACTTTAAAAAACATGAGATTTATTATTCAAATAACAAACATGGGTTTTTGTTTACAACTTCTGTATTTAGATGCTACCAAGTGTGAGCGGGTTCCAGTTATTCGGTTGAGGCCAACTATTCAAAGTTGGAATTCAAGACTTATGACTAGTCGCCAAACCGTTGAATTAAATGACCATGCTATGGGCAGATTGGAATTGCATGGAGAGTGGACTTCGTCCAAAGCGAAAGAAAGTGTGGGTTTTGTTTCAAAGCCTGTTAGTATTCGGACTCCAAAGCTTGATAGTGTTGGGACTCCAAAGCCTGATAGTGTTGGGACTCCAAATCCTGATAGTGTGTCTCCAAATGAAAAAATGGTTAGTATTAGCTTATTTTAATGTTTTGGTTATAATCATATGTTTTGATAGTGACTCATGTATGAGTCACATGACTCATGTGTGAGTCACATGACTTATAAACATTTATGAATTTTCATTTTATATACAGAAAATGTTGAAGGATGTTGAAGAAAAGCTTTATCTTATATCTAGAGAAAAAAATGAACTTGAAACCATGTTGAAGAATGCCAACACACAGTTTCCCCATGACGAAGATCTTCTAGTGTTGTATGATAGATATAAAGGAGTTTTCGACGATTCTATTTTGATAGATATTGTCGTTAAACCTGCTGGCAACGAAGATGTTGGTAATGAACGTATCATACTTGATGATAGGTGGATTGATGAGAACATTGATTGGTATGTAGAGGTGATGGATCCTATTTTTGACATATATATTAATGTACTTTGTTATCCCCTTGTTAGTTTTTAACTTTTTAATAAGTTAGCTTCTCATCACATGACTCGTGCATGAGTCACTGTGACTCATACATGAGTCCATGAGTTGCCTGACTCATGTATATGTCATGTGACTCATACACGAGTCTCTATGACTCATGTATATGTCATGTGACTCATACATGAGTCACATGGCTCATACACGAGTCACTGTTATTAGTCGTTGTGACTCATACATGAGTCCATAAGTTGCCTGATTCATACATGAGTCATGTGACTCATACATGAGTCATGTGACTCATACATGAGTCACATGAATCATATATGCGTCACTAACCCTATGTGAGTCACTACTAAAGTTTTTTTAATATTCATGAGGATGTCTATTTTGGGCCTTGGGATCGTGAGCCAGTTATTGAAGATGCCATGCCTCCGGTTATTGTTGTGCTTGCAGTTAATGACGATGTTGTGCGTCCTAGCACTCCTCAAAAGGTGGATGCCTATTCTTCTCCACGGAAGCAGTTTGCTAAGCGGTGTCCATACTTGCCTTCCCCTTTTATGCATCAGAGTTTTGATACTAGTAAGCTTCAAATGGTTGAGTTTGTGTTGGGTAATTCTTTATTTGCGATGGAAGGAGAAAATTAGTAAGCATATTTTTTTTTCTTTTTCTTCATCTAAATTGCATATTTTTAGAATATCATATGATTTACTCTGATTGTATTCCTTTTTTTAACGTGTAGTGAAACCATTTTCCGAGCAGACCCTGTGTATGGTTATGAATTATCAGCTGTTCGAGTAAATTTGGAAATATTGGCACCAGGGTTGTGGTTAGATGCAAGTGTCGTGGATTTTTTGGTTACCATTTTAAATTTTGAGGAGTCACGGAAAGAGAATCCAGAACCAAGAAGATTTTTTATGCCAACTGGATGTATTGTAAGTTTCACATGATATATATCTTTTACATTTTCAATAATTATTATCATTGTTTGCTAATACTATATTTTTGTTAATCGCATGTACAAGGAATGATAGACAAAACAATGTCTGATGGTGAATAGTATAAATTGTTTTCAGATGTCATTTCTGCGTATTTTTAAAATGATGCCGCTTCACTTTCTTTATCCGATACTGAATTGGTAATTTTACATTCTTTTTTAAATATATAAGCATCAAGTTTTCATCATTTTGAATTTAAATATAATACCTTTTTTTTGTTAAAATAGGTTTTCTTTCCAGTTTGTGCTTCAAATCATTTCTTTGTTGTTGTTTCCTGCCTCAACAAAACTTCGTCAATGAATATACTTGATAACATTCATGTTGCAAATCCTAATGCACCAAAGTACAAACGAGTCTTTGATCCTTTGGTAAGTTCTATACTTGATTATTGTCATTACTTTTTTATTTGTTTTCACCTTTACTCATGCATGAGTCAGTTTGACTCATGCATGAGTTACATTGACTCATGCATGAGTCAGTGTGACTCATGCATGAGTCACATTGACTCATGCATGAGTCAGTGTGACTCATTCATTGTAAATAACATGTTTCCCCCTCAATTATTTATTGTGTAGAAAAAATTATTCGCCAAATATCTCAAAGAAGTTAATCATCCGAAGCACATACTGTTTCTAAGCTCCAAGGACGCAATCCGCGTTTGAAATGCACTACTAGGGATAACCATGTAGATTGTGGTGTCTTTGCGATGGTACATTTGGAGTCTTATGAGAGTGTAGCTCTTGAAAAATAGGATGTTGGTTTGTTAGAAGAGTAGAAGGTACTGGAAACTCTGTTGAAGCGCTTGAGGTATAGGTCTGCAACAAAAATTTTGTTGCACGAGCTCAATGTTGAAAGGCAGAAAATGTTTGATTTGGCTTACAAATTTGAGATGACACATGATGTGAAAAAAAAGGATCTCGATTATTTTGAATGCCATCAATAACAGGGATGTACGTGATCCTCCTATAAATAAAGCAGAGGAAAAGAATGCAGCATCAGCCGATGCAGCAGTAGCCAAGAAACCTGCAGCCAGAAAGAAGCTAAAACAGAGAAGTCAACAGCTGATGCAGAACCAGTCGAGAAACCTGCAGCTGAGAAGCCAACAGTTGAGCAAGCAGCAGTCGGTGAAGCAGTAACCGAGAAGGCAACAGCTGATGCAACACCCGTTGAGAAACCTGCATCCGAAAAGCCAGCAGCCGGTCAAGCAGTAACCGAGAAGGCAAGTGCTGATGCAAAAGTAACTAAGAAGGCAACAGTTGATGCAACAGTAACCGAGAAACCAACTGCCAAGAAGAAACCAGCTGGCTAGAAATGTTGATCTATATGTTTGTATGTGTTTGTCATGTGATTCAAGCATGAGTCACATGAATCATGTATGAGTCACATGACAAACATATAGAAACATATACTATTATGACTCATGCATGAGTCATTTGACTCATGTATGAGTCACATGACTCATGTATGAGTGACATGACTAATGTATGAGTCACATTACACATGTATGAGTCACATGACTCATGCATGAGTTACATGACAAACGCATACAAACATATACTACGATGACTCATGTATTAGTCACATTACTCATGTATGAGTCACATGACTCATGTATGAGTCACATGACTCATGTATGAGTCACATGACTCATGTATGAGTCACATGACTCATGTATGAGTCACATGACAAACACATACAAACATATATTATTATGACACATGCAAGTCACATGACTTATGTATGCAAGTCACATGATTCATGCAAGTCATATGACATATGTATGAGTCACATGACAAACACATACAAACATATACAAACACATATTCATAAACACTTATACATAGTCAATGTATGAGTCACATACATTTTTATATGTGTTAAAAAACACTTACAGTTTAATGACATGTATCAGTCAATGTGTGACTCATACATGAGTCAATATGTGACTCATACATGAGTCAATGTGTGACTCATACATAAGTCAGTATGACTCATGTATGAGTCATGTCTGTCAAGATGATTATGCAAGTCACATGACTCATGTATGAGTCACATGACAAACATATACTAGTATGACTCATGCAAGTCACATGACTCATGTATGAGTCACTTGAATCATGTATGAGTCATGTCAGTCAAGTCACAAAAATATACTAGTATTTTTCTCACACACACCACTAATCAATTTAAACATACTAATTAATATCATAAAGTATTACTATTATAAAGAATTAAGTATTACTTAATATCGTAATGTATTACAATACAGATCACACTTCTAGACAGCTGGTTTCTTCTTGGCAGCTGGTTTCTCGGTTACTGTTGCATCAACTGCTGCCTTCTTGATTAAAAAGGAGGTTGGAGAGGAAGTAAAAAAGGATGTTAAAAAGAGTTCAATCCTTCTAAGAAGCGTAAGGCTGTTAAAAAGGAGAAGGATGATGAAAAGCCTTCAAAGAAGATGAAGGAGGAGGAGTAGGAGGGGAGGAGGATGATGGTACGTTTCCGCCTCTATTTTGTAGGACGGTACCTTCTTCCTTTTTTGATTGTGTCCGTGATGCAAATGTGGTGGGTATAGAAGAGTTCATGGAGGAGATTGGTCTTGGATTGTGTTTGCGCAAGATAGATGAATTACCCAATCGTTTGGCTAGGTATGTGGTTCAAAAGTCGAATCCAAAAACCTACAATCTGGAGCTTACAAATGGTAATATTCATGTCACACCACAGACGGTAAAAGATATTCTTGGAGTTCCTCTTGGTGGTACTAGCATTTTTGATTTACTTGAGAGACATATGGATGATGAGTTTGTTAGGACATGGATTAAACAGTTTGAGCCAAGGAAGTTGAGAAAACTCTGTCCAGCTGATATCGCGTTGAAGGTGATTGAAGCGGATAAAAATGACTTTATGTTTAAAGTCAACTTTCTTGAGCTTTTTGCCTTGGTTTTTCGCAAAGGTGCAACAACGAATGCTTACCCAAGTTTGATTGTTGTTCGTCGAATTTGTGAAGATACAAACGTTAAGAACATTGACTGGTGTGGGTACATTTACAGGTGTCTCGAAACCAGTAAACTACCGAGGACTTTGAATGGCTATTACAACGACCCATTGTGTTTTCTAATTGTAAGTGCTTTAATTTGTTTTTTATGTTTTCTGTTTTAATTATATAAGTTTTTTAATTGAAAAACATATATGTTTTTTAGAGTGACTCATACATGAGTCACAGTGACTCATGCATGAGTCATAGTGACTTATGTATGAGTCATCTGACTCATGTATGAGTCACTATAAAAAACATGAGATTTATGATTCAAATAACAAACATGGGTTTTTGTTTACAACTTATGTATTTAGATGCTACCAAGTGTGAGCGGGTTCCAGTTATTCGCTTAAGGCCAGCTATTCAAAATTGGAATACAAGACTTATGACTAATCGCCGAACGGTTGAATTAAATGACGATGTTATGGACAGATTGGAATTGTATGGATAGTGGACTCCGTCCGAAGCGAAAGAAAGTTAGGGTTTTGTTTCAAAGCCTGTTAGTATTAGGACTTCAAAGCCTGATAGTGTTGGGACTCCAAAGCCTGATAGTGTTGGGACTCCATATCTTGATAGTGTGCCTCCTACTAAAAAAATGGTTAGTATTAGCTTATTTTTATGTTTTATTATAATCATATGTTTTGATAGTGACTCATGTATGAGTCACATGACTCATTTGTGAGTCACATGACTCATTTGTGAGTCACATGACTTATAAACATTTATGAATTTTCATTTTATATATAGAAAATGTTGAAGGATGTTGAAGAAAAGCTTTCTCTTAAATCTAGAGAAAAAAATTGAACTTGAAACCATGTTGAAGAATGCCAACACACAGTTTCCCCATGACGAAGATCTTCTAGTGTTTTATGATAGATATAAGGAGTTTTCGGCGATTTTATTTTGATAGATATTGTCGTTAAACCTGCTGGCAACGAGGATGTTTGTAATGAACGTATCATACTTGATGATACGTGGATTGATGAGAACATTGATTGGTATGCAGAGGTGATGGATCTTATTGTTGACATATATCTTAATGTAATTTGTTATCCCCTTGTTAGTTTTTAACTTTTTAATAAGTTAGCTTCTCATCACATGACTCATGCATGAGTCACTGTGACTCATACATGAGTCCATGAGTTTCCTGACTCATGTATGTGTCATGTGGCTCATACATGAGTCTTTGTGACTCATGTATGTGTCATGTGACTCATACATGAGTCACATGGCTCATACATGAGTCACATGGCTCATACATGAGTCACATGGCTCATACATGAGTCACTGTTATTGGTCGTTGTGACTCATGTCACATGACTTATACATGATTCATGTGACTCATACATGAGTCCATGAGTTTCCTGATTCATACATGAGTCATGTGACTCATACATGAGTCACATGAATTATATATGAGTCACTAACACTATGTGAGTCAGTATTAAAGTTGTTGTAATATTCAGGAGGATGTGTATTTTGGGCCTCGGGATCGTGAGCCAGTTATTGAAGATGACGTGCCTCCGGTTGATGTTGTGCTTGCAGTTAATGACGATGTTGTGCGTCCTAGCACTCCTAAAAAGGTGACTGCCCATTCTTCACCACGGAAGCAGTTTGCTAAGCGGTGTCCATACTTGCCTTCCCCTTTTATGCATCTGAGTTGTGATACTAGTAAGCTTCAAAGGGTTGAGTTTGTGTTGGGTAATTCTTTATTTGCGATGGAAGGAGAAAAATAGTAAGCATATTTTTTTTCTTTTTCTTTATCTAAACTGCATATTTTTGGAATATCATATGATTTACCCTGATTGTATTCCTTTTTTTAACGTGTAGTGAAACCATTTTCCGAGCAGACCCTATGTATGGTTATGATTTATCAGCTGTTCGAGTAAATTTGGAAATATTGGCACCAGGGTTGTGGTTAGATGCAAGTGTCGTGGATTGTTTGGTTACCATTTTAAATTTTGAGGAGTCATAGAAAGAGAATCCAGAACCAAGAAGAGTTTTTATGCCAACTGGTTGTATGGTAAGTTTCACATGATATATATCTTTTAGATTTTCAATAATTATTATCGTTGTTTGTTAATACTGTATTTTTGTTAAACGCAGGTACAAGGAATGATAGACAAAACAATGTATGTTGGTGAACAGTATAAATTGTTTTCAGATGTCATTTCTGTGTATTTTAAAAATGATGCTGCTTCACTTTCTTTATCCGATACTGGATTGGTAATTTTACATTCTTTTTTAAATATATAAGTATCAAGTTTTCATCATTTTGAATTTAAATATAATACTTTTTTTTAAAATAGGTTTTCTTTCTAGTTTGTGCTTCAAATCATTTCTTTGTTCTTGTTTTCTGCCTCAACAAACCTTCATCAATGATTATACTTGATAGCATTCATGTTGCAAATCCTAATGCACCGAAGTACAAACGAGTCTGTGATCCTTTGGTAAGTTCTATATTTGATTATTGTCATTACTGTTTTATTTGTTTTCACCTTAACTCATGCATGAGTCAGCGTGACTCATTCATTGTAAATAACATGTTTCCCCCTAAATTGTTTGTTGTGTAGAAAAAACTATTCGCCAATATCTCAAAGAAGTTAATCATCCAAAGCACAGTATTGTTTCTAAGCTCAAAAGACGCAATCCGCGTTTGAAATGCACTACTAGGGATATCATGTAGATTGTGGTGTCTTTGCGATGGTACATTTGGAGTCTTATGAGGGTGTAGCTCCTGAAAAATGGGATGTTGGTTTGTTAGAAGAATCGAAGGTATAGGAAACTTTGTTGAAGCGCTTGAGGTACAGGTTTCCAACAAAAATTTTGTTGCATGAGCTCAATGCTGAAAGGCAGAAATGTTTTGATTTGGCTTACAAATTTGAGAGGACACATGATGAGAAAAATAGGATCTCGATTATTTTGAATGCCATCAATAATAGGGATGTGCGCGATCCTTCTATAAATAAAGCAGAAGAAAAGAATGAAGCAGCAGCCAAGAAACCTGCAGCGCACCGAGAAACCTGCAGCCGAGAAGCCAGCACTTGAGCAAGCAGCAACCAGTGAAGTTGTAACCGAGAAGGCAACAGCTAATGCAGCACCCGTTGAGAAACATGCAGTCGAGAAGCCAACAGCCGGTCAAGCAGTAACCAAGAAGGAAAGTGTTGATGCAACAGTATCCAAGAAGGCAGCAGTTGATGCAACAGTAACCGAAAAACCAGCTGCCAAGAAGAAACCAACTGTCTAGAAATGTTGATCTATATGTTTGTATGTGTTTGTCATGTGATTCATGCATGAGTCAAATGACTCATGTATGAGTCACATGACAAACACATAGAAACATATACTATTATGACTCATGCATGAGTCATTTTCCTCATGTATGAGTCACATGCCTCACGTATGAGTGACATGACTCATGTATGAGTCACATGACACATGTATGACTCAAATGACTCATGGATGAGTTACATGACAAACACATACAAACATATACTACTTTGTCTCATGTATGAGTCATATGACTCATGTATGAGTCACATGACAAACACATACAAACATATATTACTATGACACATGCAAGTCACATGACTCATGTATGCAAGTCACATGACTCATGCAAGTCACATGACTCATGTATGTGTCACATGAGAAACACATACAAACATATACAAACACATATTCATAAACACTTATACATAGTCAATGTATGAGTCACATACAGTTTTATATGTGTTCAAAAACACTTACAGTTTAATAACATGTATCAGTCAATGTGTGACTCATACACGAGTCAATGTGTGACTCATACATGAGTAAGTATGACTCATGTATGAGTCATGTCTGTCAAGATGATTATGTAAGTCACATGACTCATGTATGAGTCACATGACAAACATATACTACTATGACTCATGCAAGTCACATGACTCATGTATGAGTCACATGACTCATGTATGAGTCACATGACTCACGTATGAGTCATGTCAGTCAAGTCACAAAAATATACTAGTATGTTTCTCACACACACCACTAATCAATTTAACCATACTGCTTAATATCATAAAGTATTACTATCATCAGAATTAAGTATTACTTAATATCATAAAGTATTACAATATAGATCACATTTCTAGACAGCTGGTTTCTTCTTGACAGCTGGTTTCTCGGTTACTGTTGCATCAACTGATGCCTTCTTGGTTACTGTTGCATCAACACTTACCTTCTCGGTTACACTTGACCGGCTGATGGCTTCTCGGCTGCAGGTTTCTCAACGGGTGCTGCATCAGCTGTTGCCTTCTCGGTTACTGCTTCACCAGATGCTGATTGCTCAACTGCTGGCTTCTCGGCTGCAGGTTTCTCGGCTGGTTTTGCATCAACTGCTGCCTTCTCGGTTACAGCTTCTTTCTGGGCTGCAGGTTTCTCGGCTGATGCTGCATTCTTTTCTTCTGCTTTCTTTTTAGGAGGATCACGCACATCCTTGTTATTGATGGCATTCAAAATAATCGAGATCCTTTTTTCTCATCATGTGTCATCTCAAATTTGTAAGCCAAATCAAACATTTTTTGTCTTTCAGCATTGAGCTCGTGCAACAAAATTTTTGTTGCAAACCTGTACCTCAAGCGCTTCAACAGAGTTTCCTATACCTTCAACTATTCTAACAAACCAACATCCCATTTTTCAGGAGCTACACCCTCATAAGACTCCAAATGTACCATCACAAAGACACCACAATCTACATGTTTATCCCTAGTAGTCCATTTCAAACGCAGATTGCGTCTTTTGAGCTTAGAAACAGTACTATGCTTCGGATGATTAAATTCTTTGAGATATTTGGCGAATAATTTTTTCTACACAACAAACAATTTAGGGGGAAACATGTTATTTACAATGAATGAGTCACACTGACTCGTGCATGAGTTAAGGTGAAAACAAGTAAAACAGTAATGGAAATAATCAAGTATAGAACTTACCAAAGGATCACAAACTCGTTTGTACTTCGGTCATTAGGATTTGCAACATGAATGTCATCAAGTATAATCATTGATGAAGGTTTGTTGAGGCAGAAAACAACAACAAAGAAATGATTTGAAGCACAAACTGGAAAGAAAACCTATTTTAACCAAAAAAAAGTATTATATGTAAATTCAAAATGATGAAAACTTGATGCTTATATATTTAAAAAAGAATGTAAAATTACCAATTTAGTATCGAATAAAGAAAGTGAAGCAGCATAATTTTTAAAATACGTAGAAATGACATCTGAAAACAATTTATACTGTTCACCATCAGACATTGTTTTGTCTATCATTCCTTGTACCTGCGTTTAACAAAAATACAGTATTAGCAAACAATGATAATAATTATTGAAAATCTAAAAGATATATATCATGTGAAACTTACAATACATCCAGTTGCCATAAAAACTCTTCTTGGTTCTGGATTCTCTTTCTATGACTCCTCAAAATTTAAAATGGTAAGCAAACAATCCATGACACTTGCATCTAACCACAACCCTGGTGCCAATGTTTCCAAATTTACTCGAATAGATGATAATTCATAACCATACACAGGGTCTGCTCGGAAAATGGTTTCACTACATGTTAAAAAAAGGAATACAATCAGAGTAAATCATATGATATTCTAAAAACATGCAGTTTCGATAAAGAAAAATAAAAAAAATATGCTTACTATTTTTCTCCTTCCATCTTAAATAAAGAATTGCCCAACACAAACTCAACCCTTTGAAGCTTACTAGTATCACAACTCAGATGCATAAAAGAGGAAGGCAATTATGGACACCTCTTAGCAAACTGATTCCTGGAGAAGAACGGGCAGCCACCTTTTAATTAGTGCTAGGACGCACAGCATCGTCGTTAACTGCAGGCACAACATCAACCGGAGGCATGTCATCTTCAATAACTGGCTCACGATCTCGAGGCCCAAAATACACATCCTCTGAATATTACAAAAACTTTAATACTGACTCACATAGTGTTAGTGACTCATATATGATTCATGCGACTCATGTATGAGTCACATGACTCTTGTATGAATCAGGCAACTCATGGACTCATGTATGATCCATGTGACTCATGTATGAGCCATGTGACTCATGTATTGCATATATATCTTCAATAACGTCCTTTGTTTTATTTGAATGGGGCTTAGGCACTAAAACTTGATATACTTTCTTTATTTTATCCAGCTTTTGCACATATTCCGCCAACTTTTCTGCATCTTTACTCAACCAAAACAAGCACTCGTCTACCTGGAAGTTAGCCTCATTTGTTAGTCTTTGAATTTTTCATTCTTCTCTCCGTATCTCTTTGTGTTTCTTCTTAATGAAAGTGGTATCAAATCCCTTCTCCATCGCCTTAAAATGTACTTCTCCGGAATCTCTTCAATATCACGGTTCTTCAAAACACAGAATATGTGGCGACAAAGAAAACCATAACGCATAAAATGCCTACACGTACACTCAACAAATCCATCTACAGGATTACGGAGAACCTTTAACATAAACATGAAACAAGTTAATAAGTGAGCATAACACATATGAGTCACACTAACTCATGCATGAGTCACAGTGACTCATGTATGAGTCACTGTTACTCATGTATGAGTCATTCATGTATCAGTTAAATGTATCACTTCCTGTAGAACCATCTCTTTGCCTCTTCTGTATACTGATGACGTATAGTCCCCAGCCGGGTCATGAACCCGGCCCACGGGTACTACCCGTATCCGGCCCATCATAGATGGGTGGGATAATGTCATTCAGGCTTATGGGCTTGGATGAACAGTGACCGCACACATGTGTGCGGCCCACGGCCCGGTGCGGCCGACATAGGGTTAGACAGAATCATATTCTGTCTAGGAATAGGTTTACCCCAAAAGAGGAGGATATTCACTACTATAATTAAAAGATAACAATCATTCTAATTCTGATAGTTATCCTTTCCTTGGGGCCGAAGTATCAGTGGCAGCCCACTAGGGTTCTACTGCCTATAAAAGGAACCCCCAAGGGTTCCACAAAGGTATTACGCTCTATACTCTCAACTCACATAAACCCTAACCGATTACTTACTCTCACGCCGGAGTCTAATCGTGGGAAACATTCCCACGGTAAGCCTGACGCGTGTTGTTTAGTGTGCAGAATCCCAACCAAACGATTCACTTGGTGCAGGAGCCGGAGCCCAGCTAACCCGAATTAAGCCTAATTCGGGTCTAGCAAGGATCACCCAACTTTTGCATCAACAAGTTGGCGCCATCGTGGGACAATTACACTAAGCTAGAACAAAACCTCATTCTAAATCTCCAATGACGAAGGGGCATCCGCAAGCTAACCCCAGGAACACGAATCCTGGGAACCGGAAGTCCCAAGGGGAAGGGATACTCATCCCCAATCAATCACCTAGCCACCTTGCAGGAGGACCTGGTAACCGTGGTGGTTTTCAGCCCTTGGGTGTGACGAGCACGATCTCCATGACACCCCCACCTACTTCAACCCTGGACAACCCTGACCCAGGGAGTGCGCCCAACCCTCCTAACAAGGAGCCGCGCAGACCCTCGGCGGAGGAGGAAGTAGAAGTCCTACCACTCAGCGAGGAGGATCTTACTCAAGTTCTCACGCAGAACTTCGATAGGATCGTCCCGGGGATCGCATCAAGGTTGAATCTGGGGAGGAACCTCCAATCCAGACTCAAATTTGGTGACACCGGACCAATCACCTCCTCCCAAAATCAGAGGAAAAGGAGAGCTCGGTCTCAGGAGCAGAGCATCTTTGAGGAAACCCCTCAACCCAGGAATGTGTTTGAGCGCATAGGAGATCGCCTTATACAAGAACTAATGCAGTCTCGAGAAGGAGGAGATAAGTCTGATGGTTCACCCGAGCGACCAGATCGAGAGCTGGCCAGAACTGCTCGCCGCACGAGCGTGTGGGACAGGATGAACACTGGGAAAAATGCCCCTGGTTCATCCCAAAAAGGTGGTCCCTACCCAAAGGATGGAGCACCACCTCCGTCACCAGACCCGTCAGGCGAGGACTCAGATGACCATCCGCCTAAGCGTCGCCGACCTAGGCGTACCCCTCCACCACCACCAAACAATGATGAGTACTATGGTGGCCCTTATTATCGAGATACAGAAGCGGAGGACCTTTCCCTCCCGTGGTGTGAACCGTGGGATGACCCTAGGCTCACCCGGCCATGGGCGGATCCCAGGGAAGACCCATTCACCCTCCGTATACGGAACTATTCCGAGGACACCAAACGTCGCATGCCGGCGTGTGTCAAGACCTATGACGGAACTGGTGATCCGGATGATCACCTCAAAATATTTGATACGCAGGCTAAAATTGAGCGATGGCCCATGCCTATATGGTGCCAAATGTTCAATTCAACTCTGATCGGAAATGCCCGTGACTGGTTTGAGGGACTCCCTCCACGGAGCATTGATAGTTTCACGAAAATACGCACTGCGTTCAAGAACAATTATACTCAGAGGAAGAAGTATAATAGGGATCCGGTCTCACTGGCGACTGTCAAACAAAGGCCGGGAGAGTCCACAGAAGCCTTCACTGAACGCTTCAATGATGAATGCACGCGCACTAAAACAATGTCGGAGCTCCTGAAAATCTCTGACTACATGCACGCCATAACAGACAGGGAATTGATCAGGCTCCTCAATGACAAGCGTCCAGAGAGATATGATGACCTCATGGAAAGGGTCAGAAATTTCATAGAAGAAGAAACGGCGGTTGCCGCGGCTTACCCATCTAGAGGAAATGGGTACAGGTCAAACGACCAGTCTCGGAGACAGTCGGGCGGTCAAGACAATCAGAACAGTAGCAAGGGATCGGACTATAAGAGCCAGAACAAAGGAGGACGGTCGGACGATAAGTTTACTCCCCTAAAGATGTCCTACCGGGAGATCTTGCTGACGGAAGGGGCAAACTTTCCAAGGCCTCCCCCAATGACAACTCCGCCGGAACGTCGGCAAGGAAATCGCTTCTGCGAGTTCCATAATGACAAGGGCCATGGTACGGAGGAGTGTATCCAGCTCAAGAAGCACATTGAGTCACTGATCAAATCAGGTAAGCTCAAGCACTTAGTTAAGGATTGGAAGGATGGAAAAGACAACAAGAAGTATGATAAGAAGGATCCCCAAAAGGACAAACCTTCGACTATATACATGATCCAATCCAGACAGCGCCGCACAAGGCAGAAAGTTGGCCAAAAGTTTTCACGCGGCAGGGAAATCTCATTCCCTCCCATCACAGCAAGCGATGTAGTTGATGCGCCTCTCACCATTGAGATAAGCATTGGAACACACAATGTTCATCGCATGTATGTGGATGGAGGGTCGTCAGCAGAGGTACTGTATGAACACTGTTTCGTGCAGTTATGCCCAGAAATAAGAAGCCAATTAGTACCGGCCACGTCGCCGCTCACTGGCTTTAGTGGAGACACCATCTGGCCGATAGGGCAACTACGTCTGCTTGTAACCATTGGGAATGAGGAACACTCCACTACGGCGTGGATGAACTTCATGGTGATACGCTCACATTCTCCGTACAATGGGATCATAGGCAGACCAGGTATTTTGGCTATACGGGCGGTACCCTCCACGGCACACGGAATGATCAAATTCCCTGTGGAAGGAGGAATCGTCACCATTTACAACACAATCATACCAGCAGCCGAATGTCATACCGTGACATCACCGACTCCCCCTGTTCCACCCAAGGATGGATCACCACCTCCCAATTGGAAGGTGGCAATTCATCCTGACTATCCGGAACAGGAGGTATCTATAGGAGGGGCACTCTCGGATAACGGCAAGAGAGCCATGTGCTCGCAGCTAAGTGCAAACCTAGATATATTCGCATGGGAGCCAAAGCATATGACAGGCGTGCCAAGGGCGATAGCAGAACATAAGCTCCAGATCCGCCAGGGGTACCAACCTGTCAAGCAAAAGAAGCGCGGCCAGGCGCCTGAGCGCAGTCAAGTAATATTGGAGGAAGTACGGAAACTAGTGGACGTAGGTATCATGCGCGAGGTATACTACCACGAGTGGTTATCCAATGCGGTCATGGTCAAAAAACATGACGGAAGTTGGCGCATGTGTGTGGATTTTACGGATCTAAACAAGGCATGTCCCCAGGATTGTTACCCGTTACCGGAAATCGACTGGAAGGTGGAATCCCTATGTGGGTATCCTTTTAAATGCTTCTTGGACGCATATAAAGGATATCACCAGATCCAGATGGCGGAGGAGGATGCAGAAAAAATGGCGTTCCATACGAGCCAGGGCGTATATTGCTATACGAAAATGCCGTTTGGACTGAAGAACGTCGGGGCTACATATCAACGGCTAGTGGATAAAGCTTTTGAGTCTCAGATAGGCCGCAACTTGGAAGTCTATGTGGATGACTTGGTTATAAAAAGTCACACGGAGGAGGTACTTCTCCGGGATGTCCAAGAGACATTCGACACACTGAGAAGGATTAACATGAAGTTAAATCCAAAGAAATGTACGTTTGGGGCAACGGAGGGAATGTTCCTTGGATATTTGATTGACCCAAACGGCATCAAACCTTGCCCAGAGAAGACAGACGCAGTGATACAACTGCCCTCCCCTCAGACACGGAAGGAGGTGCAATCCTTAAATGGGAAACTAGCTGGGCTGAATAGGTTCCTATCTAAATCCGAAGAGAAGTCGTTACCCCTATTTAAGACACTCAAGAAGTGCATTAGGAAGGGAGACTTCCGGTGGACGAAGGAAGCCGAGGAAGCTTTCGGCCAACTCAAGCAGCATCTTGCATCTCTCCCTATGCTAGTAGCTCCCCGGACAAAGGAGGAACTCATTATGTATCTCTCAGCCACTCATGGCGCAATAAGCGCGGTACTTATGACAGATAGAGATACAGTGCAAACTCCGGTCTACTTTATAAGTAGAACACTACAAGGGCCGGAGCTGAATTACTCCTCTATGGAAAAATTGGTGTTAGCACTAGTGTTTGCTACAAAGCGGCTGCGCCGGTACTTTCAGGCGCACCCAATTGTAGTCATTACTGATAAGCCAATCAAGTAGGTTATTTCTAGACCAGACGTGGCAGGGAGGCTACAAAAATGGAGCATCTTATTGGGGGAGCACAATATATCTTATAGGCCAAGGACGGCTGTGAAAGGCCAGATCTTGGCAGATTTCCTGATCGAGAAGCCGGATGAGGAAGGGCCAATCGTTAAACAAGACGAGACTCCAACAGAACTATGGGTGTTATTCACGGACGGATCTTCGTGTACGGACGGGTCCGGAGCTGGTCTTATCCTCACAAACCCGGAAGGAATGGAGTTCACGTACGCCCTCCGTTTTGAGTTCACGGCCACCAACAACGAAGCGGAATACGAAGCACTAATTGCGGGTTTAAAAATCGCCGCTAGAATGGGAGTTCGCAACCTTGATGCCTACGTGGACTTACGGCTTATTGCGAACCATATTCTAGGTGGATACGTGGCTAAGGAGGACAACATGGTCAGATACTTGGAAAAAGCTAAGTCACTAATTGCGGCTTTCAACAAATTTTCCATCAAGCAGGTGCCAAGAGGCGAGAACAAGAAGGCGGACGCTCTCAGCAAGATTGCATCCACAAGCTTCGCTCACTTGTCCAAACAAGTCTTGGTGGAAATACTCAAGGAGAAATCTATAACAGAAGGGGAGGTCGCTACTATAGTTGAGGAGGACGGACCTACATGGATGACCCCGATTATCAACTATTTGACTAGTGAGACCCTTCCAGACGAGGAAAAAGCAGCACGGCGCATCAGGAGGAAGTTGCAACACTTCGAACTTCGAGAAGGCATCCTTTACAAGCGCTCTTTCTTGCAGCCGTGGCTGCGGTGTGTTGGACCACGCCAGGCCGCTTACGTAATCAGTGACATACATGAAGGGTTGTGCGGCATGCATGCAGGTCCACGGTCCGTGGTAGCTAAAGCCTTACGGACAGGATATTATTGGCCTACCATGCACAGAGACGCGCGCGACATGATTCGCAAGTGTAGTGATTGCCAGGTGCATAGGCCAGTGCCGCGGCACCCGCAACAGGAGCTTACACCTATCACGTCCCCATAGCCATTCTATAAGTGGGGAATCGACATTGCAGGACCATTTCCTGTAGCTGCGGGGGGAGTTAAATTCTTGATTGTCGCGATGGACTACTTCACACGATGGATAGAGGCCAAGGCAGTCAAGTCTATCACAGGTAAACAAGTTAAAAAGTTTGTTTGGGAACATATTGTGTGCCGTTTTGGTCTACCAGGAGAAATCATCTCGGACAACGGTAAGCAGTTCACGGACAATCTATTCAAAGACTGGTGTGCATCATTGAACATCAAGCGGCGCTTCGCATCTGTTAAGCATCCGCAAACAAATGGCCTCGTCGAACGAGCAAATAGAAGCTTGGGAAATGGCATCAAGGCGCGTTTGGATGAACGAAGTGCAAAATGGGTCGATGAGTTACCACATGTGCTATGGGCGCACAGGACTATGATCAAGACAGCCAACGAAGATACACCATTTGCATTGGCTTACGGCACTGAAGCTGTTATACCAGCAGAAATAGGAATTCCTACCATCCGCACGGCGGAGGTTAATGTCGTCACGAACGACGAGCAGCTGCGAATCAACCTGGATCTGTTGGAGGAAAAAAGGGAGATAGCAGCCATCAATGAGGCTAAATCCAAGGCTAAAATGAAAGCTTATTATGACGCCAAGGCCAAGGGCGTTTCTTTTCGACCGGGAGACTATGTCTATCGTGCTAATGAAGCGAGTCGAGCGGAGAATACAGGAAAACTGGGCCCTAAGTGGGAAGGACCGTATGAAGTCACGGAGGCCTTGGGACGAGGCGCGTACAAGTTACGTGACATGGATGGCCGCGACCTAGAGCGCACATGGAACATCTCCAATCTCAAAAGGTGCTATCTTTGAAAGCTACGGCTTCCGCATGGGTGTTTCGCTACATGTGGCTTTAATGAAGAACCATGCGGTTTATCTGTTTTTCTTATGATTGTTTAGTTTCCTTTCTTGTTTTCTAGGACTTGTCATTATTGTTCAAACAAAAAATGTAAACGTTCTAATAAAATGCCGTGGGGCCTAGCTAGCCCCACGGCTTGTTTCGTGCAAATCATTTTTTAGATTTTTTGTTAGTCGTATGAATTTTACTTATATTATAATATGCCATGTTTCATTCATATGCATTCATTCAAACTACTGTACATGTACTATACGCCTCCAGGCGGGGTAAGAGGATTAAGTGAACCTACTAATTCAACTTGCCGCGTAAGAGGGATGCAACCCCAGCCGCACGGATCATGTATCCTTACTAGACACCTTACTCACAAGACGTAGTTTCATATGTCGTAGTCACACAGTGCTTCGCATAGTAAAGACGCACGTCGCATGTCTAGTAAATTATAGGCTTGTATGTATTTTCCTTTTTTGTGTATAAGACGTGACGTATCATGAAGTATTGATATACAATATTCAACACAATCAAAATACACAAGTTTCCAGATAAATAACAAAAATGGCCGTGGTCATCACGAACTTACATACAAAATGCACATGTTTTTTAGCCGTGTACATACACGGACGCATAGAAACAACAAATATTCAGCGGTTACAAACCAGAGTTGTATAAAATGGATCATAAAGTAGAAGCACCCTACATAGGGGGGAGAAGCTTACCTATCTCCACTTGTTCCTCGACCAGGCATGACAACCACTCATTACTTTCCTTTCGCTTCCGGGCTTGAGCAGCGTTCCTCTCCAGCACCACACTTAAGGGCTCTTCATCGAGCACGATCCTGGTCACATCCTCATAGATGGGAAGCGTCAGGTGGCTGGGCGATGGGGTGAAGGAGGCGCGGGAATGACTCTCATCTTGGGAGAATGCACTAAGACTTAGCTTTTCCATGATATCCATATTTGATGCATCTTTTGTGGCCTCCAGCTCAGCCAAGAATGGATAATGCAAGTCTCGCATTGCGGCCATAGAAGCAGCCATCTTGTTAGCCGCTTCAGGGTTAAAGAAAGCATGTCTGGTGAAGTTCTCCCTTTTCTTAATCAGCTCTACGACCTGGACCATTCCCTCATGACGTCCGTGGTCAATGCCATCGGACACAAGACTTGCAAACTGTTGCACAAACTCGGGGGCCTCTAGTACCTTGGTGACGGCCAAGCGTGCTCCATGCCCTACCATCCACCTGCGACCGGCGATAGCCGCTAGTAGTTGAGGGCATAACACGTCATCGCGCTCGGCGGTGAGGGCATCAATGATTTAATCTTTTTGGGCAAACGCCTCTTTCAGCTCCTTGGTGACAGCCCTCTCTTCAGCAAGTTCCTCTTGTATCTTCTCCATGCTTTGGATTGCCATGTGTGCATCTTCTAGTTTCTTGTTAAGCACGGACACCTGGCTGGAAGAAGACTTGGCAGACGCCTCCGCTGTGGCTACCTATATAAGGTTAATTGTTAGAATATATTTCTCTTAGAAAAAATGGGGTGCGGCACGGATATGTACCTTGGTGGTCGCGGCATCTAGTTTTGACTCAAGGTTGGCCACTTGTTGGTCATACTCATTCGCGCGGACTGATTGCGTTTTTATGGTCGCCTCGGGCATTAGCAAGTTGGGACTGGAGGGCTGCAATTTGAGCTTCATTGTCCACGATCATCTTCTCCCTCCGTCCAACCTTCCTCTTAAGAGATTCCACATGCCCAAGTGCGGCTTCAAACCATACTCTCATCGAGGTGCCCATTGCCATTTGGTGTACCAAAGCACCATTGTACTCATCCGCCAAATCCGCATGACTGAGCGCATTCACCTCTCGCACCAAGCCTGGTGGTATGCAGTTATTAAGGTACTCTCGGCATTCATCGGCGTCCCTCATTCGTGATGCAGTTGTGATATTCCATATGGTATTGAACGATTGAGGGGGGACGGATGTCGGGAAGTCTTGGGAGGCTGTGGGAGAACCTTCTTCAAATACGGGGCCGGACTTCGTGGCGGCTGTGTGAAGCATGGGGTTTCTTTCCACTTCTTTTCCTTTTCCCTTCTCCATTTGAGTGTCAGGAGGAGGCGCGACACCAGTTTGTTCATTCCTGTGAAATAAGCATTTGGATATATTAAGTGTTGCTTAAAGGGTATTTGTCATTCTTACGTGTTAGGATGGAGTCTTACATGTCATTTCTTGCTAATTCTGATGAGGTTGGGGCAATCTGAGTGACTGGATCAACATGTGCGGCCTGGATTGTCTCGGAAGCCTGGGTGGTGCTCCCCATAGATTGGTACAAGGGGTGGTCTTCTCGAAGTTTCTTGGGAGGGGCGTTGTGTTCGCCAATTTCGGCTGAAGCAGCTCTCCTTGCTCGTTTGTTTCTTTTACGGGTACGCCTGGTGACGGGTTGAGCTGTTGCTTCTTCAGTCTCATCCTCGACTTCTTTTTCCACTTCTTCCTCTTCCTCCTCATTGATTTGTTGTACTTCTTCATCATCATCACCCATCATCCGGCGAAGGCTGGAGGTGGTTAAGTCAATATTATCTCCCTGCTCTTCCCCATGTGGTGAGGAGGGCCCGGCTCCTCCTTCATGCATCCTGTTATCACCACCCTCATTGTCTCCTTGCTCTCCCTCGTCCGAGTGGGGATCTGGCACGGCTTCAAGAACAACCGTCACGGGTCGGGTATGCTCAAGCAGGGGTAGTTCATTATCACGGAGGGGACGGGAGCCCTCCGGTACGAGCTTCGGGTCGCCCTGGCGTAGAAGTCCAAAGAAGTTCATTTCTGGCCACCAAAAACAAAATATGTTAGTCATTTACAAAGTGATTGAATAAGTTTTTTTTTGTGTACGGATGTTAGCCTACCTTCACCCTGCCTTCTCCAAAACACAGGATATCTGTTGGACGGGCCAAAATAGTTGCGGCTAATCCCTAGCAAACATAGAAATGACTCGGGAAGATTTCTATGGAACCCGGTCCTATTCAGATCTAATTCTTGGGAATGTCGGGGGTTATATGTACTAGTGTGCGGCTTGGGGTCGTGGGGTATCCTATGCCTCAGGGTATAATCAGCCGGCCATACTACTGCGTCAATGAAAAAATAGTGGTCATACCAGTTTTTCAGCAAATCCATTGGCTTATTATGAGACTGGGGACTGTTAGGGGATCGTTACTTAAAGTATACCCAACCATTCACAAGGTTGGGGATGTAAAAAAGCCGGAATAATTCTACGGTAGGGGGATTCTTCTGGCACGGCAGAGGATCTCGAATAGACTAATCTTACAGGCACCTATACAGTGGAGCTGACTAATATGTACATCATAGTATCCTAACAGATCTACGAGGAAACGGGTGAAGGGAATGCGGTAATTGGCCGCATCAAAAAGGCGAGTGTACAGGCCAATCTTACCCACCGGAGCCTCAGTTATGAGGTCTCCGGCTCTAGGAAGTGAGGGGTGTAGGTTGGTAGGGATGAAATAGTTTGTACAAAAGTGATTTAGTTGGTCTTGGGTCATTACATTAAGCACGGATCCAATGGTAGGGTTGTTTCTGTGAGCCATTACTAAATAAAAATGTAAGGGCGTGGTGTTCTAACCTGCGGATGAAGGGATCCGTGCGTAATTGATTCGAGCTAAGAAGAAAGCTTTAATGGCAGAAATGGAGATAATAACTGTGTGTTTCACACAGCCGTATGGGTGGCTTATTTATAGGGTTGCCTCGTGGGTCATGACCTGTTGGATGTGTGACACGTGTCTGCCACTATTCTTGATCGTGTGGTTAGGGGGCAAGTGGTAAGTGAAACGTCAGGCGGGACCCACGGGTCACTTCTGACTCAAACGTTTGCACTGCTCGAGGCTCTGACTGTTTGCACTTTTGTCAGTCAACATGTCAGGTGAACAGTTATTGATGTCGGGATATGCGGCTCTTACGTAAGACTTGTCATTTAAATGCTATATTTAATTTGTCTCGGTCGCCATGTGCGGTTGAGGTAATAATGGAATAATTTCCTAAGACAGGTTGCCATGTGCGGCCAACACAAATTCTTGGACAACTTATCATTCCCTCTTTTTTCTTGGTACGTCCAGGGAGCATCTTGGTAGTCTAGAGGTTACGCCTATGGTTGTAACAACTAGACTGAGGGACATGATGACGTATAGTCCCCAGCCGGGTCATGAACCCGGCCCACGGGTACTACCCGTATCTGGCCCATCATAGATGGGTGGGATAATGTCATTCAGGCTTATGGGCTTGGATGAACAGTGACCGCACACATGTGTGCGGCCCACGGCCCGGTGCGGCCGACATAGGGTTAGACAGAATCATATTCTGTCTAGGAATAGGTTTACCCCAAAAGAGGAGGATATTCACTACTATAATTAGAAGATAACAATCATTCTAATTCTGATAGTTATCCTTTCCTTGGGGCCGAAGTATCAGTAGCAGCCCACTAGGGTTCCACTGCCTATAAAAGGAACCACCAAGGGTTCCACAAAGGTATTACGCTCTATACTCTCAACTCACATAAACCCTAACCGATTACTTACTCTCACGCCGGAGTCTAATCGTGGGAAACATTCCCACGGTAAGCCTGACGCGTGTTGTTTAGTGTGCAGGATCCCAACCAAACGATTCACTTGGTGCAGGAGCCGGAGCCCAGCCAACCCGAATTAAGCCTAATTCAGGTCTAGCAAGGATCACCCAACTTTTGCATCAACATATACAGTGCTCTATAAGCACCTGCTCTCGTGTCTCGAACCTTAACCGTCTCAATACCCTCTTCCGTCTTATTATTGTATTTGGCATGACCAAATTGATTCTACTATTTCAGCTTGAACCAAGAGAAATATTGTTCTAGTGTAAACTTTATGTGCATGTTCTTTGATATTTAACTTTGTTTCAGGATTTGGAGCCGAGTCCCATGTTTTGAAGTCCAAAATTTCTTGCTTATGTCTTTGCCTTTCGATTGCCGATTCAAAGCACATCATGAATATTACTAATGTTGACCCATGATTTGTGAAGCTCTTAAAGAATGCATTTTCACTTTCAGATCTTGAAGTAGTTCTCATTAGTCTAAACAATGGTGAGTCAATAAGATATTTTGATATCAGTTTCCTTGTATGTTTTCACACTGACTCATATATGAGTCATGTGACATATATGAGTCATGTGACTCATATATGAGTCATGTATTCACACTGACTCATATATGAGTCATGTGACTCATATATAAGTCATGTGACATACATCTAGATTGACACCATAAAAAGATAGCTTGGATATCAGTTTCCTTGTATGTTTTCACATTGACTCATATATGAGTCATGTGACATATATGAGTCATGTGACTCATATATGATTCATGTGACTCATATATGAGTCATGTATGATTCATGTGACTCATACATCTAGATTGAAACCATAAAACAGATATTTGGATATCAGTTTCTTTTTATGATTTCACATTGACTCGTATATGAGTCATGTGACTCATACATGAGTCACGTGACTCATACATGAGTCACGTGACTCATACATGAGTCATGTGACTCATACATGAGTCATGTGACTCATATATGAGTCCTATATATTTATAACTCATGCATGATTTAGCTGATAAATAACAAACAACCAGTACCTTTGTTGGGATTTTTTGCAAGATATGCCACATGCGCAATCTGTGCTTAGATTCTTTCAAAATCGTTTCAATTGCTCTCTGCATTGACCCATCTTGATCCGTTACGATCATTGTTGGTTGTTTTTTGTGAGCTGTCATGAATGATGTTAGTAGCCACGTATAAGCTTCTGTATCTTCTCTTAAAAGCAATCCTGAGCCAACGTTGACGTACTTTCTATGGTTATCTATCCCAGTGAATGGTACAAAAACCATGTCATACCTGCAAAACAGATATATTAGAAATATACAATATTTCATACTATGACTCATATATGAGTCAGTGTGACTCATGTATGAGTCACTGTGACTCATGTATGAGTCACTGTGACTCATGTATGAGTCAATGTGACTCATACATGAGTCACATGTGATTTATGTGAAACAGACAACTTACTTATTTGTTCAAAAAGTTGCATCAAAAGATATAATATCTCCAAACTCCTCGTAGTTGTGTTTATCAACTTCGCATGCCCAAAACATCGCAACTAATAAGCTATCTTCAATCATATATTGAAATGTAAATGAGGGAACACCTTCATCCTATTTTCCATCTTGTTAATAAGCATTTGTGCATCACTTTCTCCTATAATTGCATTAACATCCCTGATGTGATTCTTAAAATCATCACTAGTGCCATGAACGTACTGAGATCAACCTTTGATGCCTGATAACAAGGTACGTGCCTTTGTTGCGCCAATTTTCATTTTTGAAGCTTTGACTAAAACAACCTTTCCGATTGACTCATCTTTCTTTGTTTCTTCGTTAGATGCTTATATTCTTTAGGAATCATGGGATTATTGTTCTTAACAACAAACTTAGTCATAACATACTTTTTTCGGACATAATCCAAATCAACTTTTATTTGCGCCATGCAACCTGTTATACGGTGCCTCGTGTGCCTAGTTTGTTTTCCACTATTAACCAGTGTGTTGATATTTATATCTTATGGACTCCCATGTCGGTTACACATGATGTATTTACTTTTTACTTCACCACTTATATTTCTTTTTTGTGTGTATTTTTTAACTTCAAATCCCGCTTTTTCAGCATAAGCTTCATAAAATTCAATACTCTCCTCTATCGTTTTAAACTCTTTACCCTCAAGAGGCACGTATTGCTCATCAACATTTGGTTCCCAATATGTCGATCCTCCGGGTGACTCAAAATGAATGTATAAACTAAGTTTTGGTGAATTATGAGCAACTATTTCACAATCCAATAAAAGAATAGTTCAGAAATTGTATGACTCATATATGAATCATGTATGAGTCACACTGACTCATATATGAGTTATGTGGCTCATCTGTTACATAGTCATATATGAGTCGGTGAGACTCATGTATGAGTCAGTGTGACTCATGTATGAGTTACACTGACTCATACATGAGTCTCACTGACTCATACATGAGTCTCACTGACTCATATATGAGTCAGTGTGACTCATACCAGCATCAGAAACTACATTTTCAGTAACATATCTATTTCTGGTATAAAGTTATTACTTGTATTGGCAACTACATTTTCAGTAACATCAACATCAACGACTACATTTTCAGCTTCTACATCAGCATCAACAACTACATTTTCGCTAACATCATCAGCAACTTCTACATTTTCTACATTTTCGCTAATATCAGCAACTACATTTACTGGATCATTGTCACTTGATGTGGAGGTCGTGGAAGTCGTTGGGAGATGGTCGGTTGTTGTGTAGGTCACCAGAAGTTGGATATTTGTTGTGGAGTTCGCCGGAAAAGGGTTGTTTGTTGTATACATCGCCGGGAAAGGGTTGTTTGTTGTGTAGGTTGCCGGAAATGGGTGGGTTTGTTGTGTAGGTTGCCAAAAACGTGGGTTTCTTATGGAAGTCGCCGGAAAATGGTGGATACGTTGTGGAAGTCGCTGGGAAAGAGGTGGCGTTGTTGAAGTTGCTGGGAAACGGTGGTTAGGTGTGGATCTTGCCGGAAAATAGTGGATTCTTGTGGGGGCTGCCGGAAAAAGGTTGTTTGCGGTGAAGGCCGTCGGAAAAAGGTGGGTTGGTGTGGATGATGCAGGAAGAAGGTTGGTTTGTTGTGGTGGTCGCGGGAAGAGGGTGGGAGATGAGGTTGTTGTGGTGGTCGGCGGTTAGGTGGAGGTTGTTGTGGTGGTCGCGGGTGGTGAGGATCGGGATCCATTGTTTTTTTCTTTTTTTTTATGAAAAATAAAGTTAAGTTATAAGAAAGGTGGGTTTAATCACAACCCTTAGATCATTTAATGATAGATGGTGTGGATTGATACATGAAGCATTTGTTAAATATAGGTGTGTGGAGATCTTCTCCCATGGCTTTGCACTCCATTCCACTACCAATTGGTCATTATTTATATATGCAAAAGAAAAGTTGTCTTTGTAGATCCTTTTTTATTTCTATTTAGTGAATTATATATAACTGTGATGTTAGTTGACTCCACGTCAGTCTATGGTTGAGATTCTTTTGAATCAATGTTTTTTTCTTCTGTTCCCTTTTCTAAACAAACAAGTCAAGTCTATCTCATATCTCTTCTCAACAAGTTCAAGATTAAGCATAACAAACCTTTACCACTTCTAAAGAACTATTACTTCCGGAAAAGTTTAAATCTTGTCGGATCGAAGACCTCCGCTCCAACTGCGGAGGAGTATTAGCTAGCTTTATTAAATAAGTTTGCCCAAACCCGGTTCACTACAACAATTCTTAATCCTAGGGACGACTTATTCGTCCCTAGGTAGGGGTTGTTTCGACCCTAAAATCCTAGGGACGACTAAGTCGACCCTAGGAGTTAGTGCCTAAAAACTCGTCTCTAGAATCCTAGGGACGAACAACCCTTTGTAACCTAGGGACGACTTTGTGGGTCCCACAACCCACTACGTTGAAAAAATTGACAAACCTAGGGACGACTTGCTTTGAAACCTAGGGTCGACAAAGTCGTCCCTAGGTTATTAATAAAAATAATCTTTTTAAATTTTTTCTTAAAACTTCTTTTTTTTATTATTTTCAATAAAATCTTATTTATAAATATTAATAAAAAACATTTTCAAAAAATAAAAAAAAAATATTATTTATTATCCTAGGGACGACTTAGTCGTCCCTAGGTTTCAATAATGCCCAGGTTTTCAAAACCTAGGGACGACTAAGTCGTCCCCAGGTTTTGACACCTGGGCATTATTGAAACCTAGGGACGACTAAGTCGTCCCTAGGATTAAAACCTGGAGAAAAATTAATATCCTAGGGACGACTAAGTCGTCCCTAGGTGTACCTGGGGGCTAAAAAAAAATTGGGCTGTTTTGCAGTTTCCAGATTTTTTTCCAGAACTTTTTCCGGACAAAATCCGCAATTCAAAATGACAGAATTCGACAAATACAGAATAATAACAAATCAATAAACGTTACAATACCATAGTACGATAAATTATCCAACGTCACGATACAATATTCATCAAATACACTTATTGAATCCTAAATCAAATGTTTCAAACGCTACAAGTCTCAAACTTTATTAAACATGCATAATAAGAAAAATACTACCACAACCTCTACTCCGCATCCTCGTTAGGTGAAAAGTCACCTTCCCCCTCGTCACCCTCCTCGTCACCCCCCTCGTCACTCCCCTCGTCACTCCCCTCGTCATTCCCCTCGTCATCGCCTAATAAGTCGTCACCATTGTTTTGTACATTCCTATCTCGGCCCAACTCGTCAACGGACCGGTAATCGTGCTGATGGGGATTTATGATTACATGAGAACCTCCGGGTATGGATTGTGAAGTAGAGCCGAACTCATGAGTCGAGTGTGTGGTGGGACGATAACAATGGTTAAATGTGTTATTGTTGGTGACGGGAGCAATAGGATAAGTGCCGGTATAGGGAGGTTGGAGTGGTTGGAGATTGTCGGGCAAAGATGGTCGGTATGGGTCGATGGAAGGAGGTTGCACTGGTTGTGCCCAAGGATAGGGGGTTGGACTAAATGAGCCCAATCAGGAGCTAGGGTGGGCATAACAAAGGGTCGGGGCGGGGGTACAAAAGTAGGAGGTCTAATTGGGTGATCAGTATTTGAGTTGTAGTTCTGGAAAAACTCACCCAATTGACTCTGATATTGCGCCATATGCTGGTACGACGTCTGAGTATATTGCTGCGCCGCATCTGCCTTTAACGCTGCCAAGTAAGCCCGTTGCTGCGCCTCCTGATTCTCTTTCCTCAGCAGCTCCATCTGTCGCTCATTTCGTTCTATCAATTCCTGAAATTCACTATGAGAGGGAACATCTGGTCGACGTGGAGCACCCCGCCTGCGATAAGTTACAACAACAATTTTTCATTATATACAACAAGACATAAATATGAACAATTGATTTACATTTTGTTTTATTGAGGATATATAACCTGCGAGTTGTGTTATTGGCACCACCCGGTAACTTTATGCCTTGTCCCGACACATTTTGCTTATTTTGACTTGGCATGATTTGAGCCACTATTTCTTTATCAGACATGGGCGGGATGACCTTGGCTCTCACTTGGTCACTGAGGGCTTTCATCTTTTGCTGGGAAAGAAAAAAAACGTTTTAAAACAAATGAAATTAGTTACTAAGGCATGTAAAGAGTTATATATTACTTACATATCTTTCCTCGTTTTCTTTACTTTTAAACGTGCCATTACTTGAGTGCCCCTTCCTCCATGTTTCAACTAGGTCCTCGTAAACCCCTTCCTTGACTTTCTGTAAAATCTCAAATAAATTAATAACGAGCTATAACAAATAAACAATATAAACGCTTTTAAATAAATCACAAAAATTATAAAGAGTCTTACGTATTCATTCCTTCCTCGGGCGAATGGTTTTTTGCCTTGAGTGGTCGGTACCGTGTTTTTGGAACGATTAATAGTATTAACCTGACTTCTTGCCACCCTCTTTGGCTCTGACCACCACTGAACCAATTCAGCCCAATCACCTTCGGTTCTATTGTCCCACACACTCGGCGGCGGTACATGTTCTTGTGCCAGTGCGGGCGTCTCATATTTCGAATAAAAATCTTTCTTGATCCTGTTCTTGTATTTTCTATACAGCAACCTCAGTTGGAGTTCCAACGCAAGCCTAACCCGAGTCGACACCTCATACACACCTTTGTCACACACCACCTCAGTACGATCATTGTACCATGGCTCGAGGTCGAAATATGTCTACATAAAAACATATGAATTTAAATAAACAAACAAATTAAACATAACACACATATCTAAATGTCGATAACAATAACAATATAAGAAAAATAAACAATTTTGACCTCAATTGTAGGATAAATATGAGCTTTATCACAGTCTGGAATTTCGTCCCATTCGCAGTTCAGGGGAAGTGGCGGACTAATTCCCCCATAAGATGAGACAACAATGATGCATAATCGCCCAGAAAATGGAAGGTTTGCAGATCTTTAAATTCAAAGCCAATTGTCAAAGGTTTTTCGTTATTATTTCTGTACGCCGTCCTTAATTTTCCTAGGTTGGTCACAAAGCGTTGATTTGAACCTACAAAAGATATGTTATTTACTCGTAAAAATTCAAGTGACATAAATTATAAATATCAGTGTTATAAAAAAATATAATGATTTCTTACGCTGACACTCGGCCGGTACAGGACGTGTGGGCCGTCTGGGTGGACTACCACCAGCATCCCCACCGTGTGACCTAGGAGCTACACATGCCATCTGTAAAATAACAAGTTCATATCAGTATACACATTTTATCAATATACACATTTTAACATATAAAAACATTTTCATTTAAAAACAAAATTACACAATTTAATTAACCAATTAATACTAATACACAAATTCATATCAATATACACATTTTAACATATAAAAATTTTCATTAAAATACAAAATTACACATTTAAACAAATAAAAACAACTCATCATCATTTAAGCGTATAACAATTGTTTCATTCAAACTACAACTGAAGCATATAACAATCGTTTACAAATAAAAAATTACACATTAAAGCATATAACCACTGTTTCATTCAAAATACAACTTAATATCAATTGTCATCATCTTCAGAATCATCGCTAGATAAAACTTCTTGAACATCATTATTAGGGTTCACTTCATCATCATCCGACACTAAATCATCATCATCAACATCACCAATGACGTGTGCAACTACCTCATCTTCAATATTAATTATATCATCATCAACCGGTGGGGCGTCCACTTCCGTTGGTTGAGTATTTACACTCAAATCCGTAATACCCAAATTAGGCAAAGCAACAGACAGTGTAACATCTGATGAACTGCTACCATGTATAACATCTTCATCGGACTCTGCCACATCTCGATGATAAACCTGTTCGACGACCTTCCAATGAAGCGGTCGTCTAGCAAGGTCTTCAAGGTAGATTACTTGTGTTGCTTGTGTCGGGAAAATGTATGGGTTATTTTGGTGAAATAACCTATCGGTCAAAATATGATGTATGACTTGCTCAGTGTAAGAACGTCTGTTGCGTTTGGTGCAATTGGTAGGGTTAATTGTGTCAAACCATTTACATCGAAACAACAAAACCTTGCGGTTGCCGATATAAGTGAGCTCTAGAATTTCTTCGAGTTGACCATAATACATCTCTCCATCAACCCCGGGTGTTGAAACTCCGCTGCATTGAGTGGTACGAAGTATATCGCGTTCACGTGCCACAAACTTCACACCGTTCACTATGCAAGAGGGGTATGTACATGAACTAATAGGTCCACATGCCAAAGAGAATAACTCGTCACTACAGCCCACACTCACTTTTTTTCACGAGTCTACAAAAATGAGATACAAAAAGGTTTATTAGATGAGGAATAACTCCAAGGTAATATATCTAATGTATTTACCATGTTATTAAACCACGCAGGAAAACTCGTTTCTACATTATCAGGCGCCTCTCTGCAAAGGTTCATGATATTAGCAGAAGTCATCGAGAAAGAAGAATTTTCAAAATTATAAAAAATAGGAAGAAACATACTCGCTGTAAGCTGAGATGTCGGCTTCGACTTCAGGACTGTTGTTAAGTATAAACCACGTAACTGCCTGCATGTCGTCATTAGTCATACGAGTTGGTTTGATTCCACCCGTCGGTGTGCATACGGTCCAGAACACCTCAAATTTATCTGGTTGTCCAGGCAAATCGTCTTCATTTCTGCCAAGGCGGTTAAATCTCGTCTCGACATCCTTAAGGTAACGCGAACAAAAAGTTAATGCCTCTTCTACAACATAACCCTCAGCAATGGAACCTTCAGGCTTTGCTTTATTTCGTACATAATTCTTTAGCTTTTTCATGTATCTTTCAAATCGATACATCCACCTGCCGCGAGTAACGGAACCTAGAATAGCCTCATCGGGTAGATGTATAACCAAATGAGTCATTATGTCGAAAAAAGCAGGAGGAAAGATTTGCTCTAAATTAACCATCATAATGATCAATTTGTTTTTAGCTTCTTTCAACCGATGAGTCCATATGCTAGGGTTATACGTTATAGGTTCAACCGATGAGACCATATGTTACGGTTATACGTTATAGGTTCAACCGATGATTCCATATGTTAGGGTTATACGTTATAGGTTCAACCGATGAGTCCATATGCTAGGGTTATACGTTATAGGTTCAACCGATGAGACCATATGTTAGGGTTATACGTTATAGGTTCAACCGATGATTCCATATGTTACGGTTATACATTATATAGTAAGAGTGTAAGACAATATGTTATTATTGTTCTGAGGTGACCATTAAGCTAAAAATACTGAGCTTAAGCATGTTTAAGTGATCAAATATTGGCGGGAAATGTTGGCGGTAAATGCTGGCGGGAAAATGTTGGCGGGAAAGCTAGGGTCGACTAAGTCGTCCCTAAATGTGTCGACCCTAAATTTTTATCTTTATTTATGGTAGCTCTTATCCTCGCAAACTCTTATCCTCTCATACCAAACTCACCACCACCCCCACCCGTTTTTGCATAAGATGGATCCGCTTGAAGCTTATAAGTGTACATGTAGAAAGGGATATATTGTGTTGAGACAGTCACATCAACCTCATAGCTTTGGTAAACTTTACTATGCATGTCCTCTTTCGAAGGTAAATAATCAAATGTTTTAGTTATGTAATACGTGTGATTATTAAAATGACATGTCATGTTATTTGTTTACTTTGTAACAGCCAAAAACAGATGATTATGGATGTAAGTATTTTAAATGGAAGGATGATTTTGATCTCGAACTCCGTATAAGATCTTCCCCTGGATCTTCAACACCTCAAGGTTCACATCCAAGTTCTTCTACAGGTCCTTCTCAATCTGCACCAACTGAGTGCTCTAATTGCAAGATCAAAGATCTAAAGATAAAGATGCTAGAGACAAGACTAGAAATGGAAAGGCATCTTGAAGACCACGCATATCAATCGGCTGCAATACTTCATGAGCTTTTAAATGATATGGAAAATCTTAGCTTTGAGTAGTAATCTATTTGTTATTTTAATGTGTTAATTTGTATTTTATTATTATGTGTTAATCTGTGCGGTTAGTTTTAACTAGTTTGTGATGTGTTTCTTTTCTTATTTATGAATCTATTATCGTTGTAATATATATTTTTAATTAAGCGCGTGTTTAAGTGTTAAATATATATCTAAAGTTTTTTTAAATACGTATAAGTTTTTTTTAAATAAATATAAAGTTTTTTTAAATATGTATAAAGTTTTTTTTAAATATGTATAAAGATTTTTTTTAAATATGTATAAAGTTATTTTTAAATATGTATAATTTTTTTCTAAATATGTATAAAGTTTTTTTTAAATATGTATAAAGTTTTTTTAATATGTATAAAGTTATTTTTAAATATGTATAATTTTTTTTCTAAATATATAAATTTTTTTTAAATATATATAAAGTTTTTTTTAAATATGTATAAAGTTATTTTTTACTATAATAAAGTTTTTTTTAAATAAAATAATTAAATTAATTTTAAATAATTTTAAATAAACAAAAGTGCCAAAAAACGAAAATAATAAAGTTTATTTTTTTTTTCACCTAGAGACGACTTTAGTCGTCCCTAGGTTACAAGGACCCCACCTTTGTTTTAAACTTTTTAAAAAAAAATATTTATATTTATTTTAAATAAATAAAAAAGATAAGAAAAAAAGGAAATAAATTTACTTAACCTAGGGACGACTTAGTCGTCCCTATGTTATGTGGGTCTCACATTCATTTTAAACTTTTTTTAAAAAAATTATTTATATTAATTTTAAATAATTTTAAATAAATAAAAAAGATAAAAAAAACTAGGAAAATAAATTTCCTTAACTTAGGGACGACTTAGTCGTCCCTAGGTTATGTGGGTCTCACTTTCATTTTAAACTTTTTAAAAAAATATATTTATATTAATTTTAAATAATTTTATACAATTAAAAGCGAAAAAATATTTATTTTTCACCTAGGGACGACTTAGTCGTCCCTAGGTTACAAGTAGCCGTGCACATAATAACCGTAACCGAAACCGTAACCGAAAAAAAAACCGAAACCGAAACCGGTCAACACCGGTTATTGACCATAACCGGTTTCGGTTACGGAATAACCGTCGGTTACTAACCGGTTACAGTTTTCGATCGTTAGTACCGGTTAGTACCGTTAGTGAGCAACTGGTTGGGCAACCGGTTAGAAAATAACCGGTTTGTAACCGGTTTTTTTTAATAACGTTGGTTATTGCTGTAGGAAAAGAAGCAAGACAGTAGCAGCAGGGTGACAAGCAGTAGGTGACAGGTTACCGTTTCTTTCATATAGCAACGTTTCTTTTTGTACTTTGGAGCAAGTAACATTGTATAAATAGCCATGCTAAGTTTACTTTACCTAATTACACTTTACAATACTTCAAAATAATCAAACACACTCAAAAATGGCAGCTCCAAGTGAACCAATAATTGTTCAAGTACTAGAAACACTCCGAAGAAAAGAAATTTGGCAACATTTCGATCTTTGTTTGATGTCCGATACTACACATAAGGCTCGTTGTAAATATTGTGGCAAGCTTTTGTTGGCCAAATAAAACTTGACGTTGAAGCTACACATCACCAAAAAGTATTGCCCGTCACTCAAAACCGATGAATAGAAGTTTGATGTATGATGAATCAAAGTCGAAATTTCCATTGAAAAAAAGTTGTAGTTTGTACGTGTTACAATTGTTTGATGTATGAATAAAAGTTAGAAATTTTCATTGAATAGAAGTTATAGTTTGTGTTCAAATTCTAAACAAAATAAAACTTGCAGTTTTCGTCTGAGTTTTATGTCCAAACAGATATACTTAAGAGCTGCAAAGGGGATTACTAGTATTAAAGATCATCCAAGCAAAACCGTGGATCAACATCCAGGCTCATCAACTTTCCAAATTTCTGCAGCCTTTCGCTTTCTTCTCACTCTCCATCGTGGAGTTAAATTATGAATGGGTATCTGTATTTTCATTTCCAGCATAGCCCTTATAATTTCTGCTATTGGTGAGCATATTGGAAGAAAAAAAGTAATTGTACAAGGGCTTGTGAACAATCCACAAGCGGTTATAAGCTGTTTACATGGATTGCCAAAAGAAAAAAATCTCACACCAACAAAAACAAAACCGGTTATACCCGGTTTTTACCACCCTAACCGGTTACTAACCGACCCTAACCAGTTAGTATCGGTTAGGGTTTTTTATCTTCAAAATCCAACCCGACCCTAACCGGTTTTTTAGACTAACCGGTCAAACCGGGTTTGACCAAAAACCGGTTACGGTTACTACCCTAACCGGTTACAACAAAAAAATCGATATGTGCACCTCTAGTTACAAGGGCCCCACTTTGTCCACACAGCCTTTTTGACCAGGATTTTCTTGTAAAACATGTGGGTCCCCCCTTAATCTAGGGACGACTTAGTCGACCCTAGAAAAAGGACGACCCTAAACTCAATATTGTTGTAGTGGTTGTGGGTTTCGGGTCAATTATTGTATACGTTTTTTTTGTTCTTGTTTTCTACTCCAGTCTCGAGCTTTAGTGGTTTCGACGCTCGGACTGCGGGGAGTATTAGATGATAGATGGCCCAAGCCTGGTGTGTGGGTTATGGACTATTAGGGTTTGCATATCATTATAAATATGCTATCAATAATCAAATATTAGGGTTTTCTATCATCTTACAATGCGCTACAGGGACGAAGCCAGGATGTGCACAAAACTTTTTGAAACATAATTTATAAAGTTAAAATTTGTTTTCTACTTGTAAGTATACTAACTAAATAAGACTAGAAACACATTTTCGAAGGACCGGGTACATTTAAGATGCATTTAGAAGAAATCGATATTTTTTCGAAAATTAACACTAAATCAAAAAAATCCATACGTGTCACGGGCACCCAAAGGACACCCTGGCTCCGTCCCTGCGTCCCTGCTGCTTACTTACTGGAGACGTGTAAGGTGTTCATTACAATACTCATGTCATAATTCAACCGGTCAAACCAGAATCAACAAGGATAACTCACACAGGTCCACAACTATGTTACAAGATTAGACACCCGCGCACCACGAGAAAAACAGAACTTAGCAAGCGTACCACAAAACAAACCAGAGCTAGCTAGCCAAAACTCACACCTCAAAACAAAGCAAAACTTAGCACTAAAACGAGTGTCGACTCGGCACCTCCAAACTCGACACTCAAAACCTTCAAACTGATCACTGAGCATTACATGAAAATCCCTCTAAAGCTGTTCGATACTAAAATTACCAAGAATCATAAGATCCAAAACTCCTATTATATCATCCTAATGTATATCCATTATATCTATTTTAATTAGCATTACGAAGATCAGCTTCTGCGTCAAAGATCTTTGAGCATACGTACGTTACTTTTGCTTTCTTGTTTCTAGTTGATTCTGCAATACCAATCCCCGCATATGACATACTGTAATACAGTACTAAAATTGACCTAACATATGTATATGCATTAAAGAAAAACGCTGCACCAACATCAATAACCCACACAAGTATGACAGTAGGCCTTACAAAAATCCAGCAAATTCAGCATAACCACCATATTTATCTGCAACATAATCATACAGTGCATAATTTTCACCATAATCTACTGCATCATATACTTTCGTATGTTCGCTCGTTTGTCGGCCTTGACGTTACTTTCCTCTGCTTGCCGATTCCTTTCTTGCCTCGTCTTGTTGAATAGGTTTGAGTTGATTGGGAAGCTACCAATTGGTCACGAGTTTGACTAAAAGCAACAGAAACGTCAGTTAACTTCGAGTGTCCCACTTGAGTGATATCTGAAACCAAAGGTGATTTTTTTAATTCGGCCCTACATGCTAGATCCAGATTTACCTCCTGCTTCTTCAAATCCATATTTGGTTCCTCTATTAATACTTCACGTCGTGGAGCAGGTCTTAAACTTACCGCTCCTCTTATCGGTTGCTTCTTCAAATCCATATTTGGTCCCTCTATTAATAGTTCACGTCGTGGAGCAGGTTTTAAACTTACCGCTCTTCTTATTGGTTCCTTACCCTGAACATGGCCATCATCCATCTCTAAACCTAAACTCGTTACTAAAATTCCATGGTCCACATGAGATTTGGTTGGATCACTTAGAGAAACACTTGTTAACGATGAGGTTGAACAGACTAGCATGGATGATGGTTGGCTAGACGACAAGACTACTTGGTTAAGCGACTCTTTCAGCAAGCTAACATCCCGACATTTCTTAGATATGTCTTCACTGCATAAAGAAAGAAAGGTAATGGTGGGTACGTAAAGCAAGATCCTGAAGAGTACAAAATTTCTTAACTAACCAATGTAATAGAACTACAACTTACTCTAAAATATCAATAGCACGGCCGCGATCTACTAGAAAATGCTGCAACTGTAACAAGAAACGAAAAAGGATCATATATGATGGCATGAATTAGAGGGCATCTTGTTATTAAGATATTACCTTGGAATTATTCACTTCCTGGTGTTTAAGTCTCTCAGATTCTTTTGCTAACTTCTCCATTTGGCTATCTTCATATGCAAGTGTTTCCCGAGCCAAAATTTCTCTTTCAACCTTTTCTTTATCTGCTAACTTCTTTTCTTCCATTGCTGATGTCAATCTCTTATCCAAATCGCTATGCATCTAATAGACAAAAGCTTGATCATAAATATCACCCAACAACCTCATTGTTAGTATTAACTAAAATTTGCTAATAAATTTAGCTTATTATTTACCTGATTGAGAACTCCAAGGGCTGTAAACCCTTCATTCAACACACCCGACACACGAGATTGGAGCTCCTTCACTTCAGTAGCTAAAACTGTTGTGCGTGCCGTTACTTCTCCAGCATGCTATATAGGTATACTAAAATTATTAAAATCCCTGGTAGCTCCTTCACTAGCAAATTACATATATTTACGTCCTTCCTAGTTCCTATTCATATATTCCTGAATGCAAAATCACCTATGTACAACCTTATCATTTGTTTCCTTTGCAAGCTGCTGCTTCCTTTTAAGTTCGTCCACCTCTGCAAAAATATGCAAGCCACTTGTAGCCGCTTCCTCTTTTGCTTGTGCTGCAGCTTTCTCACTATATTCCACTTGTTTCATTAAGCTGGTGATGGAGACCATTGTTGAAGCCAGGCTTTTCTGCATTGAAATCACATGTTATAAACAGTCCCCTAAAGCAATCGTGAATTTATCACTAAGAAAAACTACAATAAATTTATTGGGAAAATGCACCCAAAACCGTGTAACCCGGAGCGGATCTATTCACAGAGTACGGGGTGGCGATGCCCCCATGGGTAGAAAAAAAGATTATGTTTTAGTGTAATTTTTGTAAAATTTTAAATGTTTTTTTAAATGCCACCGTCAGAAAACTAAATTGCCCTCACCAACACACTAAAACCCAATATTCGAAAGACACTCTAAAGCCTTATAAACCATGCATTCTCCAAGTAATCATTCTCGTTTTATTGTTTCGATTCTACATTTTTTTCTAAGTCATGTCGCTAGTGTAAAAAAAATAAAAAAATCGCCCCGACTATGTAATAGTATCCTGGTGTGTAACCGACTAACTATATATATATATGTTGTTTGGAAGATGAGTGATTATTGTCAACATAAAAAATAAAAATTAAACTTTACTCCACTTTCTCTTGTCAAATTAGAAGGCATCACTAATTTTGACAATTTGTTTAAAAAAGTCATTTCGGCTAAAAGTATCGCAGTTGACCTCTTAAGAAAAGTGGAGAAAGAAACACCATAAAAACCCCTCTCTAGCAAAGTTGCACGTTTGATAAGCAGAGGGGGCGAGAAAGAGTGTGCGGTAGGTGCGGCCACATAGAAAACGTCACATTCTTATTAGTTTTGCTTGCTTGTAAATACGTAATTTTAACATTTATACGCGATATAATTCAAGCACTCTGTAATTTATTGTTAGTTTATAAGTGTAATAAGATGCAGAAAAATAATGTATCGAGTAACCCAAACATTGTATATATTGGCAAAAAAAAACTTTATACACCAAATTATATCATGTGTACATAAACTAAAATACAGATAAAAATAGCAATAATCATGAAACGTAAACATGGTACATAGATAGTTTCAAGTACATGCAGTCTAAAAGTAAGATTAAACCTTGTTGTTTGTAGCCTCTTCAATGGTAGTGTCAACAAGTTCACATGACTTGTTGAATGTAGCAGAATCTTGGTCAAACTCCAAATCATTATTGTTCGTAACATGATGAGTCATTGACTTTGTCAAATCCATTTTAAAGATCAAAACGACAATACGCGTTTTAAAATCAAGGTGGTACAAACAATTTGTTGCTAATTATACGGCAACAAGGATATGGTTTGGACTTTGGAGATGAAGTGATTAAAATTTAAAAATGTACCGTTACTAAAATTGGATTTAACGTGTCAAGTTTGAAGGCATCCATGTGGAGTTAACTATGGGCAAGATTGTTTCGTGTCAGGTTTTTGGGCATCCACGTGCACTTGTGTTGTGTCGTTTGTTTTAATGAAATTTCATACGATAGAGCAGACAAAAATTCCATATTGCCAAATGGGCCAACTAAAGCTAGTACGGATCATTTTATATAAAAAAGAGTAGCCAAATGGATCGATCCAATCATATTTTTAAACTTACTAGTAACTTACTAACTCACCCCCTCAAATTACTTTGCTGCTTATACAGCCCTTCTAAAAAAGGAAAAAAACAACTCACGACTTAAGAATAGTACATGCTCGTTACATGTTTCTAAGAATCCAGAAACATTTTGAGCTAACATCCAAATCATAGCGTTACAATGCATGTATTCACTTGCGAATCAATATTTGAAAATATTATCGGCTAACAAGTTCATTTGAGTAAATTTTGAATTTAGTCAAGTAAAAAACGAGCTAAGGTAAGCAAAGCTCAGCTACAATTTATGAACCTTCAGGTTATTTCAACACCGTTAAAGACACACGTTGCAAACATAATCGAGAAAATCATTGTTTTCCCAAAGAAAAAGCAAAGAAAAGCACAATATTGTAAATTAATAAATTAACTTTGTAGCTTCGGCACTCCATTTTGGTTCGACCAGCAGACCTTCTTAAGTAATGTCTGCAGCCCCATTCAGACATCCGTCCAGTACTTCTTCAAGATCTGCACTATCTAAACCATGTGAAGTTAACGGGAGTGAATAGTTAAGCTCCTCTTTTATTAGAGAAAATATAACATTTTTATTTATAAATCAAATAAATAAAATTAATCAAATTAATTAAATTAACAAAACACAAATAACAGAATATAAATAACACTAAACCAAATACAAACATAATTATAAACGATAATTAAATAAAATAATAAAATAATAAAATAATAAAAAGATTTACTAAATCACCAGCAAGTCGAGGCACGCGCAGGACACGCTTAGAACTAAAGAGATGAGGCACGTGTTTGACACGCTTCCCTTAAAACAGATTCGTCGTTTGTTTTCAGGGTACAACAACCGAAACAATAAGTTGTACTGTCAGACTTAACAAAACTGTATGTAATTTCACCTTTACAAATGCGTACTCCATATGATGGAAATCAATAATAATACTTATTGATTTGATGTGCTAAAAAGCTCTGGAATTAGGACTCTATTTATACACAATAGACTCCCTTCCAGTTTACTCATCCCACCGATGTGGGATAAAAAATAAACTATTTTTTCTCTTTAAGCATGGTACCAAATGCTTAACTTTGAGACACGATATCTCATTCACATCAGCTTCATTTTGGATACATGAAGGCTCATTTCGAAGCTCTATTAAAGGAAAACGCGAACCTATAAAGTATCACTAATATATATATATATATATATATATATATATATATATATATATATATATATATATATATATATATATATATATATATATATATATATATATATATATATATATATATATATATATATATATATATATATATATATATATATATATATATATATATATATATATATATATATATATATATATATATATATATATATATATATATATATATATATATATATATATACACACACAATACATACAATATAATTGTGTCCAAAGTTGGTCAAAAGTCATTTTGCCAACAATATTTTTCAACAATCCCCCACATGAATAGATATCGATCGTAATACACAAAAGTTTCAATGAAATTCTAACAGTTGAATATTGCATAGGATAGGTAGGTGTGACCCTTTGAACCTTCCCTTGTAAGATGCACTTAGTCTCCTAGATCTGAGTAGACGCGATGTCTTTTAATTCAGCCTCTATTTACGTAGACAATAATACACACTCACACAAGAGTCTCCTTGACATTATCAAGTCCTCATAGTCGTGTTCATTATGGTCATGAACACTATCCTGGTTCTGCAAGAGCTCTTAGGAATTACGCCCCCACATTTCCTTTCGAAGCGACCCCACTTTTGTCTCACAGAGGTGATTTCATCTTGAATCATTAAAAACATATGTTTGTGATTTCATCTTGGATCATTATGCTTTATGATTTCATCTTGAATCATTAAGCCATATGCTTAACCTCTCAACAAGTCACATTGTCATTGGAATGGACTAGAAAAGTTACTATTTTAAGTAACTCCCCTATTTTGATGTGACTTCCCCCACATTTCTATGATTAGGTTGTCCTATTGAACCCAGATCTTGGGATCTCCAGTCAACTGGGTTAGGTTTTCCTTCATAGAAACTTATTCCTTCAAAGGATTTAGTCTCCTTCCTTTAGATGACTCACTGACTAACTCTCTGATTAAGCCTTTTGTAAACGGATCTGCGAGTTATCCTTTGACTTTACGTAGTCAATCGTGATAACTCTAGTTGAGAGTAATTGTCGCAACAATCACAATCTATGATGAATATGTCTTGACTTACCGTTTTACATTGTGATATAAGCTCTGTCAAATTCTATTGACTATCACACTTTATAAACATGGTTGTTACCGGTATACGCCATCTTGGTATGTCCTTTACGAATTAGCGTAAACTTTCTTGCATATTTTATAAATTTATCTCAAATAATAAATTCATATTTAATCATAGATTTAGCTATAACAGTTTTTTAAAAGACTTTCAAGATTTCTAAGACATAGTTTTCCACTTAGCATAAATACATCCGCTCTAGTGGATCTAGATTCTTATATGTAAGAATCCATATTTGCATTACTCTATCACTTGATGGTAGTCGAATATTCCATAATGCAACATACTTAGTATTATAGTACTCAAGAAATACTTATTCAAATGGTCCCCACTTGAATTACTAATATATTTGTTTAACCCGCTTATAAGTTCTAAATCAGGTCACACACACGTCATTAGACATATAAGATGCCCAATATTCTTTAAGTATTCAAAATGGGCAACACCTTTACCAATAGATTTAAAAAGATGTCATCGGATTCTAGCTAGGCCGGAATCCCCACATTGAACCTCTCAATAATATTGTTTTCTTAATGTTTGACTTCAAAACAAATCCATATGGGTTCAAAACAAACAAACAACTAATGAAGTTCATGAAAAATCTTGACTACAACATATCATTAGTGTTATTCATCTTGTTATCACTTCTAGTGATAAATATACCATCTTTGCATAAACACAAGAGTACATATTTACTGTTGATCACAGATACATACATTACTTTTGAATCCACATTTTGACATGATATGGTTAAAAAGTTTGATTTCATTGTTTTGGAGCTTTCGTTAATCCATATAATGACTTAATAAGCCTACAAACTTTTAGTCTAGGAACTAGGAAACCCTCAGGTTGGTTCATGTATAGTTCCTTTTCTAAATCCCTGTTTAGAAATATCGTTTTCACATCCACAAAAGAAACTTCCAAAATTTCTTAACGCGACAATGAAGTACCATCCTAATTGAGGTTATTCGTGTAACATGCGAATAATTATCAAAGGAAGTTGGACCTTCTCGTTGTATAAATTCTTTGATTACCAATCTTGCTTTTCACATGTCAATGGTGATGCCATCGAATTTCATTTTCTTCTTAAAGATCCATTTATAGCCTAGTGGTTTACAAACTCAAGGTAAATTCACAAGCTTGTAAGTTTACTTTAGTAAAATAGAATCTATTTCACTTTTAATAGATTCTTTCTATTGTTGCCCTTTCAAAGAAGTTACCGCTTCTCAATAAGAAGTATGCTCATTTTCTACCATAAAAGAAACAAAAACCGAATCCAACCAATCTCTCGGTTCATGCCATTTTGTTTCTTATAGGTTCAACCTCTCCTTGGGTCAATCTTGTCTCTCATCTAAGAGATCATATCATCTCGTTGTCTCTAACCTTGGACAACCTCTTCATCTATTCTAGATGATCTTATAATTTCCTTCGTAAACAAGGAAATATATTTCCAAAGAAGGAATCATTCCTTAATTCCATTACTGTGTCTATTTTCGATTCATGTACAATGAAACGATATGTAATGCTATATGATTTTCATAAGGATATCTTAGCTTGATATCCCCCACATTTGTAAGTACTTATAAGATAGTTTTCTTCTCACCCATAGTTCGTAAGAAGTATCTTATTTTATTTACAAGGGATCTTATCTAAAAGATAAGTAGTCGATATAATTGATTTCCCCCACATGCCATGGCTTAAACCTGGACTTAAGAACATGTCATAAACCATATTTTCTAAGGCACGAATCTTTTCTATACCAAGAGCATTGAATTTTTGTCTTATTCTAATTTTAGCATAAAAATTTAGAAATGGAGACACATATTCAACTCCAATGACTTCGAATCACCTTGTTATCGATAATAAGTTGGTTCTCAACTTACTTATACATATCATATTGTCTATATCCTTACTCTCAAGTAAGTGTAACTAGCAATATTTTATACCACAGTTTGCCAATATGATAAAATACCTGATATTCGCTACCTTAGTAAGTATCCATTCCAAATCACATAAAACCATGTGAATCATATCAAGATTTTCGGTTATTTCTGTTCAACCAAGAGAAAAGACTTGTCAATTTGGCTTCAACGCAATTTTTAATTTTGTAGTTCGTATCAATATAAAAATAGGTATCTAATTTGGTTTAATTGTACATCATGTTGAGTAAAATTTAAAACATGTCAAAGTAAGTCATACCATACATTTAAAAAACAAACAAATAAGCCGAATTCACCCTCATTTTCCTAAAATGGTCATTTGAAAACATAATCAACTTAAATATTTTAAAAGCGTAACCGGTATGCACTTAATTTATGTTATTCGTTAACTCGAATATTATTTGATTCAGACACAAATGAAAGCCAAATTTTATTAAGCAACCATTCGGACACAAGATTCATACGAATCTCCAACACATACAACGTTGGTTAACTTAGTGTCTTTTCCATATGTGAATCACATCTTCTTTTTCCTTGATATTCGCAGTTGTAGAGTTGCTCAAACTCGTTCTCTCCATTCTCAACTGCATTATAAGAGTTATTCAAACTCTTATAACCATATACATGACATGATACTGATGTGCTAATGCACCATTATATATGGTTGGATTCACTCATGGCCTTAGTGTTCATGTCATTCTAGCCATTTAACACATAGTTACGGCACAAAAGGTTTCTTAATGCTTTAAAGCATCTACCCTACAAATAAATCGATTATCAGTCTCTCTTTTTACAAGTAAGGGAGAAGATCCTTTAAATGTCACTCGTGACATTCCAAATAATTTGTTAATCTGACGTCTCATAATTAGTCTGAAACTAATTTTTCTTACTATTAACCACATTCTAAATCACATAGTGTTTCTTATCCAAAACGAATTAAAACGTATTTTGTTTCAAACCACTAATGTTTTGTAAGATCCGTTACACAAAACCACTTTAAAGAAATTCTTTTGACTAAACAATTAAAGAATGTCTCATATTACATAATCTTTCTAACAAAACCACACATGTTGTCAATCTTCATGTAACATCCCATTTTGATAAATGGAATGTCACGCGTGATTATGGCGTGTCATCAAAGCATGCAAGGTGATATGTAGTAAACATACATGACCATAGGTAAAACCGGAATCAAACATCGGTTCCCAAACATAAGCCCAAAACATAAATAAAGGAAATGAACTGAATAAGGACTAAGCAAGCATAACTATATGAAGGCAAAAAGGAAAAGAAGTCTCTGGCAGCTTCCATCCTATGTGCGTCCTCCAAATGCTCGAGTCTTGGGTACCTGCCGTTTTGGGACATGGAAAGGAAAGTAACGGCTGAGCAAGACGCTCAGTGCACGGATGTACAATAAAGCATGAAATAGGATAAGCATGTAACATATAACAGCGGAAGACTGAGTTCTGAGTAACTGGTTAAGTATCAAGAAAACTGGTTTTATAGTTTGAAAAGCCTTATGTTTAACTTGTGAAAACTGTTTTAACATATAAATACCATAGCCCATATAGGTCATGAAAAGGTCACGTGCATGAATACTTGGAGGGGTGACCTCATCATGCTGATTAGAGGGGATGCCTCTAATTAATATACTGATTTGGGTAGGAGGGATCAGCTCCTTGTGAAGGGTGCAAGGCACACACCACATTCACCATGATAAACTGAATAAAACATGTAACTAGGATGCACCCATACGCCCCAACTGATATGATAATATGGCCAAACTGAAAAGGGACGCCACGAGCAATCACTCCGCCGTGGGGAAGTCATAACATCGGTGCCTCCAATGCTATGGTTATGGTACCTCCATAACTAGGTGAAACTGGTCATGCTTGTATATGGCTATAGTTTATGCTAAATTAACATAAGCAGTTCAAAACAATAAAACAAATGCTGGGGGAAACAGTTGGCTGCATACGGGGAAATCCTAATAAAGAAGGAATGTCCATACTGAAAGGACGGGAATCCGTACCTCAAGTCCAGTGAATGAACGGAAGAAAGACTCCTACTTCTGGATCACTAACGCTACATGAATACACACGTGTATAAGTATCGATTCACTGATTACGTACTGGGTTTTATGTCTCATCTTAGCTGATTTGGTATGTTTTAGGTCCTGGTTCACTGTTTAAAGCCTTAAACTGTGTTTATCTAGTATTCTGATTAATCTGATTAAGTATTACTTGTGTTTCATGTATTATTATACTTACTGTGTAATAATAAGTAACTTTCCAAAAATAGCAGGTTTCCAAAAATAGAAAGTTTCCAAAAATAGAAAGTTTCCAAAAATAGAAAGTTTCCAAAAATAGAAAGTTACCAAAAATAGAAAGTTTCCAAAAATAGAAAGTTTCCAAAAATAGAAAGTTTCCTAAAATAGAATTTACTGCTTAAAATAGATTAGTTTCTAAAAATAGAAAGTTTCCAAAAATAGATCAGCTGCCTTAATTAAATAAGTTTCCATATATAGAAGGTTTCCATAATTAGATTAGCTGCCTGAAATAGATTGATTTCCATATATAGAAGGTTTCCATAATTAGATTAGTTGCCTTATTTAATTAAGTTTCTATAAATAGAAGTTTCCATAATTAGAATTAAGCTGATTACATAAGCTAACATATAAGTCTAAGTGTTATAAGCTTATTTCTTAAGTCATATGATATAGTGTATAGTTTAATTATTATTCCATGTATTTTAATTAAACTATAGGTTAAGCATTTTAATTAAAGTATAACATGTTTTAATTAAAATGAAATGAAAATACTTAGGTTAAAATGTGTATTATTATTAATAATAATATAACCTAAGTCATGTCTAAATTAATTAATTATAGGCATGTTTTAATAATTAATTAATTATAACTTATAACATAAAATACTTAGGTTAAATTAATGTCATGATAAACTAATAATTAAAATAACCTAAGTCATGATTTAATTAATATTTCATGTTATTAATTAATTATATCCTAAGTTCATAATTCATAAAAATTAACATGTAGCATGAATCATGATTTAACCAACGAACCATGAATCGGGTATGAATTCGACACCGTACCCCGGGCCAAACCCGGGGCACATGTGTCCCCTTGCTGCCGTGGGTCCCACATGAGCCAACCAAGACCAAAAGTGGTCTTGGTGGTGGCGGCAATAGCAAACCAAACCCCCCTCGGGTTTGTTTTGCTAGGCGGCTAGAAACAAACACCCCTTTAAATTATTCCTTGATTTTATTTAATACCGAAACATGTTAGATCAATGATTAATTACCTTGTTTTAATAAGAAAAATAATAACATGTTCATGAAAATAATCAAAGATCAAAAGAATTAAAAAGAATTAGAAAGAAGGGTTTGAAAGGTATACCACTATGTAGCTTGGAAAGAGGATTAACAAACACTGATTACACAATAGTTTTTGAGATCAAAATCAACTAATCACCCCCTTATGGTGATGTGAAGGTGGCGGCACAAAGAGGAGAAAAGGGAGAGGAGAAAAACTCTTTTAGGGTTTTTATGTTTATTTCTTGAAAATGAAAATGAAAACATGTTTTTACTTTTACCCCCATTTACTTGTAAAGTCCATGGGCTAAGCCCATTTCTTGTATGTGTGCCGTGGGTATGGGGGCCCCACATGAGGTACCCGTACCTTTCTCGTATCCCGATGTTTCGTGTTCGTTCGTGGTTAAACGTGCTCGTGTTTAAAGTGTTTCTGTTTAATCTAACGTGTCGTTTATCGTAAACTTAACGCTCGTAAATATATTATAAGTATTTACGTAATTATTTTAGTTAGTATTTTAAATGGTGATCATGATATAATTATGTTCACGTGATATATTATTAACTGTTTATCATGAGTTCGTACGTAATCGATACTTGTCATGTCATACACGTATGCCCTTGCTTGATTATTAGCACATGAATGTGATCAATACTAACTGAGGTAAGTTTTAATCTAGGACGTACGATCTTAAGGGCACTATTCATGGTAAAAGCATGCGGGTTTTACACTTCATCACGAAGATCTTAATAGATCAATTTCATATGATCAATTTCTATGATGAAACTCAACAAGGTTTCAGTAGATTCATTCTTCTAAAGAAACTCAACAAGGTTTCTATAGATATGCCTTTAAACTCAACAATGTTTCTATAGGTATATCTATAAACTCAACAAGGTTTCAAGAATATATATCGTTTATAATTAAACTCGGCCCAATTTAAAATAAATTACACAAGTCAAACAAACACTTCCACTTATTTAGTAAAATAGTGTATATAATATGATATTTATTGATAACTCGTACCATTGTCAATATCTTGTTTTAAAAAAAAATCTTCTTGATTTCATTAAACACGTTCCAAAGTTTTAATAAAATAACAACTTTCATTTTATAAGATCAATGAATACATTTTTATAATCTCATAAAATAGCAACTTATACTTTACGAGATTTGTGTCAAAGAAACTCCACTTGTTTTCAATGAATCTAAATTCATCATGATTTCAATCATGTTGTAATTGGCGCACCAATTACAATTCCAAGATGCACTAAGGTTACAAATGTGTTACCACAAGTTAATAACTATTAAAACAATTTGTTATCTAATAAACTTAGCATGGTTTATATAAACTTGTACCAAATCTGATTCAAAGAAACTCAATTGTGGCTTCAGTAAATCTAGGTTAAAACTATAACACATGTAATAAACAAACTAAACGATCAGTTTGAAAACAAACTCATCATGGTTTCAATACAAACTGATACAATAAACCGGTTTTAAAAATCGTTTATAGATCTGTAACACCAAATCTGTTACTTAAAATCCTATTTACTTAAAAACTGATTTTTTAAAGAAACACAATCTTGTTTTCGAGAGAATACAATTTATATAAAAATTTGTTAATTAAATTAATATGATTTTAGCAAAAAAAAGTTTCATTATGTTACACAGAATGTGTTTTAAAACTTTAGGGAAACTATAACACTTTTATTTATAAATCAAATAAATAAAATTAATCGAATTAATTAAATTAACATAACACAAATAACAGAATATAAATAATAGAAAACGAAATACAGACATAATTATAAACGATAATTAAATAAAAAAATAAAATAATAAAAGACTTACTAAATACCAGCAAGTCGAGACACGCGCAAGACATGCTTAGAACTAAAGAGTTGAGGCACGTGTTTGACACACTTCCTTTAAAACAGATTTATCGTCTGTTCCCAGGGTACAACAATCGAAATAATAAGTTGTTTAGTCAGACTTAACAAAACTGCCTGGAATTTCACCTTTACAGATGCGTACTCCATATGTTGGAAATCAATAATAATACTTATTGATTTGATGTGTTAAAAAGCTATGGAGTTAGGCCTCTATTTATACACATTAACTCCCTCCCAGTTTACTCATCCCATCGATGTGGGATAAAAAATAAACTATTTTTTCTCTTTAAGCATGGTACCAAATGCCTAACTTTGAGACGCGATATCTCATTCACATCAGCTTCATTTTGGACACATAAAGGCTCATTTCGAAGCTCTCTTCAAGAAGAACGCGAACCTATAAAGTATCACTAATATATATATGATACATACACATACATAATTATGTCCAAAGTTGGTCAAAAGTCATTTTACCAACAATATTTTCCAACACGTTTAGCATGGTCGCATCTTGAATTTGATCAAATATCTCTTCACTACACAAGATTATCCGTCAATGTTTTGTGAAACAAGTTGTTCACGCCTATGAGATTGGATCTGCCCATTCAAATAATGAATACTTGAATAGGACACTTATAGTATGACTTTGGCTACATGATCACGAAAATTAAAAATTTGTAATAAGAAATTAAAGGGCTAATGGCACGAAAATGTATTATAGTTGTCATGTAATCTTTTTATATGTAGTGAATAAACAATTTGCAACTATAACCATTTTAGTTCATCATTTTACCTCTTTAGTAGGTTTTGCCACCATGTACAAGTTACCCATCCACATCATCTATATTATCCACATCATATACTTAACACTTATATTTCTTATCATGTTTATATCTTATCTAAATGTTACCTAAAAATCATCATTGTGATTTCGAATAATTACTGGTTCAAAATTTTTCCTAGAACATCATTTATATTATCCACATTATTCAATATTTCGATACCTGAGTATATCTTATCTAAATGTTTCCTAGAACATCATCTATGTTATCCACATCATCCAACTAATCGTAAAAATAATCCCTCATTTCAAAGGGATCTCAGATAGGTGTGCAACAGGTGCCGACACACAGGGCCTTCACTTTAAAAGGGCCACATTTCAGTAGTTTCACATATAAGCACATATAATTAAACATATACTAGTAATATAATTCAATTTTGTAACTCATTTTTCTTTAATTTACAAGTGTCATATGGTCTCTTTGTTAATCTCGTTTAGGCCATCAAAAAACACGAGACGATCCTGCCTGGTTCAAAATGAAATATCAAAAACATCACAATATGCCGCTACCATTTCCAGCAAACCGCCAACCAATTTGGGCACATGTGTGCATGTATCAGCTTATGTGTAATCTAATATTTATGTTGACATATTTAAAGTTTTATAGATTGTAAAAAATAATGAGTTTAGTCAATTGATTTAGGTGGAGTTTTATTTGGTGGAGCTTTATTTGATGATGAAGAATATTATTATACTTGTATAAAGTTATGTAAGAAATATAAAACAATGATATGTTGATGTTTCTTAAACTGGTCAAGCTGATATGTTGCTTGTCGGAATCTGCTGCTGCAACGACATAACGAGCTGGTAGAATAGATTGTTATAAGAAAAAAATACTTTTGTTTGTTTGTAAGAGATGTTTAATTAGATACGTAAAGTGGAGAGTTGACCCACTTAGTAGGTAAGTATTTTATATGGTTCCATGCAAATTCCATGGAGACTTCATATAAACAAAGAAAATGATTGCAACTTGATGAGGTAAAAGGATACACTTTCAGTACAATAAAACAAACTAAAATGGTTATACTTGCAAATTTTTTTGTTCGCTACACATAAAAAGATTACGATAAAACTATGATACATTTTCGTGTCAAACGTTGATTAATAGCTACTATTGATCACTATATACCGAAGACTTTTGTTAACAACGTTAGTTAAGTGGATTATACGTTCACACGTGTCAAAATGTCAATTTTAAAGATTTTGCACTAACCAGTTGGTTCTAGTTAAAGTTGTGTAAAACCGTATCTGTGAACATATATGATACCACAACTTACACTAACATACTCCCTCCGTCCTTAATTAAATGTCCACTATATAATACTTGACGAAAGTTATATTAATGAAAATATATTTAAAACTCAATCTATTCATATAATTTTTATAAGATATTATATAAACAAAAACGATATTTTAAGGTTAAAGTTAAAAATGATTGATTTTGAAAGTTAACAGTGGATATTTATTTAGGGACGGAGGGAGTGTCAATTTTGGCTACAACCGCCATTATATTCAGACGGAGCCAGAAATCTATATTAAGGGGGCTCGAACTTTTTGTCCGAAAGTAAATATAAAGTTCTTTGGTTTAGAAGATAAATTAAAGCTTGAATTGTTCAACATACCGGTTGAAGCAATGGCAATTAGCAAACCTAGAAGGAAATGTAACATGAATTCCTCGTTTATTCAAGGCGGTAAGATTAGTAGTTCATAAGAAAATTGGTTAATGCGTAGGATCGGATTAGATACAGTATATCACAAAGGATTAAAAAAGAAAATTCGGATAATGTAAAGTCAATGCCTATACACAAGTGTGCAACTTCTTGAAACAAAATTATGTGTTCGGTCAGATTAAAAATAAAATAAAAATCATATGTGTAATTTTGTTTTACTTCTTGAATCATGTACTAATCGATGGAGAAATAATACATAAACCTAAAGAAAAACTGCACACAAGTGTGCAACTTCTTGAAACAAAATTATGTGTTCGGTCAGATTAAAAATAAAATAAAAATCATATGTGTAATTTTGTTTTAATTCTTAAATCATGTACTAATCGATGTAGAAATAATATATAAACCTCAAAAAAAGCTGTTTCACTCAAAGTATCTCATTTAATTTACCTCATATATAACAAAATTTAAAGGAAAAATAAAATAAAAAACTTTTGACAAGTCTAACCAATATCCATACTTGGTAACATAAACCCACGTGACAACTATAGTATGCCATGTCCTAAAAAGATAAAAGAAACTAAGAGCAAAAGGTGTCACGAAGAGGTATTACCTCTTCACTTGTGTCACCTCAGCGCCACATCATCTCAACTAACTAAAACAAAAAACCAACTAAACACCCTCTCACTCACAACTAGTCTCTCTCCTCTTCACTTGGGTCCCACCACTCACCATTTTATTTCTTTTTTTCATTTTTCACACAAACTAAAAAATTATTTCATAAAATTAAAAATTACAAATACTTCAGATAAAAATACAAATACTTAAAAAAAATACGGAAAAAAAAACAATACGGAAAAAAAACATCCTAATCATCGACTGCATATTTCGCCGAGATTTTTGCCTGTTTTCTTTCGATAATCGACTTGTACGGTTCAGGCAAACTGTCGGTTCTGATCGAGAGAAACTCCATCTCTTTGAACTCTAATTCAGCATCGGCTTTAGCTTTCTCGGCATCGGCTTTAGCTTTCTCGGCTTCGGCTCTAGTTTTCCTCGAGTGGTACATGTCTCTACCGGCATGTATTTTGAGGAGTAAAGCCTCGTTTATTTCTCCCTTCAAAGTGTTCGAACCACTACCCGTGCTGCTGCCAGTTGTTTCTGATCGAGTCTTCTTGGCGGGTCTCTGTTTGCCGGCTGGTCGAGCTCGAGGATCTGGACCGAATACGGAGGTATGATCATTTTCGTCAAGACCCTCGGGTGCGTCTCATTTTGAGTAGTTTTTAATCACCCTCCACACATGGTCAAGCGTAAATTTTCTCCCCCTGTTACAAGCCGTGAATTCAAGTTTTGCAGCATGAATCACGTCATTTTCGTTTTGGTCGCTTTTCTTGTTAAGACCTTTGAAGATAGCGTGAAACTTTTGAACATTGGGGTGCATCCTTGACCATTTCCCGGTCAACATATTCTTGGTACGACGATTTGCGTTACGACCATTGATATCGTCATAAATCGTGTTCCAAAAATACTCTTCAGTTTGATCAGTCCCGCGATCTTTGTCTTTTGAAACGCCGACCCAACACTCGGTCAGTATGACCTCCTCAGCAGGTGTCCACCGTTGGGGTGTCGACTCCACCACAACATCGGCTTCGTCATCGATGTCGTCTTCGTCTGCGGACAAATCAACCGCGATAGATTTTTTGACCCCCTTTTTCCTTTACGAACTACTACTTTTTTTTGTGGTGGAGGTTGCGGTGTATTTTGAATTGTGTTTCAGTGACTTGTTGACTTTGAGATGGATTAGGATTAAACTGCGATTGATTAAACTGAGATGGATTAAATTGAGATTGTTGCAAAGCTAGTAGTTGATTATAGTAGATTTGTTGGGGTGACAAGTTTGAAAAGTATTGATGCGAAAATGGTGGGAGGGCTGCAAATTGACCGGAGCCTTGGCCGGACTGCGTCGCCGGAGAAGAGGACGACGATTGATTCGGATCTGTGCTTTGGCTAAGAAGTTGCGAGTAGGAGAGGTAATCATTTGGGAAGTTTGACATTTTTTTATAATTGTAGATGTAAATTTGTGAATGTAGTGTGTGTATACATCGGAAAATAAATAAATTTAAATTATTTTTTTTTAAAAAAAACTAACCGTTGTCAAACGGTTTAAAAATAGTGGGGCCCAAAGTTTTCTCTTTTCAGCTCGTTGATTTCTAGCGAATGCCTAACGACAAAGGGGTTGGGTGTCACGGCGAGCACCGGCGAGGGTGCCACCTCGGACCGGCGAGGGTCCCTCGCCGTGACACCGTTTGCTCTAACACCTGTCACCTACTACTTTTTATGAAAAAAAACCATCTTTTACTCTATCTTCTCCGGTGCAACAAAAGAAAAAAACTCCATCTTCTCCGGTGCTCATTTCCGATTTCATCTTATCTGTCAATTTTTTTAATTTCTCACTCTTAAAAAAGGTGGACTATTCGGCAGGTCGGGGGTGGCCAAGCACCGTGCCCCCTACTGGCTCCGTCGTTGATTATATTGATGTGTGTGTAATAAATGTAATAGGGTATTTATACCATGTACCTCAGAGTCATGTCAAATCTATAAACCAGGCACGATAACTTAGTTGTGAAATGTGTTTCTCAAATCCTGGGATTAGAGAGCGTTAGCCTTCTTTAGACCTATGATCCAAAGCCTTACCCTTGGGTAAGGATCTACACCCTGGGTAAAGGGGGTTATATGTTTGTGTCTTCTTTTCCAGATACTCATTCCGGTATAGACCGTCGAGTAAGATGATCTCCGGACACCTCCTAAACAATACACTAACAGCTAGCATGTCCATGACATAAAATGTCAATGAACCATACTCCACCTATCTTAGTTCACCACCCGAGGAAGAAATAAGATGCACCATCTGGTACATCTATATTATTGATGTTCATCCCACGATTCCGAAGCTAGTCTCTTATCACAAAGAGAAAACCCCGCTTTTACTTACGAGTACCTGATATATATAATACAAGGAAAGTCATTTTACACCAACTAATATAGTTGTGCACCACTGTAACCACTAATACTATGGTACAACAAGACAAAGTAGAATATAGGTTGGTAGATGAGACGGGATTTTCACACTAGCTCTTTTAATTCATACACCCCAAAATATGGACTTTGGCTCTCATCGTTAAATAGCTAATATAACATAAGATGGCTAAAACTATATTTACACTATTACTTAAATTAAACACTAAATGGATCTGACCACTGGATATCATTGCCATAAGACCCAAAACTCTTATTGGTGGACCAAGTGACTCCCGCTGACATAACCTCCTGTGTGGTGGATCCCTAGGAGGTATGGTGGTAAATATCTTTTTCTGTTGGTTTTTTTCCCTTCCATGCCTTTTACTTCTTGGCTTTTCGTATTATCACAGATTTTGATGGCTGATGGCAAAGCTACCTCCTGGTTGTGAGTTTCACGAAGAGCAACAGAACCCTCAGTCGAGTTTGCAAGTCCCACTTGAGTCATGTCTGAAACCGCATGTGAACTTTCCATGTCAGACCCCAACGTTAGATTTTTATTTATCTCTTGTGCCTCCAAACCCATATCTGACATCTTCGATAACAGTTCACGCTTTGGAGAAACAACTGAAGTCGCTGAATGTAGAATGTGTACCGGGTTCTTAGTGGCAGCTTGAACATGCTCGTCAGCAGAATCAACTACTCCAAAAGGAGAAACACCTGAACTCTTTCCTAAGACTACGTGGTCCACATGGGAATCAGCTGGCTCATGTCTCTCATTTGTTAACGATGAAGTTGTTGAAGAAACTAACGTGGATGATGTTTGGCTACATGACGAGACTGCTTGTTTAAGTGACTCTTTAGCAAATTCACTTCCTGACATTTCTCAGATATGTCGCCACTGCATAAATGAAGTTTAATATTGTGTCAGACAAGTGTCGGGAGTCTAACCCATGTGATTATATACTACTGGTACAACTTACTCTAACATATCAATAACGTGGCCCCGATCTACACTAAATTGCTTCAACTGTAACAAGGAATGAACAAAAGAAAATGACGTGCACTAGAGTTATATTAATCGCATTAGATAGGCAACCATTTTGTTATAATGATTTTACCTTGGAATTATTCGCTGCTTCTTCTTTTAGAATCTGCAATTCTTTTAGTAACTTCTCCCTTCGGCTTTCTTCGTGCGCAAGTGCTTTCCGAGCCAATAATTCTTTTTCTGCCTTTTCTATATCTGCTAACTTCTTTTCCTCCAAAGCTGTGGTCATTCTTTTTTCCAAATCTTCACGCATCTACAGAGGAAAGCTTGATCGCAAATAAGTTATTATTTGAAATAACCAACAATCTAGATGTAGGCAGTGGTTCAAGGTTTTAAATACATATATACATTGGTGCAATACCTTATTAAGAACTCCCAGAGACGTACACCCTTCATTCAACACACTCGACGCACGAGACTGAAGCTCCGTTATTTCACTAGCTAAAACCACCTTACATGCATACACTTTTCTAGCATGCTACATAAACAGGAGGAACATATAAACTTGCTTATGTGAAACATTTATAAATATGCATTCTTTTTGCCAACTCTCAATTAGATGTAGAATACAACCTTGTCGATTGTTTCCTTTGCAAGCTGGTGCTTTTGTGTAAGTTGTTCAACCTCCGCAAGAATATCTAAGCCGCTCGTAGCTACTTCCTCTTTTGCTTGTACTGCAGCTTTCTCGTGACATTCCACTTGTTTCACTAGACTGACCACCAAGTCCATTGTTGAAGCCAGGCTTTTCTGCATACACACACTTATTATAAAGACCATCACCTAATGCAAACTCTGAACAGTGGAAAGGGGAGGTCAGGGGTTCGATCCTCATTCCTTGCAAGGCCGGAGGTCGTTTTCGACCTTGGTAGAACCGGAACCAGCCTCTCTACCTTATACCTTAGCTACTAAGGTATAAGGTATGGCTGTCTACGTCTCAACCTCCCATACACCTAGACGCTATTGGGACTAGGGGCGGACTTATGTGTATTGTACGGGGTGGCGGCGCCCCCATTGCTCGACCAAAAAGACGAGATTATAGTGTAATTTTTATTTAATTTCGACAGTTTTTTTTAAATGCCCCCCACTAAAAACGCAAATTGCCCCACTAAAATCATTGAATTTCGACATTTAACATTTTAAAACCTAAAAATTTTCTATTTTTAATTTAAGATACTCGACTTTTTATTCGGATTTTAGGTTTTTTTTCCCTTGCTATTGTGAAATTTTTTTTTTTTTGCCATCTACTATCTAATAAAATGCGTCGGCCACTGATTGGGACCCATAACCCGTGGAAGACAGGATTGGGTGTTACCTTTTTACCTAATGCAAACTCTCTACTATTTATAAAAGATAAACTACAGTTATATTAGTGGAATTTTGCATCCGAATTTCACCAATTAATTATGATGCTATTTTTTAGATGACGGGTACAGGTACTAGATCTTTACTTCTCACACCACCACCAACTTGTAGCAATTCTATAAAACTCCTAGATACTTATTGTATATGGTCAAAAACGATAATGGTGATATACATAATAAAGTGGTGCAGGGTTACCCATGTTTTTTTTTACCTTCTGATGTAACAAGTTGAAATTTGGTTACGAATGTAGGGCACATTAGCGTAACATTGAACCTGTTAATAAACATAATATAATATCACAGACAAGACAGATCTTTACACCCAACTAACCACCCCTTAATGTAATTTATTATAAATCAAGGTTTAAAACAGAAAGATAAAGATTAGTCCCCAAACGGGTGCTAATCGAACGATTACAATAGAAATGGTGAGAACGTCTCAACTAGGTTGATCCGTTCTCCCTCACAATACAAGAGATCACTCAAACACTCAGCTATACAAGATGAACATCAAACTCCCAGGTCAAACCTCCATGGATGAGATGTGATAGAGAGAGACCTGCGCACACACACAGATATGTGTGTTGTGTATGTGTGATAAATGAAACCATAGTCAATGACTAGGGTGATATACTCCATTTGGTCAAAGAGCCACAACGGCTTCAAAGCCCACCAAGTAACAAGGCCAAGGCCCAAAGGCGAAGCTGAAGCCCATAAGCAAGAAACCTCAAAATAATAACCACAAGCCAAAAATATAACACACAACGGCTTCAAAGCCCACCAAGTAACAAGGCCAATGCCCAAAGGCGAAGCTGAAGCCCATAAGCAAGAAACCTGAAAATAATAACCACAAGCCAAAAATATAACACAATAACAAAGTTAAGTGCACCCTTTGGTAGATTGACAAACCAACACCCTTCCTCAATCTGACAAAGGAGAGAGCACAAAGTTAAACACCAAACATGTTTACCAGCCTAAGCTGCTTGCATAATTTCAGGTGTTGATGAATACCATGAGCCTTAGTAAAGATGTCAGCAGTTTGATCAAGGGAGGCAACCTTGATGGTGTTGATGACACCATCCTGAACTTTTTCCCTTATTAAATGAACATCAACCTCAAAATATTTAGTCCTCTCATGAAAGACAGGATTGGCAGCAATCTGAATGGCAGAACTGCTATCACAATAAAGATCAACAGAAAACAAGGATTTAATCCTTAGATCACTCAACAAGTTAGTGATCCAAATAACCTCACAAGTGGCACTTGCCATACACCTATACTCAGCCTCAGCTGAGGATCTGGATACTGTGGGTTGCTTCTTGCTCTTCCAAGAGACAAGAGACCTTCCAAGAAAAACACAGTATCCAGACATAGACTTCCTGGTTTAAGCCATTTGGCCCAATCAGTATCAGTGAAACAAGACACCTTTAAAGAGGTATCCTTATAGAACTGAATACCAGTACCACCAGGAGAGTTCTTGAGGTATCTAATAACCCTTAAGGCTATTTTAAGATGAGACTGAAGGGGTGCATGCATGTGTTGGCTAAGGCAATGAACAGCATAAGATATATCAGGTCTGGTATGGGTTAAGTAAATAAGTCTCCCAAGTAATCTTTTTTACTCAAAAACATTTAACAGAAATTTATCATTTATCATCCTTGCTTTCATCAACAGCCAAAACACAATTTTCAGGTAAAGGGGTTGCTACAGGTTTAGCTGCAAGCAAACCAAACTCATGTATGAGCTCTAGACAATACTTCCTTTGGGTCATGCAGATCCCATTGGAGTTTTCAAGAACCTCAATACCTAAGAAATACCTCATAATTCCAAGGTCTTTAATCATGAATTTGGTTTTTAGAAAGCATTTAAATGATTCAATGTCCTCAATGCAGTTACCAGTAATGATAAAATCATCAACATAAACAAGAAGAGCAATAAACATGTTACCATTCTGTTTAGTGTAAAGAGAGTAATCAAATTTACTTTGGCAAAAGCCATGCTCAACCAAGACAGTGGTAAGTTTTGCATTCCACTGCCTTGGGGTTTGCTTGAGACCATACAAAGCTTTATTAAGCTTACACAGCTTACCTTTATCCTTGCAATTGAACCCCAAAGGAAGAGTCATGTAAATGTCCTCATCAAGATCACCATACAAGAAAGCATTGTTAACATCAAGTTGAAAAAGAGGCCAATCATTAGAGACAACAATACTGACACACCTAACAGTAACCATTTTGACAACAGGACTGAAAGTCTCATCAAAATCAATGCCTTCCCTTTGACTATAACCTTTGACAACAACCCTAGCTTTAAATTTGTCAACAAGACCAGAAGACTTTTATTTAATCTTATAGATCCATTTATTGTTAATGGCCTTTCTATTAGCAGGTAAATCACATAAGGTCCAAGTATTATTCCTTAAAAGGGCTTCAATTTCATTGTTCATAGCCTCAACCCACCTACTATCTTTCACAGCTTCATAGTAGGTGGATGGTTCAACAGATTTGTTAAGAGTGGTAGAAAAAAAAAGTTGGTGGTATTCAACTTAGAATAATTAACATGCTTCTCAATACCATACTTGAGTTTACTATCAAGAATAAAATCATTAAGCTTAGCAGGCAGCTTAGTGGGTCTACTAGACTTTCTAACAGGTTGATCCTCTTCTATAGACTGGTCCCCACTATGATCAATGAAATAATTAGAAGAATTTTCATTTTCAAAGTTGCCCTCAGAGCAGGTTTGCACATTTTCACCTATGGTGGTTGCAGGGTTCTCCTCTTGATGATCCTCAGGGGCATCATCAGTAGTAGGGTGAACCCTACCATCCAAACCAGGTGATGCTCTCTCATCATCATTGGGACTTGTATTTGTTTGGTTATCAAAAAATGTTAAGAGATCAACATCATTTGTAACAACTACATCAGTTGAGTCCTTTTCACTATTGTTTTTCATTTTGAAAGGAAAAACAGTTTCATAGAATTTCACATCCCTAGAGAAAATAGTTCTTTTATTATCCAAGCTAAACAGTTTATAAGACTTTTTAACAGAAGAATAACCAATGAGAACACATTTCTCAGACCTAGGTGTGAGTTTGTCACGGTTATTCAGACAAGTAGAAAAACACAGACATCCAAAACATTTCAAATGAGAGAGATTTGGTTTTTTGCTAAAAAGCAATTCATAGGGGACCTACCATTTAAGACAGAAGAGGGGAGCCTGTTGATCAAATAAACAGCAGTTAAAATACATTCAGCAATTGATAGGAATCCCACCCTGAAACATAAGACTCCTAGCAACATTTAGCAGGTGTCTATGTTTCTTTTCAGCAATCCTATTTTGCTGAGGGGTATGAGCACAAGAGGTCTGATGGATGATACCCAAAGAAGAGAGCATAGTGTGTACTTTGTTATTGACAAATTCAGTCACATTATCAGATCTGAAAATTTTAACCTTGGAATCAAACTGATTTTTAACAAGATTAATAAATTGAGTTAACCATTCAAACACTTCATCCTTAGATTTCAAAAGGTAAGTCCACACAGCTCTAGAGTAATCATCCACAATAGTAAGGAAGTATCTATACCCTTCCTTACTAGGAACCTTGTAAGGGCCCCACAAGTCCAAGTCAACAAGATCACCAAGTTTACTGGACTTGTGATCACTCAAGGGAAAGGGTTCCCTTGTTTGTTTAGCCCTGTGACAAGTTTCACAAACAGATATGGAGGTGTTTTTAGAAAGTTTGAGGTCAATTTTGAGGGCATTGAGAACTTGGTCAGAGGGATGACCAAGTCTACAATGCCAGATATCCTTAGAGGTATTAAAGGTCATATCAGTATTAACAGTACCAAGGCTTTTAGTCTTAAGGTCATCAAACAAGTAGAGCCCCCCAGATTCACTACCAGTCCCTAGAGTAGTCCCCTTGGCCAAGTCCTGAATGTAACATTTATCCTCATCAAAACCAACAAACAATTTACTATCCTTAATAAGTTTGTTAACAGACATCAAGCTAACACAATAACCAGGAACAACCAACACATCATGAAGAACAACATTGTTAGAAAGTTTGAGGTCACCAATGTGACTTATATTGGCAACAGTGCCATTGGGGTGACCAACAGAGATGTTGAGGTTGGAAATATCAACAACGTTGAACATACCCACTATGGAAGTGGTAAGATGTTGGTTAGCCCCAGAATCAATAATCCAGCCAAAAGTAATAGTTTTAACAAGAAATTTAGAGTTCCCATAAAAGAACTTAGAAAAATTCACATTGAACCAAACATTAGCATTAAAGAAGGAGATTCTACCTGCCATGTTGGACTGAATGTTTCTAGAGGAATCATTGATCAAGTTGAGAAGCTTCTGCATTTGTTCAGTGGTGAAAGATTTTGGAGAATTACAAGTGGAAGCTTGTTTTTCTCCAGTTTTGATATCACAATTTGCATTAAAGTTGGGTTTAAAAACAGTTTGCCTTTGATTATTACCCCCCTTTTTTACATAACCAGCAGGATAACCAATCAATTCAGAACATTTATCCACAGTATGACCAATTTGATTGCAATGTGTGCACAAAAGATTAGGGTTAGGACCCCTAAAGTTTTTAGACCCATTGCCCTTATTAGGGGTTCTATTAGAAACATTGGAAGTGTTTCTCCTATTTTGATTAAAGGTCTTAGCAGCAAAGGAAGTAGCATTCAATTTTGCCTCTGCATGATCAGAGTTGTCAGGAACACCCCTATGGGATTCCTCTCTAGATACAGTGGCATAAGTTTCCTTAACATCAGGGAGTGGATCCCTGGTGAGAAGAGCAGTCCTAACAGGCTGATAACAGTCATCAAATTCCATAAGAAACTGCATAAGCCTCATGATTTGCTGATGCAAAGCTAATTCAGTGCTAGTAAAACAAGAACATTTAACAGCACAAACACATTTAGGAATCTTAGAAACAACATCAAACTTCCTCCATAGAGAGTTTAAACTATGATAATAATCAGATATAGAACTACCCCCTTGTTTAACAGACCCAATCTTTTGAAGCAAATTATAAACAATGGAACCATCAACTTTGTCATAAGTTTCATTAAGCTCTTTCCAGACATTAGCAGCATTTTCAGAATAAACAAGACCCATATAAACATCACTAGAAACCACATTCATAATCCAAGTAAGAACCATAGCATTGCATCTATCCCATTGATCTATCCTATTGAGCACACAACACTTCATCAGTATAAGACTCTCTTAAGCAAGACCCATCAACAAAAGCAAATTTGTTCCTAGCTTGTAAAGTAAGTCTCATAGTATTGTTCCACATCCTATAGTTCTTAGTTCCCAACAGCTTGAAAGGGACAAGGACAAAGCTGCTATTATCACTATTATGAATGTGAAGTGGGTTTCCAGCATCCAAATTGCTGATGAGAGCAACAGGATTGGTGGTGGTCTCAGGGAAGCCCCCACCACCATTGAGTGGTGGAGGAGGAGGAGCGCCACTAGCACTCATAACTCACACACAGAGAGAGCAAACCAAACAGAAAGCAATAAGCAAACCAAGAGCAAGGAAACACCCAAATCAATAAGCAGAAAGCAAACCAAACAGATAAACCAAGGCAGGTAAAAAAGAGCAGATAGAACAAGACAAATATAACCACAATAAACACTCAGAAAGTGAGCACCAGAAATGTCAAGCTGTGGACTGGAATTGACCAGAGCAGGTATCCACACCAGTCAAGGCTGGAGGGTCAAGATGTTAACCGAATCTGTTTGCACCCACACACAAGACAACAGTGAACCACAATAGTAACCAAGAAGGAGGCAATAAAGAAGAATGAAAGAAGACTTACAGCGGAAACAGCAAAAAAGACACCCAATCTCTAGATTCACTTAGTCTAGAGGATGGGTGAACCACCAATCAGAAACCCCCAAAAAAGTAATAAGTTAGGGTTAGCAAACCCTAGCAAATGTACCTGTGTAAATTAGCAAAAAAAATGGTAACGGCACCACCAAGGTGATACCATGATACCAATAATAGAGAAAACCCCCATAAATTAAATTAGGGTTTCAAGAAACCCTAATCCAATCTTCAAGATTTTTAACGGCACCACCGAATAAATCAACGACAACACCTATTAAAGCTTCCTGGGCACCACAGAATCAAAACCCCCAAAAAATAAATTAGGGTTTGTGAAAACCCTAATAATATTTTCCAAGAAAACTAACGGCACCACCAAAACAAGCTTCCAAAAACGACGAGAGAGCAAGAATCACCACCCAAAGTATAAAAAACCCTAAAAATTAGTTAGGGTTTCGAAAAATAAAAAAATTGATTATAATAAAAAAAACCGAGAGAGCTTCGATGGCCGAAAGATCTATAACCAGAGCTCTGATACCATGTTAATAAACATAATATCACAGACAAGACAGATCTTTACACCCAACCAACCACCCCTTGGTGTAATTTATTATAAACCAAGGTTTAAAATAGAAAGATAAAGATTAGTCCCCAAACGGGTGCTAATCGAACGATTACAATAGAAATGGTGAGAACGTCCCAACTAGGTTGATCCGCTCTCCCTCACAATACAAGAGATCACTCAAACACTCAGCTATACAAGATGAACATCAAACTCCCAGGTCAAACCTCCATGGATGAGATGAGAGAGAGAGAACTGCGCACACACAGATATGTGAACAGATATGTGTGTTGTGTATGTGTGATAAATGAAATCCTAGTCAATGACTAGGTTGATATACTCCATTTGGTCAAAGAGCCACAACGGCTTCAAAGCCCACCAAGTAACAAGGCCAAGGCCCAAAGGCGAAGCTGAAGCCCATAAGCAAGAAACCTGAAAATAATAACCACAAGCCAAAAATATAACACAATATAAAAGTTAAGTGCACCCTTTGGTAGATTGACAAACCAACAGAACCCGGTCATGTTGACTATATTTGTAGGACTGAAATCTAGACCACCATATACACACAGACAAGACGTTGTGCTACAACCGCAAAAAACGCCACCCGGATTACTAAACGTCAGTATGGTTATAACACTACGGGCATCAACTCTGTGTGACACCTATAAGAAGTAAATAGACTTCTAGTGATTAACTTTTAGTGATTATTTTAGTGACCTACTCTTTTTCTACTCTTTTTCTTTTAGGAGTTCATAAAAATAACTTTTACTTTTAGCGACGTTTTTAGCAAGAATTGACGAAATTATTAGTGCTAGCGCCTAGCTCAACTGTGTTCCCACTTACTACGTATTACTTACGAGAATCGACAAGAATATACTCTTAATGCCTCCCACTTGTTACTTAATATTTTTACATTTAAGTGATTAAGCAAATGTTATAAATTTTATAATGCGACAAGTTGGTGCGTCAGTGTCTCTAATGTCTAAAGTGACACACACCTGTTGGCACCGGTCTAAGGTGTACTTTAACTTATAGTTAAAGTCACGACCTTATAGTTTAAGGCTATTCACCTTTCGCCAGTGAGCATGCAGAATGTCAGCAAATAAAAAAAAGAACTTGTTACACAATCGATGGAAGAGTGACTCAAAGAGACAATAGCATAAGAAAAAATAAACAGAGATAACACAACATTTTTATCCAAGTGCATTTAGCAAAATAAGTAAGACATTCTAGTTAATGTCATGTTTGATTACCTTTGTATTTGTAGCATCCTTGATAGCAGTATCAACAAGTTTACATGAATCGTTGAATGTAACAGCCCTTTCAAATTCCAAATCATCATTATTCTTATTATGATCAGTCATGGATAAATCCATTTACGACAAATGATAAAGACGTTGATGCGTATCAAGACAGAGCAAACAATCTACTACTGTAGTAACTTGTACGATAATTACAAGGATGGTTTGGGGAAGAAATAAATAAAAGAGTATGGTAAAAACTAAAAATAAATACTGTATATTGAAGTTTATATGCGGTTAAAAAAAGGTGTCAACTTTGTAAGCAGCCATGTGGACTTAATGTGTTGGCTGGCTTGTTTCATGTCATGTTTCAAGGCTTCCACGCGTACTTCTGTCGTGTCATTGTTCCTAAGAGAGGAAGGTGTCACAACGAGGGGTATCTCGTCGCGCTGACGTGGCCCCTCGTCGTGGCTCGTCGAGCCTAGTCGCTACACCCACCCCTATTTTGTCGAGAGGATTTCACATTTGCGAAATGTTGACGACGAGATAAAGTCAAAAAAACTAGCCGTTACCCATGTAACGGTAATATTTCTAATAAATATATATATATATATATTTTTATACAACTAATATATATATCACATCTTCTTCGTCATTTTAACACACAATTTCTTCTAAAATTTCTCTAAATCACTAAAAGAAAATGTCTAACTTACCTAATGATCAATACCCACAACTCAACTTCACCGGGCTTATCAACACTAGCAACCCTTCGACACCATCGTCAACCCCGTCTACACCAAACTCACAAACCTCCGTATCAACGTCTCCCGGCTTCGCACAATTTCAATCCGGCACCCCACAATTTCAATCCGGCTTCTCTCAATTTCCATCCGGCCCTTAATTTCCATCCAGCTATCAATTTCCATCCGGCTCTCAACTTCATCCACTACTACACAACAGGGCTAATGTTACGGTAGGAATCCGTTGCAATTCCGTTACAAATGGCCATTTGCAACGGATTTACAACGGATTCCTACCGTAGCGTTAATGCTCCATGGAAATTTAAATTGCTACGGATTTCCAACGGAGTCAAATAAATTGCAATGGATTTCCAACCTAGAAAAATCAGTTCTAAATTATCAACCGTTTTTGCAACGGATAGTATTCCAACAGATTTTCTACGATTTTGTTACGGTAGATAATGCAGGGAAATTGTACGAGATTGCAACTGAATATATTTGCTGCGATATCAATTTGCAATGGATCTGCAATGGCATAAAGTAGCAATGGATTTTTGCAACGGTATGTTATTCAAACGGATATGAAACGGTTTAAAATATTGACGAGTTTTCAACGGAATGTCACGGGAATGATTTTCGTTACAATTCAATTACAAAAAACACACTTTTATAATTTAATAAAAAACATTTAGCTCTTTTTCCGTACTATACAAATATCTAAAACTAAAAACTCTGCACGCACAATTAAAACTCAAATTAATGATTAGACAAACATCGAAATATCCCATTACATAATCAAATCATACAATCAAACCATACAAAACATGCCATTTCTATGCCCAAAGTGTTACACACGAAGTGTAACAAACTAAATCATGCCGAATGCAACACTTTTTAACAAAATGTGTAATCTACCAAGTTTTACCAAATTCGTCGTACTACTTCAAAATAAAATGTGTATGCACGAGGTGTACCTTAGTCAACAATGTTATGCAAAGCATCTCCTTTAGTTGTGCCAATGCCTTGGCGAGCTTGTCATTTGTAGATAGGGGTGTCAAAAAAGTTGACCCGACCCGAAACCGAACCTGAATAATCATATTGGGGTCAGGTCACTCGGGTCCAAAAATGTATTGGGGTCAATTCGGGTTGACCCGAATTGACCCGAGTTCTAATTAGGCTCGGGTTCGGGTTATATATTTTTACCTATGACCCGACCCGACTTGACCCGAACCCGACCAACCCGACTTGACCCGACTAAAATTACACTTTTTACATTGTATTAGTACTTAATTGAGCCACTTTTTACACATTTTCCTTAAACTCGGGTTGACCCGAACCTGAGTTGACCCGACCTGAGTTGACCCGACCTGAGTTGAACCGGCCCGAATTGACCCGAACCCGAGTGACCCGAGTTCTAATTAGGCTCAGTTTCGGGTATGATTTTTTGCTCTCAACCCGACTTGACCCGACCCGAGTTGACCCGAACCCGACCGGGTCAACCCGAATCACACCCCTATAAGTAGAGGTGGTATTAAAATACATGAATTTGTATGCACTTACTGCATTATGATATCCGGTTTTGTTTCAAATTTATTAACGAATTTGCAATGGATTTGCAATGGATTTGCAACGGACAACTAAAAGTAAACCGAAATTAAATTATTATAGTCAAATTCATTCACGATTTTGCAATGGATTTGCAACGAACAATAAAACATAAATTGATATTAAATAATTATAATTATTTCGTTGCAAATCCGTAACATATATTAAAAATTTGCAACGGATTTGCAATGGAAGCTAATAATATTTTATTTTTTAAAACTCCGTTGCAAATCCGTAACAAATTTCAAATAAGTTTAACGGATTTTCAACGGAAAATTCTAAAATAAATATAAAACAAATTATTTTAATTTTTGCAACGGATTTGCAACAGTATTCTGAACCATTGCTAATCCGTTGCAAATATGTTGCAACCCCGTTGCAAATTTGCTACGGAAAATTTCCGTTGCAAATATTTGGAGCATTTGCCCTGTTGTGTAGTAGTGATCCGGGTCTCAATTTCCATCCGGCTCCCAATTCTCGTACCCTCCTATTCCTACAAACTATTTCCCTCAAATGACCCCCGAACAAATTTACCACCAACAACAGTACTACCTTCAACAAGCACAATTTCAAAGTCAGTTTCAGAGCCAACAAAATGTTCCCGAAACACAATTCAAAGTTCCGGCCTCACGAACACCAACCAAAAAGGCAAAACCAAAAAGATCACAAGTTGTTGATTTAGATGCCGATGAGGATGACATCGAATTTGTTGAAGCTCCGACTCAGGCACCGGTACGTTGGAATAATGAAAAAGAAGAATTACTAGCCAGATGTTGGTTTGCTGTTTCTGAAAATGTCGATATTGGGAGCGACCAAAATGAGGATTATTTCTGGAATAATATTGTTCGCGATTTCAACAGTCAAACAACCGGTATGCACCGTACAAAAAACATGATTACCGGAAAATGGGGTCCGATGCATCCGGATTGCCAAAAGTTTCAAACGATGTACGCAGGAGTAGACCGTAGGAGTGTGATGAATGATTAGAATGTTTACGAAGCTGCAAAAGATGAATTTCAAGCAACTTTTAATGGAAAAAGATTTATTTATAGTCACGCGTGGAAGATCCTCAAAGAACACCCGAAGTTTGCAGGTGAAAAAGCTGTTCATGCGGATGATCACACCAAAATATTCAACGTCCTCGACCCACTGTAAAATCTCGACCCTCTAAGAAGTCAAAATCTGAGTCAAGTGAGGGCACCGGAGGATCGTCGGGGTCATCAACGGTAGAACTGTCAAATGCAATGCATAAAAAATTTATCAAGCAACAGACACTCGCAGACAGGCAGATCGAGTTGACCGACTTCAATTTTCTCGCACTTGATTACGAGACAATGTCAGAACCGAAGAGGACGTACGTGCGTCAAAAACAAGAGCAAATCATGGCCCGATACCCTCACCCCGAGGAGTAGTTTATTTTAAATTTTCGTATTTTTTTTTCTTATCGTTTTTTTTTTCATATCGTAATTTTTTTAAAACCGTATTTGTAATTTTTAATTCCGTATTTGTAATGTTTTATTTGAGTGAAATAAATTTTAGTTTGTGTGAAAATGAAAAAAGAAAAAATAAAAGATAGTGGTGGGGCCCAAATGAAGAGGGGTTGGGTGTGTTGTGAGTGAAGGGGTATTTTTGTTAGTTGTGTTGGTATGATGTGGCGTTTAGTTGGCAGGTGACTAGGCAAAATTTTAAGGGGTATCCTAGTTGTGATACCTTCCTCTCTAAGGTAATCAGACATCGTAATTACGGATATTTTAGAACTATTTTAAAACTAGAGTTTTAATTGATTCGATCAAATCATTAATTTACTGGGTTAATAATTCAAACCGGCTATTCTAGATATTAGAACTATAAATTGTGAGCTACGCTTTTGAGTTGGACCCTTGCCGGGCCTCCATATATTAGTACGGTAGCGTTATTTTCGCCGGTTGTGCTTTCACCTGACTTAGTGCTATGGTGAAAGCACAACGAGTGAAAATAACGCTACTGTACTAATATGTGGAGGCCTGGTACGGGTCCAACTAAAAAACGTAGCTCACCATTTATAGTTCTAAATAAGTATCTTCATTATTTTCAATATCTTAAATTTGTGTTTTGTTTTAAAAAATGTTTATATAATTCCTCTTTATACTCGATCCTTGGGTTCGGCGACATCTTCCTCTTGCTAGATGGGAGAAAAGAAAAGGAAGCATGATAACTGGTTCAGAATAAATAGTCAGGCTTCTCAGTCGTGCCTCACATCCAATATTCGGTCTGTGTTCTGTGAGTCTTTGAAGAGCTTTATATATAGGAGACACGTTGTGCCATCAAAAGTCGGATCGAAAAACAAGGATCGGTTGATTCTGGTGACTCATGATGATTGTAGCGCATGAAAGAACTTCACAATATTTATAATCCAATTTGGCTCTCACACCAAAATGATGACCTGCCTTTGTTACAATTGGAATATATGGGAGTGGTTTGCACTCCGAGCTGTTACATTACAGGTAAACGGGAAATAAACTTATTTTCAAAAAAAACTACAGTTTGTTTTAGACACTGATTACGTGTGGAAATGCAAGCATTTTTTGCTAGCTCTAATTGTACGCTTTACAAATCCACCGGTAGAGTATGATTTATAAATTCGTAAATGGGAGGATTAATGCAGGCACACATATCCATATTGTAAAATCCATGATTTTACCATAAGAATAATGTAATAAAAATCTACTCAACGATCCTAGATCATTTCTCAACCTAGTAATACTAATCGAGTTTCGAAGACGAAGCTCAAGATGGTATGTGGATGGTGTAAAACCCGAGATTTTTCATTCATTAAATAATAATGAAGTATGGTTCAAACCCCTTTTTGAACAATACAAAAATTATCGGATTGGAGAAGTCGACAAAAGTCATGCAAACCGTGTACCGACAATTTAATAATTTAAGTACATAAATTATTGTCAAGAGATATTTGATAAACGATTTGTTTTAAATTGTTTAATATTTCATTTATCTACGGAGAGATTTAATGAGAAGTATCTTCACTAAAACGATACTTATTCTTGTTAAAACGATATATGATAAATAATCGTTGTTTAAACGAACGCACACATTATTTATATTATAAGACATATAAATAATACATTTTATTGGAAAAATGATTTTAAATACAATGGCGCAATTCTCGTGTCTTGAATCGTCCGTTAAGTCGTCTGAATGAGTCCAGAACCGTTTATTATTAAACACATGATAAAATGTTACACTTTAGGCCCTTGTAAAATAATTGCAACCCATGCCCCTCAACTATTCTAAACCTTGCATATTGACTTTTATAACTTTGAAGGGTATAAATAGGGAAATTAGGGTTTTATCCTCACATAACCCTAACCCCAGCCTCCATTTTACACACACACACACAACAATGGCATAAACCACAAATCCGGCCGCCACAAAAACATGTCGCCGCCAACTTCATCTTTATAAGATCTAGTAGATATATGGCGTGCACCACTATGGTGACCAAAACCCTACAGCCGCCACCCATTTGATGGTGTTTGTCTCGGATCCAAGCCCTAGCCGCCACCCTTTTGGCTAATACCACCACCATTTCGTGGCTCCTAATCATGTAGCCGCCACCCTCATTCTTTTTTTATAGATCTAATGGATCTATGCATGCACTATGAAATCCACCATCATTTCGTGGCCCCTAGCCACTAGCCGTGGCATCAACATCACCAAATCACCATTTTCATTATTTATACAAGCTCGAATCCTATCATAACTTATTCGTCTATAATCATCACAACCAATAGCGATGTTCATCTACCCATTTGGAGCCTTGAAGAAGGAGATGCATACACTTCGTGGGGCTGAAGTTGAGGGCCATGTTGAATGGCTAATACATGTCTAGATCTTATTTAGATCTATGATTATACGGGTCTAACTAAGAAGATCTAATTGGTGTATCCATCCTTTCGTTTCTAGATCTCGGATCTAAGGTCTACCCCACTTTTCTCTTGACTTTGAACTCTTCATTTTATTTCTTATATTAACTAGATCTCATATATTTTAAAAATATATATATATATATAAAATAAATAATGAGTATTTGGACATTGTATATGAGTTGTTGACACTAAAATGAAGCTAAACAAGCCCAAGTAACGATTTGATTCACAACAATTTATGAACCGTAACAAAAACAGATTGCATGTAAAACTCAGTAGGTTTGGGATACTAAAAACTTACACATTAATATAGATAATTGTTTTGTGATTAATTCCCCGGGTGGCTCGTCTCGTGACGAATTTTAGATAGTAAGATATGACCAAAATAGTGAAAACTAGTCAGATCTGAACATACTGTTTTGATGGACTGTTTTCTCGTAAATTTATATACTGACCTACGAATATGTAAAACCAAAAGTTGTAGATAAAATCATGAAGAACTAGAATTAATTGGATGATTTACCAATTCCTTACGGTTTTTAAATGGTGACCAAAATAGTGAAAACTAGTCAGATCTGAACATACTGTCTTTATGGACTGTTTTCTCATATAAGAACTAAGAATCATTGAAAAAGGAAAAACTGTGGGTTGTAGATAAAATCATGAACAAGTAGAACCAATTGGATGATTTACCAGTTCCTTACGATTTCGAAATGGCGACCAAAATGGTGAAAACGAGTTTGGCTGCCCAAAAACAGCCAACTCTTATAAGTTAGGAAATGGGTTAATTAGCTATGAAAAGTATAAATTTGGGGTAATTAGACTTATAATAAGTATAGTACATGAGTTAATGATGGTTTTGGTAAAAATAACACACTTAGATGATTTACGGTTCAAGAGATATGAACAAATTAGCGGGACATGTCGGGAAAATTATAATAAACGGATTATAACTCATTAACGTAAAATATGATAATTTTTATATAAACCAACGTGGTAGGATCCACTTGTCGGGGATCTTGGACTTATTTATATACTGATGACTAGATGACCCGAGACCCGACCAACGTGAAATATTAAGTGTATGTGGTTGTGATGTGTTTTAAAACCCAAAAACTATACAAAGTGAACTTGGGCCACAAAAGCCCAACTTACACTTGTAATGGCCATTGGGCCATTAGTGGACCTAAGATGTATAACCATTTTAGAGTAATATACTAAATTTAGAATGGACTTAAGTCAAATACTTGGGTAGTGGACCACTATTGGGCTTAAGATGGGCTAAAAGTGTCAACTTGGATTTTTCACTTAAAATGACTAAGTGTTCACCTAAAAAGTTTTATAAATAATCATAAAACTTATTCAATGTCCAAGAACTTATTAAAACATACTTATTACATGTATGTCCTTTGTACTATCTATTAAGACTTTACTATTTGATTAGGCATAACTTTGGCGTGAGCTTTATTTGGATATTCATATTAAACAGCTATTGCCTACTCCAGGTGAGTTTACAGTCCCATATAAACTCGTGATAAATCATTCCATTTTGGGAAGAAAAATATGCAAACATATAATGGATATAACCGGATTGTATAAACTTGTCTATGATTGTTTATTATTGAAACTGTTAAATTGTTGTAAATTGCCCAAATGTTATAAATAGATCTATTAGGGATTAACCATCCCCGTCTGTATGAGTCATGCTCACTGTGCCTTGGCCGGGACAACAGACGTATACCATGTTGGAACAGGATGGGTGTCTCTTAGTGAGACACTACGTCCTCATCTGTTGAGGACTATGGAGGTAAAGCTTCAGTTTCTAATAATAATAAACAAATGTTATTTACATTTTTGTGAGAATGCTTTGTGCATTGTCACTTCTTTGCTTAATGCATGTCCAAACTAATAAACTGTTAAAGTCTGTAACACCAACTTTATGTTGACCCCCTTTAGTATGTTTTGCACAGGTTATTTAGCAAGATTATCTGAGCATGGATTGAGCATCATTTAGGAGCATAAAAATGACGGGGGATTATCTTTTACTAGGATATTCATAACAAATGTTATTCAACGATTTAAACGATTGTACCAATTCAATGTTTACATCAATTGTATTTCAAAAATCATATAATTATGATCTGTGCTTTGTAAGCTATTTGCTCATCGATCCACCACTGTGATACCCGCTTTATGGGGGTGTTACAGAGAATGGTATCAGAGCTTTAGTTATAGTGAACCAGATTAATTTTTAAATAAAATAAGAATAAAAATATTTTTCTTTTATTTAAAACTGGACTATAACTTTATAAAAATCTTTTGGGGATTTTTTTGGGACATACTTAGAAAGCATATAGCATAGAGAGCATGCATAACTATATGATTTAAGTGCGCATTCATTATTCTATGCATTCGTAATTGTTGATTGTATTAGATGCTAACTTGTACGTATTTACGTAATATAACTATTTAATATTTATTATAGAAATATTAAATACTCAAGATACTTAATACAACAAATAAACATGTCATGTTAGTAGGGAGCTTTATACTAAAGATGTTCCATCTCGATATTACGTTTCGACTGGGTGGTTGGGTTTACGATTTAAAGTGCCTTCGCTCCTCAAACGTTTATAGAATGGCTTCTGAAGTATGATGGCCCGAACAATGCATTATAACCACGAACAATCTAATACATAACAGACATATGAAAATATTTAAATGGAAATTTAAATTAAAACTTTGGGAACATTAGAAATCTAACAGAATCCATTAGAAAATCTAAGAAGATTTTTTTTTAAGTCTCAAAAAAATCTAAATAGATCTATTTATTTTACTTAATCTTTGAAAATCTAAATTGGCTTTTTCTAAAAATCTAACTGAATAATATGCGTCTTACAAAACCTTGGGGGAGATCTAAACTAGATTTTTATAAATCTTTAGTAAACCTAATTAGATTTTATAAATGTTGAAAAATTGATGTAGACTAAAAAACAAAGTAACAAAGATAAGTAATTGGATCTGTTGATTCAATAAGAAAACTAAATAAAAGATATCAACCAGTTTATTCTTGTTCCCCATCATTAATGATGGGGAACAAATTTTGTTGTTTCAAACTACATCAGTAATCAACAGATTCAATTGGTCTTTTAATCTGGTTGATTCAACGAATACCGATTATTAGGTTGAAAATCAAACAATAAACCCTAATCTTGGTTTATGTCAATTAACAAGACATTTTTTTATTAAACACTCAATATCCAATACAATGAACAAATTCCTAATTTTATAGGAAAACTAAACTTGGGAAAAAAGAAAACAATATTCTTCCCAAAAAACACAAAATAAGAAAATTAATTAAAAGATACCACAAAATAAGAAAACTAAATAAAAGATATCAACCAGTTTATTCTTGTTCCCCATCAAAAATCTAATAAAATGTTGGGGAAAAACTTAAAAATTAGATTTTATAAATTTTTCTTTGGAGATCTAGACTTAATCATTAAGAACCAGTAATAAGCTTGTTAGGTTTCATCAACTTCACACCTAGATAAATGGTTAAGTATTATTAATGGACTAGTTAAGCACAAGAAACAGTAACCCAAAACTTGAATAGGCCCTATAGGCCCAATACCATATAGCCAAGTCATTAACTAAGCATATTAGGCCCATTTTGTCTTCCGGCTCATTAGAGGCGGTGGCGTGAACCTGATTTTTGACAAGGGTCGGCACTTAGAAAAAGCCCATGCCTAGTAAGACCACTTATCAAACCTTGAATTATTAATGGACTAAAATAGGCCCATTAGGAAGACCATTAGGCCCATTTATTGTCTTATATACCTATGTAGTAAAACTCTAACATTGATGGATCTAAAACTGTAATTAGGCTCATTAAGAAGTCCTTAGCTCAAAAATTGTTAATGGATCTTGTAAGCTTAATAAGGGTTTGGGAAGCCCATTAACTCTTTTGGCACATTTAATAAGCCCACTTAGTGATGTCATACTTGAATAAAGTTTTTATACCAGAAATAATTTGTAAAAACTTTTAGACTAAGAATGTTAGTTTATAAGACTTACGGATTAAAACTTTGACATTTAAAACTGATCTTGATAAAACAGAAATTACAAGGACTAATATTGTAAAAATTTGAAAGTGTAGAGATCAATAAATGCCATTCGTGACTTATTAGACCTTAAGAACCACTTTGTAAATTCTTGAAAGATTAAACCGTCATTTTATGACTCTAAGGACTAATGATGTAATTAGCCAAAAAAAACATTTAGAAGCCCTAAGGATTAGTTCGCCACTTATTGGAAGTTATAAAACCTAATGTTAAATAGAGGGACTATTTTCACCATCTCCCGAAAATACAAGAAACCCTAAAGACTAAAGCTGTTAAGAACCGGAAAGTGTACATTTGGTAAAATATAGAGGGACTTGTTTTGCAAATAACCAAAAATTTAGCAAACCCTAAAGTCTTTTATTTCATTTAGTAAATTAAAAACTTGAGTGAATCCAAAAATTTTAAAAGGACTAGAACCGTCACTTTATCAAACTAGTAATCGAAAAGGTTAATCCTTAACTTGTGGAAATTTAGGGACATGAATTAAATTTAATAACCTACTATTATTTTTATCAACTTTTCATATAAGCTATATGAAACTTAAGATACATAGATTACAAAAGTAAAATACCACACTATAAGTGAAATACTTTTACTTAAGCGATATTATTAATAACAAATCTAAAACGGAAGATATCAATACTTGTACAACTATATGTCTAACTAAAATACGGTAACATAAATGAACTGCCTAAAAACAAGTGGATATCGTAATAAAATCCAAACAAATTCTAAAAATCTTATACTAAGATTTTCACTTTCTTCGTGATTACTTGATACGTCTGTTTAAGCTTTACGCTGCTTGTTACCTGTACTATTTGATAACTATTATAACTTGCCTAATATCATGAAGTGTTTTTCCTACTTGAGCATACTATCTTTACATAGTTATTCGATGAATAGGAACTGGTTAGTCTATTCTAACCACTAGGATAACTGACATGCCACTTATTGAAAACGAACTTACAACAAACATACAAATTGTAATATTTAAAAACAGACTAGGAAGCATTACCTAGCGAACTACATTTCATTAAAGTTTTGAAATTTGTTGTTATGTGTATATATACATATATATATATATATACCTTATTAGAAGGAACTATACGATATAATGCCTATGCTTATGATTGTAATATATTATTATATATTATATTATACATATGAACTCTTTGTTAGATGCGTACTCTCGCGCACGTTATCGCGCGTCAACATGTATTTTCTCTCGTTTATGATTTTGTACGTATATCTACGGAACACGACTTATTAACGACTCATATACGCGTGCTTTTTATAATATCATGTGGTATTATTTGGATAAATTTGCATCTTTAAATGATGCGGTGGGACCCAAAATCAAGGTACTTATGATCCTATATTTTATATATGGGACCTGAGACTCTTGATCTTAAGTTAATTATGATTACGTCTTTAGACGGAATGGGACGTCTAAAGGTGAAATCATAAGCCACCGGACCAGAAGTTTACTTATAAAATTCGTATCACGGTGGAATGGGACGCCCGAAGACGAAAATTATAACTAAACGGGCTGTAAAGTATCTTAATAATATCTATTATCTTAGACGTTATACTTATCCTAAATAATAAGCCTTACCGGGAATATTTAGGTAAGGAGAACTATGAAAACATTATTGAAACGAGTAAGGACGCTTGTTCGTTTGAATAAAGAAATCATAGGTCACCGAATGGAGTTATAAATTTCACCTTACATGGATAAGGACGCTTATCGATGTAAATAGAAATTTATAATCACATGGGCTTAAATGTATTCGACATAACTCATTATTGATATTATTTTATGTATCCAACCATGTAACGTATCCCTCCTTGACACGCGATTTCCTCCAGTAATATCTTATCGTTATTACATCATCATCATCTAGAAACCTAAGAAGACTCGTATTCGTCTCTTTTGGATCATAGCATTGTGCTCTTGATTTTTGGGCTTATCCTTAGCCCAAATGTCATTTCCGCTGCATTCAACCGCGTTAGGGGACGTCCATTTCCGTTGCATTTGATTCCTTTAGAAATGTCCATTATCCGCTGCATTTGAATCTTTTGAGGGTGCCTACTTTCCGCTGCATCTGACCCCTTTCAGGGAGAGTTCTTTTCCGCTGCATTTTGAACCCTTTTCGGGAGTGCCCACTTTCGTTTCATTTGACCCCTTTGGGGTGAGACAGAATAGAGAGCTGGTTCATCTGCAATTGAGAAATGAAACTTCGATCATTCGAGGTGATGATAACACAGACTGTTTGACACTAGACTTAGTGTCATCTCTTGTACCGAAGACCAAAAATACTTGGTAAGAGGATGCCCTATCTTCTTAACCCACATTTCTTAAGTCGACGAGAAAGACAAACCCAAGCAAAAAAGACATGCCCAACTCCCAATGGGTGTATTTTGTAGGGTTATGTTCGTCATCACCCAAAAAGCGTTATTTGATGTCCAAAACTCTTTTGGACAGTCTTTTTCCTCTTCGGATCCAATTAGTTCGACAATACCATCACCCACTAGATTCTGGGAGATGAGAATTCCACTCTTTAGAAGTCAAAATTTATACAAAATTTTGAACCAGTAATAATGAATGCATGACCCTTGTTGCGACACCCTGCAAGGCGCACACTTCTTTATTCGTGGTATCTTCTTTTATTTCCACCATTTGAGGTACTTCTTTTCTGCGCCCCTCTCACTTAGCCTCACGGCAAAGGAAACAGATTCCTTGCAACCTCTTACGCAAACGCCATCAACAACAGTCTTAACCTCCTTGTTGGGTAGAAACTTTAGTACCATTAACTAATGTTTGTACCTCGCTGCCTAGAGGTAAAGATCGTAAGTCTTTTCTTAAAGATGCTAATATAGGAAGGGTTAAAGTTAAACGTGTTTGTTTTACCTTCAACCCCCAATTTTACATCCGCGGGTATGGAGATATAACTTGTATCTCACCCATGAATAGGATGTAGAATTAGTGCGTCCCCGGATTCCCCAGCGGATGAAACAAGTACTATAAACATTTGAAGTACTTCTTCTCCATGCAACTTATGCCCCAGCTCAGCTACAAATGAAGCAGATTCTTTGTAGCTTCCTACCCAAGCAACACCAACAAAAAATCTTAGCCATCTCGCTGAGTGAAGCTTTGGTGTCAAACTAATGTTTGCCTTCCACAGTCTAGAAGTATATCGGGAAACCCTTCGCGTGAAATTTTTGACGCAAGAGCGGTACAAGCCAAAACTATATTTCTAACTTGACATCGCATAACCCTATTAAAGTTTAATAGACTTAAAAATCTCTTGATAAACTAGTAGAAACATTAATGAGCTGTTATCTACGCTAATCAAGACACATTGGGGCCCCAGAGGCACATCTAAGAAAAACCAAGACTTAAGACGAGTTTGTCCTAGTCAACCCAACCTTGTAAACTTAGAACTTAAGTTCACAAGATTACACGTTTAAGGAAAAGTGCCCTCACTTGTTCCTTGAACAAGTAACTTCATCTTTAGCTTCGAGAACGAAACTAAAATAACGGGGTGGTGAAAAACCCCAAAAATTTGGGTTACTACACATGTCAACGACTTCATTAACGTTATCATTCATCGTACTATATTGTATTAAACTACCTTTACAATGTATCATCACAAGACTTACTATGATTTGGCGAATGATTTCTTAAACTTCTAAGTGACTCGTGAATTGTGCATGATAGCTTGAATACAACCCGAAAGCTTATCATGGTAAACAAAAGATCTACTACATCTACTCAAATCTTGCCCAGCAGGTCTGCTAGATAGGGCTGGTACTGGTAGGGCTGGTAAGGCTGTAGGTGCCGACAGGGTACTCTGCAATACCTCTATAAGCCAATCAGGACTCCTTAAGCAAACTGAGTACAATCAGCAACTTAGACCGTAGTCTGCCAACGACTCCTCGAAGGTAGGCGGTCTCTGCTTTCACTCAATCGTGAAAAACAGCTGCAAGATCTAAGAAGGTGGACAAGGACTGCCCTTGTGCAGTAAGAGAGATGTGGGTCTTATGCTGAAGACCCCCCTCCAAGGTGTGATTATGCCGATGGAGGAAGTAGTTCTCCTCCAACAACCACTGAAAGGACTCGTGGCTCAATAACCTCATGCTATCTGGGTATTTACCCATATGGTCCAAGAGAGAGAGTTTATGCGCTCATGCATGGCAGTGTACTCCACCTGGCCTGCTATCAACAGGTTGTGGACGTCCGTCATGTTCTGCTCCTGGCTCATGGTCAGAGCAGCAATCCGAACTTGAACAAGATCAGCATGTCTAGTTCCAGAACCCTCTCCGACTTCAAATATTGGCTTGTAGATTTTCCAAATGAACATCAATCATCATGAGCTTAACCAACTAAAGGTAGTTAACCATACCTCGACTCTTCCAAATTGACAACCTCCTAGAGTGTCATCTCTAAATTCTCATTATTTGTTCTGCGAACATTTACCGCTTTGTCAAATTGACGGCCAAACTTTTCGGATAATTCTGTCCATCCGTGATTGATAGCAGCATCCAAATACTGCTCAAACGGATGTATAGGGCGACCCGAATAAAGATCTCCTTGCATTGCCTTCTGTCCATCCGTTGTGGTAGCATCACTCAGATACTGCCCAATCGGACTTATAGGGCAATCCGAATAACTATCTCCTTACATTGTTGGCACCATTTGTTTCTGAGCATGTCTAAGACGAACCTTTAGATCTATGACATCTATACCCTAACAGATGACAAAGTTTTTGACAGCTTCGAGGACGAAGCTAAAATAACGGGGTGGTGCTGTAAAATCCATGATTTTACCATAAGAATAATGTAATAAAAATCTACTCAACGATCCTAGATCATTTCTCAACCTAGTAATACTAATCGAGTTTCGAAGACGAAGCTCAAGATGGTATGTGGATGGTGTAAAACCCGAGATTTTTCATTCATTAAATAATAATGAAGTATGGTTCAAAACCCTTTTTGAACAATACAAAAATCATCGGATTGGAGAAGTCGACAAAAGTCATGCAAACCGTGTACCGACAATTTAATAATTTAAGTACATAAATTATTGTCAAAAGATATTTGATAAACGATTTGATTTAAATTGTTTAATATTTCATTTATCTACGGAGAGATTTAATGAGAAGTATCTTCACTAAAATGATACTTATTCTTGTTAAAACGATATATGATAAATAATCGTTGTTTAAACGAACGCACACATTATTTATATTATAAGACATATAAATAATACATTTTATTGGAAAAATGATTTTAAAAACAATGGCGCAATTCTCGTGTCTTGAATCGTCCGTTAAGTCATCCGAATGAGTCCCGAACCGTTTATTATTAAACACATGATAAAATGTTACACTTTAGGCCCTTGTAAAATAATTGCAACCCATGCCCCTCAACTATTCTAAACCTTGCATATTGGCTTTTATAACTTTGAAGGGTATAAATAGGGAAATTAGGGTTTTATCTTCACATAACCCTAACCCTATCCTCTATTTTACACACACACACAACAATGGCAGCCACCACAAATCCGGCCGCCACAAAAACATGCCGCCGCCACCTTCATCTTTATAAGATCTAGTAGATATATGGTTTACACCACTATGGTGACCAAAACCCCACAGCCGCCACCCATTTGAGGGTGTTTGTCTCGGATCCAAGCCCTAGCCTCCACCCTTTTGGCTAATACCACCACCATTTCGTGGCTCCTAATCATGTAGCCGCCACCCTCATTCTTTTTTTATAGATCTAATGGATCTATGCATGCACTATGAAATCCACCATCATTTCGTGGCCCCTAGCCACTAGCCGTGGCATCAACATCACCAAATCACCATTTTCATTATTTATACAAGCTCGAATCCTATCATAACTTATTCGTCTATAATCATCACAACCAATAGCGATGTTCATCTACCCATTTGGAGCCTTGAAGAAGGAGATGCATACACTTCGTGGGGCTGAAGTTGAGGGCCATGTTGAATGGATAATGCATGTCTAGATCATAGTTAGATCTATGATTATACGGGTCTAACTAAGAAGATTTAATTGGTGTATCCGTCCTTTCGTTTCTAGATCTCGGATCTAAGGTCTACCCCACTTTTCTCTTGACTTTGATCTCTTCATTTTATTTCTTATATTAACTAGATCTCATTTATTCTGAAAAAATATATATATAAGATAAATAATGAGTATTTGGACATTGTATATGAGTTGTTGACACTAAAATGAAGCTAAACAAGCCCAAGTAATGATTTGATTCACAACAATTTATGAACCGTAATAAAAACAGATTGCATGTAAAACTCAGTAGGTTTGGGATACTAAAAACGTAAACATTAAGATAGATAATTGTTTTGTGATTAATTCCCCGGGTGGCTCGTCTCGTGACGAATTTTAGATAGTAAGATATGACCAAAATAGTGAAAACTAGTCAGATCTGAACATACTATTTTGATGGACTGTTTTCTCGTAAAATTTATATACTGACCTACGAATATGTAAAACTAAAAGTTGTAGATAAAATCATGAAGAATTAAAATCAATTGGATGATTTACCAATTCCTTACTGTTTGTAAATGGTGACCAAAATAGTGAAAACTAGTCAGATCTGAACATACTGTCTTCACGGACTGTTTTCTCATATAAGAACTAAGAATCATTGAAAAAAGTAAAACTGTGGGTTGTAGATAAAATCATGAACAAGTAGAACCAATTGGATGATTTACCAGTTCCTTACGGTTTGGAAATGGCGACCAAAATGGTGAAAACGAGTTTGGCTGCCCAAAAACAGCCAACTCTTATAAGTTAGGAAATGGGTTAATTAGCTATCAAAAGTATAAATTCGGGGTAATTAGACTTATAATAAGTATAGTACATGAGTTAATGATGGTTTTGGTAAAAACAACACACTTAGATGATTTACGGTTCAAGAGATATGAACAAATTAGCGGGACATGTCGGGAAAATTATAATAAACGGATTATAACTCATTAAAGTAAAATATGATGATTTTTATATAAACCAACGTGGTAGGATCCACTTGTCGGGGATCTTGGACTTATTTATATACTGATGACTAGATGACCCAAGACCCGACCAACGTGAAATATTAAGTGTATGTGGTTGTGATGTGGTTTATAACCCAAAAACTATACAAAGTGAACTCGGGCCACAAAAGCCCAACTTACACTTGTAATTGCTATTGGGCCATTAGTGGACCTAAGATGTATAACCATTTAGAGTAATATACTGAAATTAGAATGGACTTAAGTCAAATACTTGGGTAGTGGACCACTATTAGGCTTAAGATGGGCTAAAAGTGTCAGCTTGGATTTTTCACTTAAAATGACTAAGTGTTCACCTAAAAAGTTTAATAAATAATCATAAAACTTATGCAATGTCCAAGAACTTATTAAAAGATACTTATTACATGTATGTCCTTTGTACTATCTATTAAGACTGTACTATTTGATTAGGCATAACTTTGGCGTGAGCTTTATTTGGATATTCATATTAAACAACTATTGCCTACTCCCAGGTGAGTTTACAGCCCCATATAAACTCTTGATAAATCTTTCCATTTTGGGAAGGAAAATATGCAAACATATAATGGATATAATCGGATTGTATAAACTTGTCTATGATTGTTTATTATTGAAACTGTTAAATTGTTGTAAATTGCCCAAATGTTATAAATAGATCTATTAGGGATTAACTATCCCCTTCTGGGTGAGTCATGCTCACTGTGCCTTGGCCGGGACAACAGACGTATACCATGTTAGAACATGATGGGTGTCTCTTAGTGAGACACTACGTCCTCATCTGTTGAGGACTATGGAGGTAAAGCTTCAGTTTCTAATAATAATAAACAAATGTTATTTACATTTTAGTGAGAATGCTTTGTGCATTGTCACTTCTTTGCTTAATGCATGTCCAAACTAATAAACTGTTAAAGTCTGTAAATTCACCAACTTTATGTTGACCCCCTTTAGTATGTTTTGCATAGGTTATTTAGCAATATTATCTAAGCATAGATTGAGCATCATTTAGGAGCATAAAAATGACGGGGGATTATCTTTTACTAGGTGAAAGTCCCTAATCAATGCAAGAAACCCTAATCTTAACTTAATCAACACAAGGTATTACTTTTCAAACGTAATCTTATTATTGTATAATAAAGAATTACAAGTGTTATGGATAACACCGTTTGATGACAATGTGTTGTGCACACTTTGAACAACAATAAACCTTAACTTATGAATACAGTCGTAGCTGTTTGATTCACTAAGTTATACGCACTAATGTTCTTAATATCTCAAAGTGTTGAACATTAATGCATGGATACACATCCTATTTATAGTGTTACGAGTTTGACTTAAACAGTACTTGATGTCGACTACACAAGCTTTTACAAGTTCCCACATCAGTCACATGATGTCCTTCTATTCTTGGTAGTCTTCCATTATGCTTTAAGGAACAGTTGTCAAAAACAGTTTCCTTATTGTTCATAGTCTCGAACACACAAATGGCATGTCCAAAGTGTGCTGAGAGTTATCAGGGTATTGCCACCCCTGTTAACTCTCAACCCCTCAGAGTCCCTAATACATCTTGGCTGTTATCCATCACAGCCAAGGAGTATGTCTTCAGGTAATCTTCGACTTCCCTGACAATGTCTCTGACATGGACTCCTCTGAGGTTGCTCACAGAGACTTGGATCTCTGTGAGTCTTGCGAAACTTGCCTGCCTCCTAGGCACATGCAAGGGACTATCTATCAGCCTAATTATGTTTAAATCAATGATCAGGGAATCTAATAAGTTTAGATTCCCAACAATCTCCCCCTATTTAAACATAAATAATGCTAGATCTAACTAAGTTAAGGTAAGTGAGTTTAACAGCTTCTTCTTACACATAACAGATCTAAACAAACATACCTCATGATTTTATTAAGACTTAAAGAAAATTACAAGTTCATTACATAAGTAAAATAAAAGATGAAGGTAAAAAGGGCTGACACCATCTTCAATAGTCATCATTTTTATTCTTTCTTCAGCTTCGGCCACATCTAATCTGTTATCAATTTCATCCTGCAAAGTCTTTTCAAACTTCTTGGAATACTCTGTGTTGATCTTGAGACACTTCTTGTGACAGAGTAGCTGAATAGTTGAAGCCAAGCACAGCTCATCTTCCCTCTGAAAAGCATACTGGCAAGCCTTGTTCATAAATGCCATTCCTCTTTCAGGCACTGAGTATGTCTGACCATCAACAGGGCCAACAATACCATTTGGAAGGATCAAATCCCTGTGCATACCATCCACACGAAAATCTTCAGTAACAAAAGTTTCATCAACAATTTGTGAAATTCTTCTTCTTTTGTTGCCTGTCTTTGGGGGTTCTTGTTCAAAAAGCTGTGGTGGGGGATCAATCTTGAGTTTGGCAGCTGTTTCCTTGATCCAGTTAAACTTAGCCTTAAGAGTTTTAAGCAGAAGGAAATTTGCCTGTCCAGACTTTTTGGCAGCTAAGGCTTCGAGTTCAAACCATTCTGATAACCCAAGTGTCTTTAACCTGAAGTTGTCAAACACATCCATATTCCTCTGTTGGTTTTCCCTCCATAAGATCATCTGTGGGGTGTTTGTGGATTTGTGAATGGTGTATTTAAACTTGGTTATCTTGCCAGCAGCATACCTGTTGTTCACGCAGGCATCATAGTCAGCTTTGACTTTCTTTAAGGCCTCAGCGCGTTTTAGTTCCATTTCCCTCAACCTTTGTTTTTGTTTTTCCCTTTCAGGTGGTGTCATCTTCCTCAGAGTAGCTTCATTTAATTCTTTGGCTGTCTTGAGCTCATTTAGTCTTTTGAATTCTTCAGCCTGTTGCTCTATTTCTTCAGGGGTTAAAGGAATCTCATCGGAAGGTGTAAAGGTTGAAAAGTGGGAAAGCTCTGTGGTGGATCCTCCTGTCTCTAGCATCGCAGCTATCTTCTTAAGTTTGGTGTCAGTATCAACCAAAACTATCTCCTTTCCTTTCTTCGAGACAGAGGACTCCACACTTATGTTTTTCAAAACATCAGCTCTTTTGAGAAACGCTGTCTGAGCCTGAGTTTGAATAGATTTGGGGAGAGAGCTCACAGTGAATTTTAGTTTCTTGGCCGTTGGCTCATCATCATCCTCAGGCTTGCTGATGTTAACTAAGATCATGGATTTAGATGAGTCAGCTCCATCTTGTGTTTGTTGCTCCCCCTGAGTATCATCCTCATCATCAGGTACTATAACTGGTGTGATGACTTGTAGAGGAACAGGTGTAGTTGAGGGATTAGCTGATGATGAGTCTTGTTCAGCAGATGCAAGGCTGAGTGTAGTATTCTTCTCCCCCTCACGTTCATCCTTACTTCGCTGATGCTTGGATGAACGTACCTGAAAACGTCTTGCAATCTACTCCACAGAGGCAGCCATGGCACGTTGTCTTTTTCTTGAAGCCCTGGCAATCTTCAGCAAGAGGTTGGCATTGGCATTAGTATTTGCTTGAACACGCCTTACAATAAAGTTAGCATGGTTGTATTGCCTGTTGCGAACGGCATTGAATTGCCTGTGTAGGGTGAGTTCATGTTCACAGAACATAGCAGGGACAGATGAGTCAATAGCATCCTTGATTCGAGTTGAGAGATGACTAAGTCCCTGGGCTACACCTTTTCGTGCACCATCCTGAATTGGCTCAGTGACAGCCTCAGTCACAGCCTTCTTTATGATCCCTGGAAATGTCACAGTAAAATTGTGCATCTCTGACTTGATCACATCCAGCTTCCTTGATAAGCGCTCAATATCAGATTGATGATGTACGGGCTGAAGATTCTTGATATTGAGGCTTTGCTGAGCAAAATCATCCCCCCTTGGAATTAAGTCAAAGTTGGTCTAGGCAGGATGATCAAACAAGAGGAATTCGGCTGTTGGATCATATGTTGGTCTTTGGAAGACTGTTGTTGCAGATGTAGCAGAGTTTGGAGTGTCAACAGCTTCCTTGAGAGGAGAAGTCTTGTCATCAGCTGGTGTGGACACAGCGATATCTTTAGGAGGAGAGGCAGACAGCTGGTCGTCCTCATCTTCTTCATCCTCTTCATCAAACATTCCCTCAGGGAATTCATCTTCAGGCATGGGCTCAAACTCAGATACATAATCTTCTACTGAGAGCATTTCTTCATCAGCATTTAACAGAGGTTCATCATCATTTGGAATGTCCTGAGTCATTGTTTCAGCCTCCTTTTCATGTACCTGAGACTCTTTGACTGGCTGTACAATATCAGCCTGCAAATTTGTTGTAATTAGTAACAGGGAAAAATATAAGGTGAATGGTCGCCATTTCGCTGTCCCAGAGAGGCTGAGGGTGATTACTCAGCCACTCCAAAGGATAAATCCTTGGGATTCTTTTAAGTGTGAATGAAGTGTGGTTAATGGTCGCCATTCGCTGCCCCTAGGAAAGCTGAGTGTGATTATTCAGCCCCCCCAAAAGGTAAAAAACCTTTGGGACTCTTTTGATTGTGAAACATATGTTGTTTAATGATCGCCAGTCGCTGCCCCTAGGAAAGCTGAGTGTGATTATTCAGCCCCCCCAAAAGGTAAAACCTTTGGGACTCTTTTAAGAGTGAAACATATGTTGTTGTAGGTCGCCTGTTACGCTGCCCCTAGGAAAGCTGAGGGTGATGATTCAGCTCCCCCTGAAAGGATAAATCCTTTGGGACTCTTTTAAGGAGGGAACCAAGAGGCTGTGTGAAGTACAGCTGATCAAGGTTGAGACATTAGTGTATTCAGGTTGTTGTTAGCCTGAATACTGTCTAGATGGTTCAGGGTCATCGGGGTGCTTTATAAACACAAATGAATCATTCCCTGGTGCAAAGACAGGGTGTACAGAAGTCTTAAAGTATTCTAAGTGTAAAGACATACTTCTATGGGTCGAGGATTACCCTAACTTCACCACTCTCTCCTACAGACAAATGAGAGTGGTTGCTTGTGAACCTCTAAAAATGTACACTGATTACCTGTGAGATATCAGCTTGGTTTGGCTGGTTTCCTGTTGTCTCTGCTGACCTAGAGACACTAGACTCCTGTTGTTTGTCAGCCAAAGATTCTGAATCCACACGAGTATCTGGACCAGAGGCGGTGTCAGTCTTCTTTTCCTTGGCCTTAATAACAGCTTTGGAGTGGGAAGAAGAGGGGATTTTCTTCTTCTTTGGCTGTTGGCCAGATGAAGCCTTGGACTTAGTAGTGTGCTGCCCAGAGGTCAAAGACATAGACTTGCCAGCGACACTAGAAGTATTCACCTTCTCAGAGGAAGGGAGCAAGGGCTTCTCAGCGTTAGGTACCTGGTTGGCCACGTTCAGCATGTGGGCGGTGACAGGGATATCCTCAGCTCCTATTTCCTTGTAGATGGCGCCTGTGATGCGATAGGGCTTAAGAGCAGTCAAGGCCTTGTTGTGGTAATTCTCTCCCAGCAAACTCTCAAAGATCAGGGACAGGAAGCGCACATAACAGATGTTCTTTTCCCTGACCTGATTCCTTCCCTTCAGTTGTTCTACCAGGTTTGAGAATAGGATGCTTCCAACATCAACATCAGCTCCCCAAATTAATCCATACGCAATAGCCTGATGATTGGACGACATCTGATCCTGTGATCCCTGCATTCCTCCCAGGGACTTCACAATGTGGGTGAAGAGGACACGCCACATAGGAGTGAAATACTTAATCTTCATAGGGGATTTGGCGAGGACCTCAGCTGGAGTAAGGGCAGGGTTAACATCATGGCAAGGGTTGAGTGTGGCCAGGGCTTCCTTGACAGCCTTTTTGTCAATAGTCTTCAAGCATTCATCTCCATGTTTTAGTCCGGCCACACTAGAAAAGTCTTTAAGGGAAAAGGCAAAGGGATGTTCATTGCATGAAAGGCTAAATGTAATGGTGTCTTCTACTACTTCAGCAGAATACCAGAATTCCCTAAGGTATTCTTGGTAAAAAGTGGATGGAGATTTGGTGAAGGCTTCATTTAGGTCACAATTCTGCATGAAATTTACCAGATCTGAATAGGTGTTGTTTGGTGCCTTAATCCATCCAATGGCGTTGTTGGAGGCGATGATGCTCTCGTTGATCTCGAAGTTCACATTGGAGGCTTTTGGAACGGGAAACGCCATGGATTTGAGGTTGAAGGTGAATGAAAATGGCGGATGGTTGAGAGAGATAAGAATTTAGAGAGAGAAGTAGATTTTAGAATGGTGGTGGGTGAGAAGAGAAAGAAGACAATATATATTCAAACTTAAGTGAACAGTTATTCAACCGTATTAAATGCAAGGGCGAAAATGACTGCTCAAGTGGGTCCCCTTGACCTTTCAAAAAGTTTGTCTCCTCGTTATCCGAAACATAAATGATTAAATATTTGAGAATGTTTTTTGCATTTACTTGGAAAGTAACTACCTAGTTTCATGTGAAAAACATTTAATAAACATTTAATATAGAATCAATCATTTAATGAACACATTTAATATCAAGCCACAGGCTTTGAGATATTGAGCATCCCTAGCTCAGCAACTAGCCTGTTGAACGAAGGTTCAGCCAAAGGCTTTGTATAGATGTCAGCTAGTTGCAGCTCTGTGGGAACAAAATGCAGCTCAATATCACCCTTCATTATATGATCCCTAATAAAATGATACCTGATATCAATGTGTTTGGTACGAGAGTGAAGAACAGGGTTGTTGGATATGGCAATGGCGCTGGTGTTGTCACAAAAGATTGGTACTTTGTCATACAAGATTTCATAGTCAGCCAATTGACTTTTCATCCAGAGCTGGCTGCAGCGACATATTCTGCTTCAGCTGAAGACATAGCCACAGAGTTTTGTTTCTTAGCACTCCATCCAACCAATTTTCCTCCTAGGATTTGACAGCTGCCTGAAGTACTTTTCCTGTCAATACAGCATCCAGCATAATCTGAATCTGAATAGGCCTTGAGATCAAAGCCTGATTCCTTTGGATACCATAGACCTAGGGATGGTGTTCCTTTGAGATACCTGAAAATTCTCTTAACAGCCACTAGATGGGATTCTTTTGGGTTAGCTTGGTACCTTGCACAGAGACATGTGGAGAATTGGATATCTGGACGACTGGCTGTTAAATACATCAGTGACCCAATCATACCTTTATATAAAGTCTCATTGACAGAGACCCCTGACTCATCAGGGCCCAAGTTATTGTGTGGAAGCATGGGGCATTTCACTGATGCACAATCAGCTAAGTCATATTTTTTAAGTAAATCCTTAACATACTTTTCTTGACAAATAGAAATTCCCTTAGGACATTGTTTAATTTAAAAGCCCAAAAAGTAAGTTAATTCACCCATCATACTCATCTCATATTTCTTGGTCATTAATTTAGCAAAACGTTTACTAAGATTGACATTTGTTGACCCAAAGATGATATCATCCACATAAATCTGCACAATGATGAAATCACTCTTGTCCTTGAAGGTAAAGAGTGTTTTATCAATAGAACCCCTGATAAATTTATTTTTAGATAAGAAATTTGAAAGAGTTTCATACCATGCTCTTGGAGCTTGTTTCAGACCATACATTGCCTTGTGAAGTCTGTACACATGGTTGGGAAACTCGCTGTTCTCAAATCCTTCAGGTTGTGCAACATACACTTCCTCAGCCAAATCACCATTGAGGAAGGCACTCTTAACATCCATCTGATACACAGTGATGTTCATATAGGCAGCATAAGCAAGGAAGATTCTGATGGCCTCAAGTCTAGCAACAGGTGCAAAAGTTTCATCATAATCAATTCCTTCAGTCTGAGAGAACCCCTGTGCTACCAGTCTTGCCTTGTTCCTGATGATGTTCCCAATTTCATCCATCTTATTTCTATAGATCCATCTAGTGCCTGTGATATTCTTTCCAGGTGGAGCTGGCACTAGTGTCCATACTTTGTTCCTTTTGAACTGATTGATTTCTTCTTGCATAGCAGCTACCCATCCTTCTTCTACCAGAGCCTCAGCAACTCTTTTAGGTTCAATTTGAGAAAGAAATTCAGCAAATAGACATTCATTGGCTGAGGCTGACTCTGAGTCTTGGATTCGCTGTCTGGTTGTGACCCCTGCATTTGGTTCCCCAATAATGTTGACAAGAAGAATGTGTTGATCTCTTGACCACTTATTTTGAGGAGCTGGGGATTCAAGAACAGGGGTACTTGAGGGCACAGCTGGTTCAATTTGAGCCTCATCCTGCTGACTAGGAGGGCTTTCTTCAAAGACTACTTCAGTGTCAGAGTCTTCTTCAGCCATATCAAGGGAAGCTATTTCATTATCAGCAAGAGAATCTTCAGAGATTTGAAGAATTGGTGAGTCATCAATATCATGAGAAGGACCATCAGAGATTTGAGGTTCTTCTTTATCAAGTTCCTGAGAGGTAGGAACTTCTATGTTGTGAGTAGACAGAGGGTCAAAAGCAGGAACATAAGGAGTGAGAGTGTTGGAGTGGTGATGACTGGTAGGTCTGGGTTCTGTGAACTCATCACTTGGGAAAGAAATATTTTCATTAAAATCTACTTCATCACCCTCTGTTCCTGTCCTCTGTATGACTTCATCATCTTCATTGAATCTGACATGGAAAGTTTCTTCTACTTCTTGTCTCCTGATGTTGAATACTCTGAAGGCTTTGGCTGTTGGAGAGTATCCCAAAAAGAAACCATCATCAGCTTTTTCATCAAACTTTCCAAGTTTATCCCTGTAGTTATAAATAAACACAGGGCATCCAAACACATGAAAATAGCTGACGTCTGGAGATCTTTTTCTGAAAACTTCATAGGAGGTTTTGCCATGTCTTTTGACAATGATTGATCTGTTTTGAGTGTAGCAGGCAGTGTGTACAGCTTCTCCCCAAAATTGCTTTGGTAAGGCTGCACCATTTAACATAGTTCTTGCTGCTTCAATCAGAGTCCTGTTTCTTCTTTCAGCCACACCATTTTGTTCAGGAGTGCCAGCTGAAGAGAAGTTCTGAGAAATCCCTTTTTCATCACAAAATGATTCAAGTTGATGATTCTTGAATTCTGTACCATTATCACTTCTTAGAGCTTTGACTCTAACATCATTCATATTTTCAACCTGTCTGATGAAGGACATGATGGTTTTAGCTGCATCACTTTTCCTTCTGAGGAAGAACACCCATGTATATCTTGAAAATTCATCAACTATGACCAAGGTGTATTTGTTGTGATTAATGGTTTGAGGTTTGACAGGCCCAAACAAGTCCATGTGAAGGAGATGTAAGCACTTGTCAATAGAGAATGATTGCCTAGTCTTGAATGAAGACCTGTGATGTTTTCCTTTGACACAGGCAGAACAAGTTTTTTCTTTGGAAAACATTACTGAAGGTAGACCAGCAACCAAGTTTTGAGTGGCTATCTTATTGATGTTCTTGAAGTTGAGATGAGACAGTCTTTTGTGCCACAGCCAGTTGACACTTTCAGAGGCTTTGGCAAGAAAACAATTTGAACTGTCTTCAGAGCACACAGCCATGTTGATGACATAAACATCTCTCCTTCTAGGTGCAACCAGCACAACATCATTGTTTTTGTTGAATATGGTTCCCTGAGTCTTAGTAAACAAAACCTTATAGTCAGCATCACATAATTGGCTGATGCTAATAAGATTGTGTTTAAGACCATTCACATATGCAACCCTGGTAAATGTGATCCCATTGCAGATCACTGAGCCATATCCTTCTGTGTCACCTGAAGAGTTATCTCCAAACACCACTTTGGGACCTGGCTCCTTTGAGTATCTGTGCAGGTATTGTTGAATCCCTGTCATGTGTCTAGAACAGCCACTATCTAGATACCATACCGATTCCTTGAGATATTTCTGCACAGATACATAGAAACAGATTAGTTCCTATGGTGAACCCACTTTCCAGTGGGTTCCCTGAATTGCTTGTTAGCAACTCTTGTGTTCCTGAAAAACTTTTGGCGTTGGGATGGACAGTTCATTGTTTCATGGTTATAACTCCCACAGATATCACACCTAGGGAAGTCACCACACTCGTCTGAGTGATGGTCTGTGAACCCATAGAATTTACACGGAGGATAAGATTTGTAATTTCCCTGTTGTCTTTTGGAACTCTGTGGTCTGTCCCTAGAGGGTGTCTGAGCTCTTTTAGCTGCCATGTGTCTGTCATGATCTAAGGTCGAATGGTGAGAATTTTTACAAACATTGCAATAAGGTTTGATTAACCTTTCCCCTTTGGGTTCACCTAGGACTGACTTAGGTTCATGAGAAGTAGAGCATTCAGCGGAAGGCTTAATGTGTTGTTTCAAGAGTTCTACTTCTTTCATAAGAGACAACAGGCGATCTTCAGTTGTGGGGTCAACCTTATTCACAGCTTTAGTAGTAACAGGCTTAAAAGCTACTTGTTTACCAGTTTGTTTAGCAGGCACACGAAAAACTTTGGCTGGAGGATTCTCAATATCTGTCCTAAGTTCGTCCTTAGCAGATCTAGAAGAACTGCTAGGTTCAACTCCAGAGAGTTTGGGCAAAGGTGGTAGCTCAGCCACATCTTCAGAGACAGGGTCATTAGTCAAAGAGGTATCTGACATATGAATAGTCTCTGTAGATTTAAAGACAATGTCTTTGGGTTTGGTGAGAATCCTCAGCTTTTTATTCTTAGCAGTTATATCCCTGTTTAAGTCAGCAGGCACTTCATCCCTAAGCAATTCATCAATAGTAAACCTAGCACACAGCCATTTTTCAATAATCTTGTTCAATTCAGTGACTTGATCATTTAAAGCTATGTTTTTCAAGGTTAATCTAGTTACTTCATTTTGCAGGGATATTTTCTCTAAGTTAACCCGCCTGAGAGTTTCACATTCAGCCTTAGCATTTATCATTTCAGATTTAACAGAGTGAAACTTATCAAGTAGGTTCTTTCTTTGTTCCTCAAAAAAGTGCAAATCAACAATGGTGTAATCAAGGACATGCTTACGTTCATCACTACCAGACATAGATAAAAGCCTGTGTACCTTTTTCATTGTGATGTCAACCCATTGTCCTGATCTTGCATCACCTTTTCCAACAGCTGGTTCATCCTCAGCTATCGCCATAAAAGCCCTGACTCTTGTGGTGTCTTCTTCATCTGAAGTCAATGGTTCATCATTCCAATCATAAGTTTAAGCAACCAACCCTTTCTCTGTCTTTTTCTCACCACCTTTCTTTTTGGACATAGCTTCAATCTTCAAGTTCATTTGTTCTAACTCAGCTTTAAGTGCCTTGTACTTATTTTTGTAATCTTTCTTCTCAGTGTCTGAAGAATTGGATTGAGATGAGTTGTTATGTTGTTTGAACTTGTAGGGTTTGGATGAAGATGATGGATAAGAGGGTGAGGATGTCTTGGTGGAGGGACAATCTTTTTGATAATGTCCAAGCTTTCCACAGGCAAAACATGTTTCTTTTGACCTGTCAGTTGGTTTGCTAGCTGATCCTACTCTTCCAGATCTTTTGTAGTATCTTCTTTGGTTGGCTAGCAGTGCTCTTTCATGGAATTCTGCATTGAGGTCTGACAAGAACTCTTGGCTGCTACGGGTATCTTCTTTAATATCAGAATCGCTGTCATGAGGATGTGTTGCAGAGATCAAAGCTTTGGAAGATGCTCCTTGGACTACAAATCTTTCAGTCTCTGATTTGTAGATAGTATCAATCAGCCCTTCTTCATAATTGTACTTACCATAGAGCTGAGCAAGGGTATCATTTTTGATTGAGTTGTTAGCTCTCTGAGTTTGATTCATGCTCAGCCACTTTCTTGGAAGGCTGTTGACAAAAGTAGCATTGATCTCAGCTTGACCAATAGTGACATCATTCATAGCCAGGTCATTTAGAAGAATCTTCAGCCTAGTATAGGTTTGCTGAACCTTTTCACCTTCAAGTGACTTAAAGGCATTAAACTGAAGTCTGAGTGCCTGAATCTTTGTCTCTCTTGTTTCAGAAGGTCCTTCATGGCCAAGAATGAGGTCTGTCCACATTTGTTTAGCTGTGGGACACTGAATGACAGACTTCATGATATGCTTGGGAAGACAGGAAATTATGATGCTTTTGAGACGTTTATCTTGGTTTGCTAATTATCTATCAGCTGAAGTCCATTGTTTGATAGGTTTGGGAAGAGGGTTTTCTTCAGTGGATGTAAGCGCCATGGGAATATATGGACCATTTTCTAAAATTTCTAAGAGAAAAGGTTCAAGTCCATCAAGGTAAACAAGAAATTGACTCTTCCAACTGGCAAAGTCTTCTTCATCAAAGACTGGTACACTGGTTACGTGTGATCCACCTCTTGAGTCAAGAAGTTGGGGTAGATCATCGTCATTTGCTGGAGGGTTAAGTCTTGGTGAAGATGGGTTTGTGGAAGGTGATTGTGGGCTAGAAGTTTCCGGCATGGTGGATCTTGATTATAAAACTGAGAACGATGTTTCTTGAAGGTTTTAATATCAAACACCGCTCTGATACCAATTGAAAGTCCCTAATCAATGCAAGAAACCCTAATCTTAACTTAATCAACACAAGGTATTACTTTTCAAACGTAATCTTATTATTGTATAATAAAGAATTACAAGTGTTATGGATAACACCGTTTGATGACAATGTGTTGTGCACACTTTGAACAACAATAAACCTTAACTTATGAATACAGTCGTAGCTGTTTGATTCACTAAGTTATACGCACTAATGTTCTTAATATCTCAAAGTGTTGAACATTAATGCATGGATACACATCCTATTTATAGTGTTACGAGTTTGACTTAAACAGTACTTGATGTCGACTACACAAGCTTTTACAAGTTCCCACATCAGTCACATGATGTCCTTCTATTCTTGGTAGTCTTCCATTATGCTTTAAGGAACAGTTGTCAAAAACAGTTTCCTTATTCTTTATAGTCTCGAACACACAAATGGCATGTCCAAAGTGTGCTGAGAGTTATCAGGGTATTGCCACCCCTGTTAACTCTCAACCCCTCAGAGTCCCTAATACATCTTGGCTGTTATCCATCACAGCCAAGGAGTATGTCTTCAGGTAATCTTCGACTTCCCTGACAATGTCTCTGACATGGACTCCTCTGAGGTTGCTCACAGAGACTTGGATCTCTGTGAGTCTTGCGAAACTTGCCTGTCTCCTAGGCACAGGCAAGGGACTATCTATCAGCCTAATTATGTTTAAATCAATGATCAGGGAATCTAATAAGTTTAGATTCCCAACACTAGGATATTCATAACAAATGTTATTCAACGATTTAAACGATTGTACCAATTCAATGTTTACATCAATTGTATTTCAAAAATCATATAATTATGATCTGTGCTTTGTAAGCTATTTGCTCATCGATCCACCACTGTGATACCCGCTTTATGGGGGTGTTACACATATATTCGTTGTACAAATTCTGTAAAAATAACATCTAATAGATGTAAAAAAACATATCTCCGCACCAATCTACGATTATTACATAATACAAAACCAATTTATAAGATTTATTATTGTAGTCACTTTCTCATTGACACTTTGCTATAGGCTCATTGTCATTCACATCTTTTTTAATGACCATGGACGTTATTGCAAATTTGCTTAATGTTTGTAATATTTAATTCTGCGTACATGTCTTCCTTTATACTAATTATATCAGAGTGCATTGTTGCATGTTCTTTGAAAATGCATTGTTTTATTGTTGATACAACGATATAGGTCAATATGCATTAGTGTATTTGTAACGTATTTACATGAACGGGTTGTATATCATAGTACATTTTTCACTAATAGAATGTGTTGCTATTTTTTAGTGTGGTTGGTATGTAGGGTAGTCGAATAAATTCATACTTGGTAAGTGGTATATATATATATATATATATATATATATATATATATATATATATATATATATATATATATATATATATATATATATATATATATATGCCATCTAACTGAGATGGCCACATTCTCAAGCACGAGTAGAGAGCAATAAGATCAATGAACCATCATAGTTTGCAAAGCATTCACTTAATAGTTTTGAAAAAGTTATGATTAAACTGGAAAACATTATGTCTCTAGCGTACTTTAGGATGGCATGCTTGCTTGGTTGTTGCACAAGGATGTCAGCTTCGTATATTATCATAGGCTTTACAAAGAGCACTCGCCGTCGGGTTATGTTTTAAGTGTGGCTTTGGTATCATATGTGGCCCTAGAGCGACACCATCATATCAGTTCAATCCATCAGGTATTATACATCGACTTATTTTGTAAATTGTATGATGTAAGGCAAGTACAAGACGATATTTTGAAACTTTTTGTAACTTGATATCATTGGTTTGAACCGTTAATATTTCGGATTTTATGGTTATATGGCTTAAGCTCATTTTGCCTTGTTGTCGCCTCAAAGTGTCCTACATGTTGGATTTCTGTAAAAATTCAAAATAGATACACATTAAAGTAATAAATTAAAGTTTAATACCTCTTTTATTACCTTAATACATATACATGTTTTTGAGGGTGTTCTGTTATTTACGCGATTTTGAGAGGCCTGGGTACGGTGACTAGTAGCTTGGCTGGCCATTATGGCGCGACGCCATGGCGCCGCCAATCACACCCTGTGTCGAGTTATGGAGTTTGGGCTGGCATTGGCCAACCGGCGTTATGGTTGATGGCGCGAGGCTATGGCGCAACCAACCACACCGTGGCTCGCCCCATGGCTTGATTTATCATATTTTTTTTAATTTTTTTTTGAGAAAGTGGTGATGTGGGGTCACGATAAACCGAGAAAAGTTGGTGTTAACCGGGGAGAAAGTGGTGATGTGGCACCACTTGTTAACTTCGTTAGCTATCAGGAAAAAAATTAAAACTAAATACTCCCTCCATCCCAAAATTATAGTCCCCTTCCAAAAATAGATGTAAGTGGAGTAACAAGTTTACCATATTGCAGCTAGTGGTACTAGAAATTACAAGATATATATTAAGTTCTAATTAATTACATAAGGGTAAGAATGTCATTTTACCAAAAAGTAATACGAGAATGCAGTGATATGATGTTTTCTAAAAGAATGTGTTTTTTGTCGGAGGACTATTAATTTAGGACGGAAGGAGTATTTTTCATAAAAAAAACGCTTATCATTTTAAAAAATAATAGATAACGTGCAATTTGAACAAATCGCAAACCACACGGAGCATATATGCAATTTACTCCATTCTTTTGGTAATATCTACCCGGTAAATATAAGAATAGTTATAGCTCACTAGATTTGTTATATTTCTCGAGCCCCGGTTAACTTTTTGTTAGATTTTAATGGGCCAGGTTATTTCCCGGGCCGGGTTAACCTTTTGTTTTCGCGAAAGCTTAAATAATTTTCAATCTGATCATTAAATTTTTTCTTTTTTTGTTGGAAGCTATGTAGTTCTTTTAATGGTCATTATAAGGGAAGTAGATTAATATTACTATAATAAGTTTAACCGGCATAATCCAAGTCTGATACATATACATCCAGTTGGACACGCAATCCTTATAAATTTGGTATTAACTCTATTAAATCGTACCAACAAAGTTTTTGCATATACGATCGTGCATGCTCTTGTTGGATTACCTAGAGCAATATTTTGGTTGGAAACCTGCGTTTGATCTGCTGCCGGATATGACCATGCGGAAGCAAGGTGTTCCTTTGATTGACATGCAAAAGCTTGACACACTATCTATGGAAATTGTGAAGGCGAGTGAAGAATGGGGTTGTTTTAGGATAGTCAACCATGGGGTCCCGATGGACCTCATGGCGGAGATGAAGGCCGTTGTTGCCTCCTTGTTTTATCAACCAGAGGAGATTAAGATGCTGACAGTTCATACTGAACCTGGCAAGGGTTACGTGGAACGTAATCTGGCTAGTCCGTTCTTTGAAGGTCTTAGTATTGATGATATTTCTGGGTGCGGTGAGTTTTACGATCGAATCAATGCCTCACTTCACCAAAGGTAATGTAAATGGTGGTGTGTTTTTCATGGTTATTTAGGGTTAATTCATTGATTTTTAGGGTTAATTCTTATTTAATTGTTTGACGCTGCAGGAAGATTATAAACAACTATATAAAAGCTATTCGTGAGCTTGCTAGACTTCTTGGTGTGAAGTTGATGGAAGGCAGTGGTTTGAGCGGAGATTTGTTTAACGGATGGTGTTGCCAGTTGAGAATGAACAAGTACCACTTTTCTCCAGAAAGCGAAGGATCTGATGGCTTGCCCATACACACAGACCCTACTTTTCTTACCATTTTACAAGACGATGAAAATGTGAATGGGTTGCAGATAATTGATGAAAACACTGGCGAGTTTATTCCAGTTGATCCTGTTCCCGGTACACTAGTTGTTAACATTGGTGATATTGGCAAGGTAACAAACACATACTACGTTATATTTGTAAGCTATATAAGAATCATTATATATGTTATTTAGAGACTAACTAATAAAATTGTGATTTAGGCATGGAGCAACGGGAGATACTGGACCGCAGAGCATAGAGTACAGTGTTTAGAACCCAAAACACGCTACTCAATCGCGTTATTCGTGTTGGGACCAAATGACCGGATGATTGAAGCACCGTCGCTATTCGTGGACGGGGAGCACCCTCGTTCTTATCTTCCATTTGATCCTAAGAAATATAGAGATGCTAGAATTACTCATCACATACGGACTGGCGTTGCTCTCGAGCTTTTCAGAACTAGTGTGACATAAAATTCTTCATTCGTGATAAAAGTTGTAAATTTTAGAGAAAAATGCTGATATGCTCATTGTTGGTATGTTATTTTTGCATGTATATACTTGATGGTTTGAAACTGCAAACGTCATATCTGTGAAGATAGTTTGAGTCAATTTTGATACTTTGACTTAACCGTTAACAAAAGGGCAAAATTGTCTTTTTCTATTTCTTTAAGATGATATAATTAGAACTATAAATATGTGTAGGTAAATATGTGTTAGGTGTTATTGAATTAGAAGATATTTTGCATCAGCAATTGCCTTCAACAATCGACTTTTAAAAGATCAAGACATCATAGAATAAAGGATGGGCAAAAGGTAAATGGCAACTGACTTAAAAATGAATCTAACTTGATATATTTTTTGCTTTTTGTGTAGCCATCTTTTTTCTTTCCCATTATATTTATCAAACTTTCAAAAGTCGGTCATTCTGTGTATTTTGTGAACATTTTACCCTTATTTTTTTGAATTCTTTAAGGGTAAAATGGTCATTTTATATGGGGGCTAATGACTTTAAAATGCATCTAACTTGACACTTTTTTGCGTTCTATGTACCCATCTTTTTTCTTTCCCGTTATGGTTATCAAACTTTCAAAAGTAGGTCATTGTGTGTATTTTATCACTATTTTACCATGTAAAATGACTATTTTACCCTTCAATTTTTCGAAAAAGTAAGGGTAAAATGGTCACAAAATACACAGAATGATCGACTTTTGAAAGTTTGATGACCATAATGGGAAAGAAAAAAGATGGTTACACAAAACACAAAAAAGTGTCAAGTTATATGCATTTTTAAGTCATTTGCCCTTTTATATGGTAACATAGTAACAAAATACACAAAATGACCGACTTTTGAAAGTTTGATGACCATAATAGGAAAGAAAAAAGATGGGTACACATAACGCAAAAAAGTATAAGTTAGATGCATTTTTAAGTTATTACCCCAAAGATAAATAACAAGTACCAAAACCAATGTCAAGAAGACGCCTTTCAAGAATCCCTAGATTCTAGCTTCACCAAAGGAGAAAATAAGCCATCAGGTCAACACCAGGCTATCAAAACAAATGATATCATATTCTCAATAGACAACGCTAATCTATATTGATACTCAGACGACATTTTCGGATATATACATCACTTCTCTTCCTTTTGAAAAATTATATTGAAGGTTCAACCACTCAATATTACGATTATCTAAGGGTAGCTTAAGACTTGGCTGGTAATAAATAAGGAGGGTAAAGCTTAAGACATGGTTGTTGAATCTAGTAGGATTAGGGTTTATGTGGGTGATCCGGGTAAAGTCAATTTGAGGAAAGAAAACACGCCTTATACACAAGGAGGATGGGTCGTGTTGTTATCGGTGGGTCAATGAATTAGTCGGTTGTAAATATGTTAAAAACCATGAATCTTAAAGAAATAAAAGAAAAGAAAATTTTGTTATTTTGTTAAACCATGATAACGGTCAAAACATATGCTCTGTTAGGTCAAAGTATCAAAATACATTCAAACTATTCTCACAAACGCTTGCAGTTTCAAAACACCAAGTAAAATGAATGCAAAAATGACATACCATATGTGCATTTTACTCTAAATTTTAATATGCATTTGAATTACAATTCATTTGGATAAAAGTGATTATATTTCACCATGCTTTATAGGCATTTTCGTATAATCGGTCACGATCTTTTAGAAAAAGTCTATAAACAAGAAAGTATCTTTTGCTCAAAACGGGTCTCCATTCTTTGCCACTTTTAATTCCACGGCGTCTCATATTTGATTCTTCTCTTTCACTAGTCACCCAAATTTTTACCCGATCTTATTAAAAAAAACCCTTTATAGTAAGAAACTAAGGTTTCATTTTGTATTCAAGAAGGTTGTAAACCCGTGAATCGATGCGAGGTGTGAATGTGAGGTTTTATGTTAACGGCTAACTTTGAAGAAACGTATAACGTCATACACTGTTTCTCAAACTTGATAACCTAAGGACAATATTTATGAATTGTTGCTAAAATTTTGTACGGAAATAGTCCCCGAGGTTATCGTTATGTTGCAAAGTTAGTCCTCATATAACGGGTGTTAAGTAAAAGGACTACTTTGCAACGGATCGATAACTTCAGAGACTTTTACCGTAACTAAATTGTACGAAAACAATCTCTGAGGTTATCGGTCTGTTGCAAAGTTAGTATGCAATTAGCGACCGTTAGGATCGCAAAGACTATTTATGTACCTTCTTGGAACTATACGCTCTACTGTCCACTGACTCTGAATTTACTCGTCATAATTTTTTTTTCGCATTATGCTTAACGGGATGCTAAGGACTAACAGGATGAACGGACTACCCTTTTGTTGCATTTATATATTATTCGGTCACTATAGATTGCGACATTTTTTTATGACTCGAATTTCATCAAAATTGAAGTTTCATTCAATTTGAGATAAAACTACATCAATATAACAAATTTAAATTAGCAAACCCTAAATTAACAATAAAATCACTATATATCTTATTTTTCTAAATTATTATCAAAAATCTCGAAATCATGTGTTTATATGAGAACACTTGTAAAATGTTTGACGAAATGTCCTAGTGGAATAGTTTGTCAATTTTAGAGTGTAAGGCTCTTTTGGTATCCGGGTTTAAAGTTGTTTGGTTTGATTGATGGGACAAATCAAGCGTTCGATTTGTTTTGTTTATCAATAACACTAGCTTTGGTTTAAATTTTTGAATCTCTAAGTGCTTCATAGGCTTTGTTAGAATCAAAGTGTGTAAGTTGTATAATTTATTTTACAAATTATATCAAACACAAATTTTTAATAAAATTTCAACTTTGTACTTTTTATTTAAAATAATGTATCTTATTATAGTTTACTTATAAAATAATTGTATTTTTATTTTTTTTTATTTTTGTCTCTCTCATTTAATTAAAAACTCATACTAACCTAATCTTAAACCAGACACTTTATAAACCCACACTCAAAGTACCACTCGACTTCAAGTCAAATTAACCATATGTATTCATTTGAATAGAAATGTTTAGGTGCTACTCGTGCGAAGTTAATCTCGATTCTGATTAGAATGTCCACTAATTTGACAATATATAAGTACTCTTAGGAAGTGGATAAAATCACCTAAAGATTTGTATCACTTCAGTTTTGGGTGTAATCGAATTATGTCGAGTTCGAGCTTAATAGGGTTTGAGCTTGTCTTAATAAAAAAAAATTGTATGCTTGAATTTGGCTAGACACTTTGTCAAGATTTAATCAACCAGGCTTAAGCTTGCTTTGATAATGTTCAATCAAAGCTTGAGCTTGGCATGAAAAGCTTAAATATGTACAGATCAATTTTTTTCTAGTAAAACTTATCAATAAACATATGCATAAAGTAAAACAAACAAAAAGTATAACTCAAAACCAAATTCGATTCATTTAATATCAATAATTCAACAACAACATACTCGTACGAAAACCCTACATTAGAATAAAACATAAGCAAAAATAATTTATAATATTTTAACAAAATATATATTATTATAACTAATGAGATTGTGTATTATATAATAATAGAATCATTATATTTATATTTAAATGGTGTATAGAACAATACGTGACATGTACAAAAATAAAAACTTATTTAAAATACAAAGAACTAAAATATATATTTAACTAACTCTTTATAGAATATATTATTTATTTATTTATAAAATAAGCTCTTTTAATTAGATTAATACTCAAATCAACCTTTAGATGCTTATATGCATCAATCCTGAAAACATAATTTTATTAAAGCTAAAAAAATCTTGACTAGAGTTAGAGTCGAGCTCTCAAAAGCTTGAACTTAAGCTTTATATATGTTGAAGCATAGTTTGGCTAGGCCGGTCTTGACGACTCTCCTAAGCCGTTCATCGTCTTCCCGGATCTTGACAATCAATAGTTCAATACCAACCGTATACCTATACAGGATTATCCCGAAGCGTTGTTGTACGTCAATGGATTTAGCCAAAATATTACCATGCGCGATGATCAAGTCCCACAATTTTATGATGACTTCGGTCATGGTGAGTACTTATCCTTCAATTCTCTTTCATTTGTATGTGTCTACCACACATATCATACTAAAGCTATGCCACCTATTCTTCATGTAGAAATGAGCCTTCATCAGTTAGTGAGACGTCAGCATCCAAAATTCATGACCATGCGACCCCGCCATTAACAGCGGAGGAATGCCACTAAGAATAACTGTTGGCGGTCACACCATGGAAATAGAAGTGTGGGAACCGAGTGGACTACGAGAGATTGGAGGAACACCAGTACTAAACCCAACTCCTCTCTGTAATGTACCTGGATATTTGGAGATGCATTCCTCAGAGGAGGACGAAAATACAAGTACGAATCCAATGGGATCGTCTGAAAATGGAACAACCCTTGAAGAATACGATTCAAATGGTGCATCGGCCATGCACTTGATCAAGAAAAGGCCAAGGGAAACTTCCGTGGACGCCCCTTAGTAAATAGCACGCAGGGAAGCTGGAGAATCCGCCTCAGCGAGACATCTTCCCGAGAAAATAAATGTAACTTCGTCCCCATCCGCAGACCACTTACTCGAAGCGAATTCCTCAAATTCCTCTTCTGAAGTTCCTATATGGACTGGAAAGCAAAGGTACAACATGGTTCGCACATACCCGGATACCTTAACCTCCTCCTATCACATTTTAGAAATATCTGAACATTCTTAACATGTTATATTACAAAGAGAATGCTAAGAAGGTTTCAACAAAATATATCTCTGCCACTCATGTACTTGCCGCACTAGATACTCCATCAACTGCTCATGCCCTTAAAGAAGGTACTTCTTTACCGCATGAGTCTACTTCAACATCACATGGAGATATTTGTATTCCCAAGTGGCGCATACCGTAGTCGTGAGATTTCTCCAAGGCTCAATATTGCAAAAACTTTCTAGACAATATCAACCATCCTGGATGCTCTCATCTTCTAGATTTTCTTTCTGATGATATGCTAGTGCAAGAAGCAAATGTAACTGCAACACACGAAGTAACACTGGCAGCCCACCTAAGAAGAAGATTCATAGAGGCAACTCGTTAAGCCAAACACGCGGATGCAGAGCGCGTCTGAGTGATGGAGGAGAAGAACATGGAACTAGCACGTGTAAAAGTAAACCTAGCATCAGCAGAAGCTACTACCATAATGAATATGGACACTATTCAATTGTTGACTGGATAAATAGCAGTCAGATAACCAGTGGGCCATGAAACAACTCGAGGAGTGTAAGGCCAAGTTCTTTCCAATGTAGATGAATTTAGTGTGAAGCTACATCAATAAGTAGGTAAGCACGAATAAAAGCTTCGCCGTATGACTGTTTAATATGATGAAGAGCTGTATCCGCACTTGGTATCTACCCTAGTGGAGAGACGATGGTTGATTTGTTACAGTCTCCCCTAGCTTCCAAGGGTTCCTTGGAGTCCTCTAATGTGAGACCCTTAAAATCTGACATGGACCAACTAGGCAACGAGGGGGTAACACGTCATAGTACAAGAAACAATGAATTACAGTTCATACAAAGCTGACGAAATAAAAACATGTACATTACATCATAAAAGGTCAGAGTTTTTTTTTAAACATAGGTCTCAGAGTTTTAGAAGCGGAAAATTATATTATTTCTCGATTTATAACATAATGTTGCCCAAAAGATAGAATAAACTACTGACAGTTTTTACTAAAAACAGTCTTATAAAAGCATCACAAAAATCTTCAAGCTGCGATAATATCGTGCGGGCTCCCATCCAAGCAAAGCTAAGTAATAATACCTGAGATTAAACATGAAAAATCGTTAACATAAAGTTGAGTGATATTCATAGGTTTAGCAGTAAAGGTGTGGAACACAAGCATTCATTTGTAAAACAAGTAGTATGGAGGACGGTTATATACGTCAACCATAATCCGAAATCATTATTATTGCTGTTTAGTTGATCAACCGAAGCTTAACTTACGTAAGTATTCAGCCTAAATAATCAGGTATAAACAAATGTAATGCGTCATGGTTAAACAACCGCATCATTGGGACGGGGATAGTCAATCCCGATGGATCCACCCACAACATTCGCGCTCCGCGCAATGCACCAGGACAATTAACGGTTCATGATCGGAGAGATGAAACTCAAGGCTAGCCTAAAAGCAATAATAATATTCAAAACCTGAAAATCATACATGTTCTGGATAGCATACAAGTTCTGGATAGCATACAGTTTTTAAATGGTTGTGTTCCACCATGTAAAATCTCACCCCGTGTTTAGAAACCATGTATAAGTAAAAAGGGGCTATGAACTCACCTTAGCCACGTGGTAAGTTAATCACGGTACTCAGCAACTGAGTAGAAACAATGATAGTGAGACAATCACCGACGATATGGATGCCCGGGGAAACACGAAAACCGCAACCTATCAAGATAAGGCGCGCGTTAAGACTCGAACTCAAATATCGATATGTATCAAATATAATATGACTCAAATGTTTTCAAAGTATTCATGTTTCAAAACCATTGACACGAACCAAATGAATTCATACTAACCATTTATTCTAACATTACACGTTAAAACACTTGAACACTTGAAATTGACCCGTCATAAGAAGCCAAGTCAACGCAAGTCAAACAATCCTTTTACATCGCTCGGACCAGTAGATAAGTCATTTATATAATGACTAAGCACTTGAGTAAGTCACCATGTCCGATGGTGAATACTCAAACTCACGCAACACAAGCATTGAACTATGTGTCCAAAATAAAATCAGCAAGTACACCCCGAACGTACACACCAATCTATCCTATCTATACTTGTCCGATTTAGATGAAAATTGGTGTCAAGGTCACTTATAACCTGTATAAGACCTCACCAAAGTTTAAGCCAAAGTTCACACTTTAAAAACCATCAGCTCGACACTTTACTCGACTCCAAAATTGGGACCGATTGTGCCCTTGTTTTATAAAACCGTTTAGATCACATTAAAAGTACTAACTCGGAAATCCGTCTTTTAAAACCACTACTAGACTCACTAAACTCAGTTTGTAAACTTTAAAAACCAGTAATACCCATTATCTAACCAAGCCTAAATTCCCCGAGAGTCGACCCAAAATCAGCCACAATTTCGGATTGTGTCGATTTGCGTCTCCCGCTTTACGAATACTAAAACTAGCATAATTTTTTACTCGTAAAGAGTTATAAGCTCTATCTTATACCAAAACGAGCGTCTCGGAAAACTCTACAACAATATCAAATAATATCAGTCTATCTCAGAACTTAAACCCACGAAAAATCTGTTATAGACCTGCTGTCCGAAAATACCTTTTTAGAAAACATGACAAATCAATTTTCCAAGCAAAACCACTCACTCCTACACCTATAGAATCACTCAAATAACAAACCCATCTACCAAACACTCCTAAAAACACTTGCATGTAAAATTTAACAAAAATCAAAGATAAAAATAAACCTTTTTAATCATGGAAACATGAAGATCCTTGCATAAACCACACATACAAGATGGTCAAAACATTCTAAAACCACCAAATCATAAACTCATGAAAACATGATACAAGTAGGAGATTTTTGTATCATTAGGATGACAAGAAGATTTCTAACATGGGTCTAACTTTTGTTTTAAGAGATTCATGTTGAAAATTGATGATCAATGGTTTGTTTGGTGTTGATGTTCACGGCAAAACAAGAAGGAGGAAGAGTGTGGTGATTTTTTTATAAAAGTGTTAAGTGTGTGTGAGTTGGTAGAAGAAAAGGAAGTTTATATATGTTGGTAGTGAAGGGGCTAGATTTGCCAAGTTTGAAACTTGTGGACTTAAAAACAATTTATTAGTTTAAAGGGTAGAAAATGGTTATTGGTAAATATTGAAAATATTTACGGGGCTCGGGTTTCGTAAAAATACTTTTCAAAAGTTACAATGCATCATAAAAATGATTATATGGTTTACCGGCACGACTTAACACGTAATTAAAACGAAATCTTCGAAAATAAAACTTATCGAAACAATTGATAATAAAATGTAAAATTTTGGGCATTCGTCGGTATCGCGATCACTAGGAATTCTCGTTGTACATTGATTTTGAATAAAATCGTTGTAAAACGCACGCGAGTGATTTTAAATCAAAAACTTTGATTTAAGTTAAATATGGAAAAATAAAATAAGAATTTTATAATTCCAGATAAAGTATTTATCAATGATCAGAAAATACTTGAAAAGTATAATTTATTAAAATTATCATGATCTCAGGATTTACATATAAGAATACAAGAAAACGTAATACATTGGAAAATTCAAAAAGCACGAACAAAAGAATAAAATAATGCTGGGAAAGTACGAGTTCTCACAGTCTTCCCCCCTAAAGAAACTCTGGTCCCTAGAGTTCTCCTGAAAACAGTAGAAGATGCAAACAAGAGGAGGTACAAAGTGTAGAAAAAAATTTATTGCTTCCCAGGTAATTTCTGCATCACGGCGAACCTTAACAATTGAAACTCACTACGCTTCATTACGGAGAAATATTCAAAAGATAGAATGAACATGAGAATCGCTTAAATGGACAAGGTGCGTTAAGATGAATCAAAATTGGTAATCAACAAGGATTTACAAATCGCGCAACTTGTAAAACATGACAATCTTAAAATGTAAGAATCTAGTCACAAGCGAAATAGAAGGGAAAAATGAATAACATATGATCATTTAAAATACAAGCTGTCAAAATCAGTTGTCTAGTATTTTGGTAATACTTTAAAACTTAGTTTATATATTTTCTTGATTAAAAGATAATTTTAACAAGGTGTAGTGATTTAAAATCAAACTATCTACATTTAGTGAAGTATGATGTTGCTATATCTTTTTCTTGGTCAAGATTTTCAAAGTAAAAGTAGAACAATTCAAAATAGTTATCCTGGTCGGCTAAAGAACTTTTGGGGTGGCTATATGAAATTATCGTTAAAACCTCAGGTTTATCGTTACCATTAAAGAAAATCACACTTTCCAAGTTATTTAGAATCATTGCTAGAAATTATAAATAAATTTAATAATTTCATTAGGTTGACAGTAAGTACGATATAATCAAATACTTTAAAAGATACAGCTTGATATCCTTTTAAATACTAGTTATAAATTTACCAAAGAGGATATATAGATTCGGTACTTAACTTGAAACAGTTATTTTGATAATTTAAACATTTGATAAAATGTATAAAACGTTCTTAAAAAATAATAATAATTTTTAGAAATTCAAGAAAGTGTTTAAGATATCTAACGATAAACACGTAACATTTTCTGTTTTTCAAAAGGTGACAAAACTGCAACGAATATGAAATCTGTATGCGAGCGATAACACAAGGGAATAAAACAAAAATCGTATCAATTCTTAACAAACATGATAGAATAGTCGCATCAATGATAAAAATAATAAGAAACAAGGATTATAGCAAGTCATCACTTCTTGATGCAGTTGGTGACACCAATAATGGCTTATTAAGTTCTCATTGGTCGATACACAATCGAAAGAGAAAAGCCACACAATAGATTTTCGAATCACAGGAAATTCTTAAGAAGTCACTTGAGGATAATTCCAGTAAGATGAACAACTTTAGCAATGAGAGGCGAAATCAATACGTGGTTCACACAATAAATTTCAAGACGATAAAGTCTAACACACATCATGATAATTACACAAAATCATCGTTCACGTCCAGTCATAAATCATTAATCGCGTCCAGAGACGTTTCGTAGGTCTACCAAGATAGATAAAGAAGATCCATTGATGTAGGAGCATAACAACGTTTGAAACTTTCAAGTCTGGTATCAATGGTAAGAATTTAGGCAAATGGTAACGAAAATTGTGTCATGAGGATGATGAAGTAACAAGTAAAACAAATATTGTTGGGTAAGAAAATAGGTGCTTGAGGCACGTACTTTATTCAAGAAAAGATAAGGGTTCTTATGTGTAAGTCACGAATTGTTGTTACTCGCATAAGATGTAAAAGTTTTCAAAACGTTCATTTTTTCTAACTTTTTAAGGAACATAATTAAAAAGTTGATTGTTGGTCAAATATTTAGGGCGACAACTATTTGGCCTTGCATGTCTCCTTCTAAATTAAGTATAGGTGATCAGGCCATGCATAATTTAGGACTAGCAATGCGATGCTCAGCTTCGTCAAACCAGTATTACAGGTCATATTATTTAAAATATGCATATAATGTCATTTGTAAAAATGGAGTCAAAATAACATATGAAACTTTTCGTCTATAAGTTACTGGCTAACTGTTTATATCAACAATTTGTATAGTTACAAGGGTTTTTTATAAGACTGTATTAGAAGAATTTGTGAAAATACATTATAAAATTAATATAAATTAATTTTATAAGATAGCATTCAATTATTTAAGAAAGCTCAAATGAAACCTTTTGTAAAATAATTCGCAAACAATACCGGTTTGATTTTATATGGTAACATGACCATAGTTTATAAAGTAGCGAGTGGGTTACAAGAGGCAAATAAGGAGTAGTTCAAGACAGTCAACGAAATGGTTAAAAGGTGATAAGGTTTTAAGAGGTTTAGCCGAAATCGTCAAGAGACACGTGTCAAGATGGTAACGAACGATATGAAAGCAAGGACTTCAACCTCGGTTCAAATTAGTGGTATGATAGAAGCAAAGAAAGACAATATATAATGACAAATAAGTCATATATAAAAGAAAGGAATAAGGAATCCGTATGTGTTCACATCGTAATTCATTTGACAAAAATACACTTTTAAGAAAGTAGAACATCAGTTTATCAAATCACTTGGTTCCTAAAAGTTCAAGATTTATGTATGACCGAGCTCAATTTACTATTTGTAAACGCTTTCAAACGCAATCAATGTTTCATGGTTGTAAAATATCATTAGTTACAGTTTTACAAGCTCACACGAACTTAAAATGCTTAGAACCAAATTTTTTAACTTCTATCAGTTTTGACCCTTTTTAGTCAACCTTGACTTTTTGGTTTGACTAGACCAATTGATTCACTAAGTGACATTTTAAGAATCGAAGTCTAGAGTAATTTGGTGTAAAACGATGTTTTGAACAACTTTCTATTTTTACTCGAGACTTGAAACAGATAAAAAATAGACGAAAATGCCCTTGCATTAAATCTGTCAACAAAATGATATTTTAAAATTATTCAGAAAATAACTTCTTAGATTTTACAATCTCAAATGAGCGTAACTTGATCGATTTTAAAGTTTACTGGTAAAACATTATGTCCTAAACGAACATCTCGTCAGGTAAAAATATATTTTTATGTCTAAGGTTATAAAACTATTTTCTCGACACTGTTAAATTTCCTGTAAAGTTTCTGTACAAAGTATATTTTTTGACACAGCTTGAATTAAATCCAATTTCATAATAACCCAGAATTAATGTACACACAAGAATTGTGGATTCCATAAAGACGAAAGAAGATAACTGTATAATTAATCATGTAAAGAAAATCATAGTATAAAAATGATCCAAGAATGCCAACAATAAACTAAGAAATCAAAAACGACGCATGACATTCATGTCTTCGACTTCAAGATGCAATGCAGGAAGGTCTCTTGGCAGCGTGATTTTCCAAAATCACAAGACTCGCTGAAAAAGAAATGGAGCATTAACGGGTCACACTCCTGGAGCGAGGAGGTTTAATGAAAAAGGGAGGATACAAGTTTATAGAAGTACAATCGTGTTTCAAACAATCGCCACAAAATAGGGGATGAATCTCAAGATGACAATGATGGTTTCAAGGTACAACGGACGTTGAAATTCGAAATCAAAACGTAGAATGGTCAATGAAATAAAATGTAATCCATGTACAATTGTCGTGTAAAACGACGACGTAAAGGTAAATCAAGATTATGAAAACCCACAATATTATTCAGGTACTGATTCAACGAATGCTTCGAGATGTGTAACTCACATGGTGTCCTTTAGTCTTTTCCGGAGACACATTGAGCTATACAATGGTCTATAGACTAGACATTCAATTACGAATGGTCAGAAAGAAAATCTGCGTATCTAAATAGATATCTTAAAAGAATTAAACAATGAAAGCAACATGCACGGTAGTAAGAATGAAAATCAGGAGTTTCATTGAAAGCAACAGTTCTTAATCCCGAACAATGGTATCTCGAGAGTATGCACAACATGTAGCAGCGATTCGAGAAAAACAGATGATTCAAAACGAACGAGTATAAGAAGTCAGTCGTATCACGCATAAATGAAATAGCAATAGTACTTAGAAAAATGAGTATGAAAAGTCGGCAGCATACGCGCTCTGAATACAAGTATGTAACGTCATAATGATATAAAATCATTGTAATAAGATCAAATCACAAGAATAAGAATTCAAGAAATACAATATAGGCAGATGTAATCACAGCAATATCGAATGATAATCCATGAAGCACAAGGCTTTGAAAAGACATAGTAATTATCGTCACTAGGGTAATGTAATATTACAACATGTAATCAGGAGAAGAAATACTACAATGCTAATTAAAAGTAAATAATAAGGATTTGAGAGTTACCCGCGCAGATATCGAACAACATTGGCAGATTCTGTGTTTGACACTTAAAACATAAAATATTTGAATTTTCGGTTATAGACTAAGTTTTGAAAATGACTCAGTTCCCTATAACCAGGCTCTGATACCAATCTGTGAGACCCCCAAAATCTGACATGGAACAACTAGGCAACGAGGGGGTAACACATCATAGTACAAGAAACAATGAATTACAGTTCATACAAAGTTGACGAAATAAAAACATGTACATTACATCATAAAAGGTCAGAGTTTTTTTTAAACATAGGTCCCAGAGTATTAGAAGCGGAAAATTATATTATTTCTTCTCGATTTATACATAATGTTGCCCAGAAGATAGAATAAACTCCTGACAGTTTTTACTAAAAACAGTCTTATAAAAGCATCACCGAAATCTCCAAGCTGCGATAATATCTTGCGGGCTCCCATCCAAGCAAAGCTAAGTAATAATACCTGAGATTAAACATGCAAAATCGTCAACATAAAGTTGAGTGATATTCATAGTTTTAGCAGTAAAGGTGTGGAACACAAGCATTCATTTGTAAAACAAGTAGTATGGAGTACGGTTATATACGTCAACCATAGTCCGAAATCATTATTATTGATGTTTAGTTCATGAACCGAAGCTTAACTTACGTAAGTATTCAGCCTAAATACTCAGGTATAAACAAATGTAATGCGTCATGGTTAAACAACCGCATCATTGGGACGGAGATAGTCAATCCCGATGGATCCACCCACAACATTCGCGCTTCGTGCAATGCACCAGGACAATTAACGGTTCATGATCGGAGTGATGAAACTCAAGGCTAGCCTAAAAGCAATAATAATATTGAAAACCTGAAAATCATACATGTTCTGGATAGCATACAAGTTCTGGATAGCATACAGTTTTTAAATGGTTGTGTTCTACCATGTAAAATCTCACCCCGTGTTTAGAAACCATGTATAAGTAAAAAGGGGCTATGAACTTACCTTATCCACGTGGTAAGTTAACCACGATACTCAGCAACTGAGTAGAAACAATGGTAGTGAGACGATCACCGACGATATGGATGCCCGGGGAAACACAAAAACCGCAACCTATCAAAATAAGGCGCGCGTTAAGACTCGAACTCAAATATCGATATGTACCAAATATAATATGACTCAAATGTTTTCAAAGTATTCATGTTTCAAAACCATTTACACGAACCAAATGAATTCATACTAACCATTTATTCCAACACTACATGTTAAAACACTTGAACACTTGAAATTGACCCGTCATAAGAAGCCAAGTCAACGCAAGTCAAACTATCCTTTTACATCGCTCGGACCAGTAGATAAGTCATTTATATAATGACTAAGCACTTGAGTAAGTCACCATGTCCGATAGTGAATACTTAAACTCACACAACACAAGCATTGAACTATGTGTCCAAAATAAAACCAGCAAGTACACCCCAAACGTACACACCGATCTACCCTATCTATACTTGTCCGATTTAGATGAAAATTGGTATCAAGGTTACTTATAACCTGTATAAGACCTCACCAAAGTGTAAGCCAATGTTCACACTTTAAAATCCATCAGCTCGACACTTTACTCGACTCCAAATTTGGGACAGATTGTGCACTTGTTTTATAAAACCGTTTAGATCACATTAAAAGTACTAACTCGGCAATCCGTCTTTTAAAACCACTACTAGACTCATCAAACTCAGTTTGTAAACTTTGAAAACCAGTAGTACCCTTTATCTAACCAAGCCTAAAGTCCCCGAGAGTCGGCCCAAAATCAGCCACAATTTCGGATTGTGTCGATTTGCGTCTCCCGGTACACGAATACTAAAACTAGCATAATTTTTGACTCGTAAAGAGTTATAAGCTCTATCTTATACCAAAACGAGCGTCTCGGAAAACTCTACAACAATATCAAACAATATCAGCCTATCACAGAACTTAAACCAACAAAAAAACTGTTATAAACCTGCTGTCACAATATACCTTTTTAGAAAACATGACAAATCAATTTTCTAAGCAAAACCACTCATTCCTACACCTATAGAATCACTCAAATAACATACCTATCTACCAAACACTCCTAAAAACACATTCATGTGAAATTTAACAAAAATCAAAGATAAAAATAAACCTTTTTAATCATGAAAATGTTGGGTCGAATTATTGAGTTGATAAGTCAAAACACAACAAAATAAGAAGACAAGGACTACTTTTGCCAAAGTTAAATACAACAAGCCGTTGGAGTCTTTTTATTACTTTAGCTTTCTTTGTAAGCTATGTTTTCTAGTATATAAAGAAAACATAAGACGTAGGTTTGATATATCATTCATTCACAATGTAAACCTAAAGTGTGTGTCGCACTAGACGTGGGATTCAATGTATACACGTCTAGTGGATGTTTGTTATTAATATAATGAACATCCCATTTGTTTTTAATTCGTGTTCTTTGTGCCCAAACACCTTGTCATGATCATTGTTCTTTTCCGCTATGTTATCATATGAACGATGATCAACCTAGATATAATGGTTCATAACCATTGAGCCCAACGATTATAGGGATCATCAATTGGTATCAGAGCCTAAGGCTCTTGATATCTAGGTACGACGAGGTGTTCGTGTATGGTGAAGAAGAAAAATTCGTATGAAGTTTTTCTGGACGTTTTTGTGTGCGCAGTAGTATTCAGAAGGTCATAACTTTTGATTGAACCGTTGGATCGTCACGAAATTTTAGATGTGTGTTCTACATACATAGATCTAAACATCCACCGGAGGGATTGTCGAGTTTTATCCCCAGGCAAAAGTTATTAAGCGTCGAAGTTGGCTGATGGCAGATTTTCAGTTTTCTGCTTTCACATGAAATCATGAACTAGGGTTTCTTCAAACCCTAGATCTACATAAAAAGCAGGATTTTGTGAGATTGGTGGCTGTTAATTCAGGATCTATGGTTGATCTACAAACCCTAAATTAGGGTTTCGATGTTTAACTTTCAAAACCCTAGATCGACTTTCTGTGTTATTACTGGGAAGAAGGAAAATCAAGCAGATTGTGATGTTCCTGATAGAAACGAATGCAAGCAAAGATCAATGGCGTGAGTCTTTAATTCTCATTGGTTGAAGATCGTTGCATTCACACGAAACAAAGCTTGCGTTCACACGGCCATAGGATAAAAACCCTAATTCGTTATATGCTTTGATCCTATACATGCTAGTTCACTGTATAAGCGTGAGTCCCTCATTCTTATTGGTGGAAATCGGTATGTTCACACGGCCAAGAATGCATTCACACGGTTTGAAGTATCTGATTGGTTATTCTTGTGTTAATATGGTCATCTGCGTTCACATGGTTATTAAGTTTCCTATTGGTGGACAATCATGTATTCACATGATTAAAATTAAAGGGAAACAAAGGCTACGGTTACAAGCGTTTTTGTTTAATACAAGGTTTAACATCAACGCTGATGTTTGAAATCTAAACGCTGACAAGGTTTAATATAGACGCTGACAGGTTTAAAGATGAACGCTGACAGGATTATAGGTTGGCGCTGACGTTTGATATTTAGGCGCTGACAGGAAGGATTTCGACGCTGACAAGGAATAAGTCAACACTGTTAGGTTGACAGTGTTGTCCGAGATATGTGTTTCAACGCTGATACGTGTTGTCCGATATAGGGCAATACACATAGAAGGATATTGGACAAAGGAGGATCTCGGGTAACACACTGATTGCTGCTGTTTGAGAAAAACTGGTACGTTTTTAAGCATACAAAAAGGAGGATTATACACACAAAGGTACATGGAATCTCCGTTTTAATATAGAATATCAAGTTGATATTTATGGCTCGGATATTTTTAAATGGATTAATGATTTTAAAGCGAGTTAGCAATTATTCGTGAGGTAATTTATTGGATTTGATTATGTAATCGGGGTAGCCTTGTAAAAGAGTTATCCGTCTTATCACTTTTACATATGATATGAAGATTAAGTTTCTTCATGAAGAGGTGTTAGCTTAAGGGGAAGAATTCTTATGGTAAGTTTTGATGATTGAAGAAGATTTTCGCAAGTTTGTGTTCTATCATATCTTAAAGTCGTGGCGTACCATTCACTGACTTTAAAGGTAACTTGTTCGTGCTTTACATGGATGGTGACGAAGACTTGTCATAAACACTTGAAGGAGTTACATTATCGTGCTCAGTGTCTCACAAAGGATGAGAATATTGACAAGGGATCGAGGTCTACTTATATTTTCTCATGGTATAAGTTCTTCATCACATGGATAAACAAGACATGGAACATAAGATTGGGTTATTTTACTTCTACATCAAGACTACTGTATTTATTTTTCTTCAGGATCATTACATAGAGCTACTTTTGGAGAATCTTCAAGATTGCATACTTTCACATATTCCCTATTGATGTGTCAAAAAGGGGAAGAATATGTGCTATACTTAAGGGGAAGCTTCTTGGAGATCATGTACTACATACAAAGGATTCATGCTTAAGAAGAGTGTTTTGACATCATCAACTAGGGGAAGATTGTTGGGTCGAATTATTGAGTTGATAAGTCAAAACACAACAAAATAAGAAGACAAGGACTACTTTTGCCAAAGTTAAATACAACAAGCCGTTGGAGTCTTTTTATTACTTTAGCTTTCTTTGTAAGCTATGTTTTCTAGTATATAAAGAAAACATAGGACGTAGGTTTGATATATCATTCATTCACAATGTAAACCTAAAGTGTGTGTCGCACTAGACGTGGGATTCAATGTATACACGTCTAGTGGATGTTTGTTATTAATATAATGAACATCCCATTTGTTTTTAATTCGTGTTCTTTGTGCCCAAACACCTTGTCATGATCATTGTTCTTTTCCGCTATGTTATCATATGAACGATGATCAACCTAGATATAATGGTTCATAACCATTGAGCCCAACGATTATAGGGATCATCAGAAAACATAAACATCCTTGCATAAACCACACATGCAAGATGGTCAAAACATTCTAAAACCACCAAATCATAAACTCATGAAAACATGATGCATGTAGGATATATTTGTATCATTAGGATGACAAGAAGATTTCTAACATGGGTCTAATTTTTGTTTTAAGAGATTCATGTTGAAAATTGATGATCAATGGTTTGTTTGGTGTTGATGTTCACGGCAAAACAAGAAGGAGGAAGAGGGTGGTATTTTTTTTATAAAAGTGTTATGTGTGTGTGAGTTGGTGGAAGAAAAGGGAGTTTATATATGTTGGTAGTGAAGGGGCTAGATTTTACAAGTTTGAAACTTGTGGACTTAAAAACAATTTATTAGTTTAAAGGATAGAAAATGGTTATTGGTAAAAATTTAAAATATTTACGGGGCTCGGGTTTCGTAAAAATACTTTTCAAAAGTTACAATGCATCATAAAAATGATTATATGGTTTACCGACACGACTTAACACGTAATTAAAACGAAATCTTCGAAAATAAAAATTATCGAAACAATCGATAATAAAATGTAAAATTTTGGGCATCCGTCGGTATCGCGATCACTAGGAATTCTCGTTGTACATTGATTTTGAATAAACTCGTTGTAAAACGCACGCGGGTGATTTTAAATTAAAAACTTTGATTTAAGTTAAATATGGAAAAATAAAATAATAATTTTATAATTCCAGATAAAGTATTTATCAATGATCAGAAAATACTTGAAAAGTATAATTTATTAAAATTGTCATGATCTCAGGATTTACATATAAGAATACAAGAAAACGTAATACGTTAGAAAATTCAAAAAACACGAATAAAAGAATAAAATAATGCTGGAAAGTACGGGTTCTCACATCTAACATTCAAGAAGCGTACACTAATGCCATCACGGCAGCCATCGCTGAAAGGGAGAGCACAGAACATGGATTATTAAATAAGAGCCTAGATCAAGTATCTTCTTATGACCCTTTGGCGTTGGAAAAACTGGATGTTGCCCTTAAAAACTTGAATAAGTGTGATCTCCGTTTAATAAAGATGGTGGATCCAGATCAGGACTGGCCCATTGGCGTAATAATGGAAGGACTTACGCTGGGAAGGAACCAAATGGAAGGCGCTGAGAAAGAACACGACTATCACCAGAAACCATATGTTGCTTAGTTAAAGGTACCTATCCATGTCTACCCTTATGATAGTGCGGATCCCTTCAAATTATCTAAGGAAGTACCCCTAGAAAATAATTCTAACCCTCCACGTCAAGCGTGCGGATAAAAGGAAAGGTGCCAAAGGGAAGAAAGTTGTTATTTTTCTAGGCACACCGCATCCACCTCGATCAGACAATGTAGCTGTTAGTGTGTCCACAATTTCCGTTCGTAACATGCGTATTCTTCGTGACATGGAAAAGGTGTTGAATGAACATACCATATCTTCCTCTAGTTTTCTTTCGCATAAATTGAAGAGGTCACGCTCCACTAGGGACCTTTTGTAAGTACTTGGATATTTCATGTGGTTTGTGCCTGTCAAGATCCCCCTTTTCGACGTATACATGTTTGGATGTATCTTGTAACAGTCTAGGGTCGTAATCTAGATTATATATGTTGTGAATTGTAAATATTTGATTATTACTTTATGCCTTCTCATGCATCTGGCTGGTATGTTGAATTTACATTTCCACACACCCACGATGATTAAGGTTGTAGCTGCTCAACTTAGTCATAATACTTGCATATCCCAAGACGTACATTCACGAGATGTTAGCCGTGAATATATAGTACAAATACACCATATATATAGCGCATTTTTATGGACCCATGGGTTACAACATGTCATTACATGTGGCGTGCCACTACTACCATAGACGATGTCAACTTTTTTGACACAATTTTGTTAGACGTGCATAGTGTGTCTTTCACATGCCCATCATGAAGTATGTGGTATGCATAACTTATTACAACGTCTTGATTAGTAAGGTATCTAACAGGTTGAATTAGTAGGTTCACTCATTCCTCTGATTTCACATAGAAACGATAAGTGCTTGTACGCTGGTGGGCCAAACATTATAATTAAATGATGCTATGTAAAAAAACAATAATTATATGAAAGAAAGAGCCGCGGGACTAGTTGGGAACTACGGTGTGTTATTAATACTCGCAAGTTTTTGAAATATAAGGAAAAACATACTGACTCAAATAAAAAAGAAATACATGGACATTTTATTGGAGTTGATTAGAGTTAGAGAGAGAGAGGTCCATGTATAGGCCGTGGCCCTTTTAAAGGTAGCACCTCTAAGGTCGCAACTGTTAAGGACTGACCTGAATCACAGTCATCCATATCGCATATCTTGTATGCCCCTTGTTCCAAAGCCTCCGTTACCACATAAGGCCCTTCCCATTTAGGGTTGGATGTCCCTGTGTTGTGCAGATAGTCTGTTTTGCTTATATGACAAACAAAATCCCCCACTTCAAATGGGGCACTACTGACTCCAATGTCTGTATCCTTTTTTACACTAGTTTTACTTTCGCCAATCCTGAGTAAACTGCTACTCCATACCTTTCATCCTGAATTCACTTGTCATGTTGTAATCCTATCTCTCCAAACGTGTCGTATTGTATCTTGCAGCTTACTGTTATGTGGGTGTTCTGCTGAGGTGAATCGTTGTGTGATACCCAACGTCACGCACAAGTCTTTCAACCTGCTACTAGCAACTTTTTTCCTATGAACTCCTCTACTCGTTTTTCTGCCATCGATGGGGATGGATTGATTTTCCCCCACCGGGTAAAGTAGCCCATGGCGGCTCTTAAAAGTACAACTCCGCAGAATGAGGATGAAAAAATACCTTGATTGGAGAATAGCCTTTGTGGCGTGACAGGTAATGACTCCTGATGCAGATGTTTTGGCAACGCCCTATGGGTCTAGCAATATTTACACCCACGGATTCAATTCCGAGCATCCTTGTGTATAGTTTTCCAGTAATACCTAGAACGCAGAGCCACCAAGACCATGGTCGCGGGACATGTCATAGTGCGACATGACCTGCTATGTATACCATTGATGATGTGGCACGCCTGTCGCAGCCCTACACATCGTAGCCACAGTTGTGAAGGCGATCGCTTGTAAAGGATGCCGTCTTGGATCCTAAGATGATGTGCCTCCCACCACATTTGTCTTGCATCCCTCTCACCCCGTGGGAGTATTCTGTTGATTAAGTAATCAATAACCGAGGTCATCCATGTAGTTCCTTCATCCTACGTGTCTATGAGAAGCTCTTCTTCCCCTATGGATTTGTTTTTTATGATCTCTACCAATACCTGTTTATGTGGGCGTTCTAAACTCATGAATGTGATCTGATCCATTGCCTTAGCCATCTCTTGTTTCCTCTTAGGGCTTCGCGTAATATGAACTTGCTAAAGGCTTGGATGAGCAACCTGGCCTTTTGCAAAAACTCTATCAAATTGTCCACCCTAGGCTCGTATCTTCCTGAGATGCGGTTTACCATTAAGGGAGAGTACACATTTTCCACTAGGCTATGTATGCCTATGCGAGATGCGATCCTCAATCCTGCCATTAGTGCTTCGTAGTCGACTTCACTTCCTGTGGCTGCAAACCCGAACCGTAAGGCATAAGTGAGTTTTATCCCCCTTTGATTCGTAAGAATGAAACCTGCGTCCGGTCCGGCGGTATGTAAAAAATCCAACGGTGAATAAGGCCTAAGTGGCCTGAGATGTTTCGTTGTTGTTTGGCTCAGCAATATCCTCCCTTGACCGTTTATTGGCAAGGTCCCTTGATCCATGGTGTTCAAGTACCATTCGCTGCTTGCTAGGGGTGTTATGCCTTCCTAATGTCTAATTGGTATTACGGAGCGTGATAATGTCGTTTTCCATCGGGAATTTTAGCATTCGATGCTCCGTATAGGGTACGACACGCATGGTTAAGATCCCTGGTCGTCCGATAATACCATTGTATGGCGATGATGAACGTATTACCATGAAGTTTACCCATACGGTGGTTGAATGGTTTTGGTCTCCTACTGTCGTCAACGTTCGGAGTTGGCTAAGTGGCCACATTACGTCTCTGCTGAATCCTGTAAGTAGGGTCATAACATGCGTCAACTGGCTTTTTATGCTCGGATTTATCTGTGCAAAATGATGCTCACATAGAATGTTTCCCGCAGATCCCCCATCGATATACAGATGAGGGACGACATGGTCTCCCATGCGTACTCCTATCGTTAGGGGTCCTTTCGCACTATTGATTTTGGTGAGGGGAGGCAATGAGATATCTGTTTCATAAGAAAATTCTTGGCTGACCTCTTGCTCTGCCTCGTATTTCCATGATTGTACCATATATATGGTGATGGGCTTGTCTTTGGGTTTATCTTTTTTGTTCTCGTTCTTCTTGTCTCCTTCATACCTCCATTCTTTTATAAGATGGTTTAACTTCCCCGCCTTAACCAAACTTTCGATGTGTCTTTTCAGCTGTATACACTCGTCAGTTCCATGTCCCTTGTCGGCATGATATTCGCAGTACTTGCTGCTATTACATTTTTCCACAGAGGTGGTCATTGGCAGAGGTTTTGGAAATTTTGCCCCCTCTGACAAGAATATCTCTCTCGTCGTCATCTTAAGGGAAGTGAACTTGTTGTTTTCGTCACGTCCTCCCTTCTGCACCCTCGGTAGTCGAGGTTTCCATTGTTGTTATAGTTGTTAGATTTCCTTTTAGGCTGGTCTTGGGATCTGTGATTAGAATTCCCCCTTCTGCTACCGGCGGCCGCGGCTTCCCCTTGAATGAAGTAACTGACCCGCCTCATTAGTTCATCGATGGTTTCAAGAGTCCTGTCATTCAACTTCCTTATCAGGTCCTGATTTGTAATGCCCGCCATGAAACTAGAAATTAGGCATTCTCTGATATGGTTACACTCGCTCTTAAAGCGCTCCACAAAATCTTCTAATGGTTCCCCCTGTCTTTTCTTGACTCTTGCGAGTGAGACAGGGCTCTTATCACACTTGTTTTGCTGAGTGTAGTTTCTCCTGAAGGCTTTCCTCAGATCTTCGAATTCGTCAATGCTCTTTCGTGGGAGTTTATCAAATTAGTTCCAGGCATTTCCAATTAAGGTTGAGTTGAACATATGGTACCACGTAGGTTCTGGCCACTACTCAATCCTGGCCTATGATTCAATAACTTTTAGATGACCATCATGATTTGTGGTGCCGTCATATGTCATAACATTAGACGGCATACACCTCCTTTTACCTTATGAGTAGGTTCTAATGCGTTTCGTGAATGCGTTGTCCTTTTCGCGAGGCCATGGGAGAGATAGATCTTCATCGCTTCATCGCCGGGGTTGTCGGTATTTCCTACAACATTTCCTCTCGTAGTCGGAGGAATCTGTGGATGAATAACTTGTCCTGCGGCGCCGAGGATGGTGGTCGTCAAAGTTAGAGGTGGATGAGCTGTCGCTCAGGGATCTTCTCCTTCTCCTAGACTTTTTCGTAGCTCATCTCATCCATCTACTCTTGTGGTTCCTGAGTTGGGCCTCTGTCCCTTTATAATGTTTTGTTTCTGTCTAGGGCGCTCGTGCGCTGATCTCGTGGTTCCTGAGGTGATCCCCTCAACCTTGGGGGAGATTCAACTCTGTCTAAGGCGCTTGTGCGCTTCTTTTCCTCGGTGGGGATAACCTGAGCTTCTCGTTCTATTGAGTAATCTGAGTCTTCTGTCGATATATCCCTTATCTCATATCCTTCAGGATAGGTGACCTGCTTAAAGACGGTTTATCTGTCTTCCTTCCTTTGTTTTAGTTTTGACAAGCGACATTCCTTGCTAGGAATGGACCCTTTCACAGCCTCTACTTCTCTTTCAAAATCAAGGTGAACCCGCATGTCATCAATTGGGGAACTTTTCATTCTTGCGATCATGAGAGGGACAAGAGCTTTGTAGTTTTTTGTGACGAAGTCGTTCATATCGATGCAAGATGCAGGAGTGCTTTCGGGCTCCTTCTGTAAAGGGATCCCGATGTCCCAGGTCCTTCGCGCCCCTTTTTGGGGTGTGTTTGGTGCTTCCACTGAAGTTGGTGTTTCTCTAGCCGTGGAAGTCGTGGGGGTTGTGAATGTAGGGCCTGCACCTATGGTGACTTTCCCCCACACCTTATTGAGGTTACTGTTGGTGACTACAAGCGCTTCATTGGACTACGCTTTCTTACCGCCGGCCTTTTGGTTATCCAGATTCATTCCACCTTTAATCATGTTGAGAATTTAGTGTAGGGTCCAACGAATGGCGCCAACTTGTTGATACAAAAGTTAGATGGATCGCGCTTCACCCGAATTAGGCTTAATTCGGGTGTTGAGGACTCCGGCTCTTGCACCAAGTGGACTTGTATGAAGACCCTGCACACTAAAGACCAAACATCGTTAGGCTTACCGTGGAATGTATCCGACGATTAGACTCCGGTGTGAGAGTAAGTAATCAGCTTGATTGAGTAATCGGTTAGGGTTTAGTGATCGTAAGAATTGTACCTTTATGAAACCTCGGGGGTTCCTTTTATACCCGGTAAAATCCTAGTCGGGCTTCCCTATTCTTGCGGCCTAAGTAAGAGATAATTACAATATACAACAAGATCCTTATCGCGTAAATAAGGAGAGTGTATATCCTCTTAACTTAGATGAATCATAATCCTAGGTAGATTATGATTCTGTTTGATCCTGTCCGCGTGCGACCAGAGCGCGGTTCACTGTGAAACCGTGTATGACAGCGACCTATTGGGTATATGTTTACAACTTTAGAATTTTAATAATATTGTATAAATATTTTATGTATTTTTGAATTTTATAAGGTAATAATTTTTGTATATGTTAATGTTATGAATAACTTTTTTACATTATTTAAATTAATATTATTGTTATGTTTTTTTATTAGCAAAAACATTATAGTTAAATATTTTTAGAAATGATTTTGTTTTGTAAGTTTTGTGGTAAAGTGTATTCTAGCAAAAGTAAGCCCAAAAAGCTCATTCCTGGTATTATTTTTTGTCACGTGTATAATATAGCAACAGTATATAGCCCAGTCCAAAACTTTACAGTACGAATATCTAAAAATATTTTCATTTTATTAAGTCAAACTATTGTGAATCATTTGTAATTCCTATTTTCTTTTTGAAGCATTTTTTGGAAACCCTTTAATGAATTACATGTGTTATTTTTATTAAATTTTGTATTTAAGGTATTGTTTTACCATCTTTCCTTATATATTTTTATAGAATTTTGTATTTAAGGCATCATTTGTAATTCCTATTTTTTTAAAGAATTTTATGGAAACCCTTTAATGAATTACATGTGTCATTTTTATAGAATTTTGTATTTAAGGCACTGTTTCACCATCCTTCCATATATATATTCTTTTATAAAATTTTGTATTTAAGGCATCATTTGTAATTCCTATTTTTTAATCATTTTATGGAAACCTTATAATGAATTACATGTGTCATTTTTATACCATCCTTCCTAATATATTTTTATAGAATTTTGTATTTAAGGCATCATTTGTAATTCCTATTTTCTTTTTGAAGCATTTTATGAAAACCCTTTAATGAATTACATGTGTCATTTTTAGAATTTTGTATTTAAGGCATCATTTATAATTCCTATTTTCTTTTTGAAGTATTTTATGGAAACCCTTTAATGAATTACATGTGTCATTTTTATAGAAGTTTATATTTAAGGCGTTGTTTCACCATCCTTCCTTATATATTTTTATATAGTTTTGTACTTAAGGCACCATTTGTAATTCCTTTTTTTAAGCATTTTATGGAAACCCTTATATATTTTTAGGTATTTTAATAATACGCTAGGTGCAAACAACCTTGAAGTGGCCACGTCAACCTCCTGAAAAGGGAGGGCTTTACCTGGTTTGAGTTTGTGTGGCGGTGGGCTCAAACCCCGTGGATTAGTCGGCCAAAGAGTCGGAAATCACGGTTACCAAAAAAAAACATTTATGAGGTAATAAATTTTGTATATGTTAATGTTATGAATAACTTTTTTACATTAATTTTTTTTTGAAATTAATATTATTGTTAAGTTTTTTTATCAAAAACATTATAGTTAAATATTTTTTAGAAATAATTTTGTTTTGTAAGTTTTGTGATAAAGTGTATTCTAGAAAAAAGTAAGCCCAAAAAGCTCATTCCTAGTATTACTTTTTATCACGTGTATAACATAACAACAGTATATAGCTCAGTCCAAAACTTGACAGTCCGAATATCTAAAAATATTTTCATTTTAGTAAGTCAAACTATTGTGAATCATTTATAATTCATATTTTCTTTTTGAATTATTTTGTGGAAACCTTTTAATGAACTACATGTGTCATTTTTATAAAATTTTATATTTAAGGCATTATTTGTAATTCCTATTTTCTTTTTAAAGCATTTTATGGAAACCCTTTAATGAATTACATGTGTCATTTTTATAAAATTTTGTATTTAAGGCATTGTTTCATCATGCTTCCTTATATATTTTTATAGAATTTTGTATTTAAGACATCATTTGTAAGTCCTATTTTCTTTTTGAAGCATTTTATGGAAACTTTTTAATAAATTACATGTGTCATTTTTACAGAATGTATTTAAGGCATTGTTTCACCATCATTCCTATATAAAGGTTTTTGATTTGATTTGATTTGATTTGATATATATATATATATATATATATATATATATAGTGTAACTTTCTTTTCAGAACTATTTTAAATGTCAGAACTATCAGAACCATCATTTTTACAACATATAGAGCATGAGATACATGTTTTAAAACATAATGGCATTACTGTAAATATGTAGTCAAACACATTGTCATGAAGTCAATGAAAAAGGACAAACATGGTATTTCACTTTTTTTCAACCTTCTACATATCTGTTTGTTTTGACTAATAATCTGGAAACATTCCACACTTTCTAAAAAAAAAATCTAAAACACCCGCAATGTTTAAAAACACATTATCACAATTAATTCGTATATTATTTTACAATTATAATAAAATCACTAAATTATTATCATCATCTTCTTCGGATACATTTTTGTATCGCCCAAAACAAAAACCCCCAAATCACAGTAACAATCAAATCCCCCAAAAATCCCAAATCCCCACAAATCCTCCAAATCATTGATCAATAATAGCAATTCGAATCAAATCATGTTTTATTTTGGAGAATCATTCCAATTAATACACCATTTTCTTCAATAAAACCCACCCCGTTAGATTTAAAAAACCCAAACCAATAATTAATCGGTCATTCCAAGAACACCATAGTGATGGCAGGTATGTTCTTTGTTTTTTTTTTTTTTAATAGATTTTTTTATGTTTAGGAATTTTGTTCAATTGGAAAGATGATTGTTTTTATTAATCATTCATGTTTTATTACCAAGAAATGATAATCGAATTTTTTTTAAAGATAAATTAAACGGATTTAACTGCATATGCTCGAACAGGTTTTTTAATTATTTGTGTTTTTTGATTCTGTTTACAAGATATTAATTGTGTTTTTTTAATAATTGTTCTTTTTTAAGAATAACCAAAAGATTATTTGTGTTTGCTTATTTTGTTAACAATATCTTAATTGTGTTTTTTTGACTAATTGTTTTTTTTAAGAATAACCAAACGGCCACACATAATCATTCCTGTTTTTGCAATAATAATCGAATCATCTGTTTTTTTAATAATCATTAAGTTAATTGTGTTTTTGATTGTTTTATCAGGAACAAGCCGTAGTCGGATTGACAAAGGAAAAAAACTAGCTGTTGAACAAAACCCGCTTGATGACACCATTTCCATAGGTGATGAGGATTCTGAAAACGAGATAATAGCTGATAGGTATTATCAACAGGAGTTTAGCCCAAGGGCAGAGCGTGCATTGAAACGACGCATATTGGCCAATAGCAAAGGTTTTTTTCCCTTTTTGTACATGTACATTATCGTAAATGTAGTCTTTTATTGTACGATTACTCATCTGTTGTTGTGTTGGATTTTTTCAGGAGCTGATGCGACCCGCAACATCAAACCTGCTGTTGCTGTAGAGGCAACAAAACGCCGAAAAATGAAAGAACTAGGTAAAATCAAGTTCACCATTTGTATGTGTTATCCAGAAATCATAGTTCTGTAGGGTCGTCCCAGTCATAAGCGTTATGAGCATGCATGTTACTTTATGCGACCAATAGTTTTGTTAACTCATGCTTTTATATGTATATATGCACCCTATTAGATTTAGTTCAGCTTCAACTGATTTCAGTTTTAACACATCTAGCCAACTCTTTAAAATCTGCTTAATGGCGTATCTTTTAACTCCTGAATTTTGGTATGAGTCCGCACCATGTTCTGTTTTGATGAACAGCCTATTGAGTACCTAATTTTGCTTATTAATTATATATGTAGACAGACATAGGAGTTAGTCTGCTATTGTGTATTTGTTATCAAGTTAGCAACTTTACACAACAAAGAAATTATCTTCAAATCCTTTTCGGATTTCAAGGCGGATATATTTTTTTGGATAGTGGAGAATTTAAGCCAAGATGATACATTATATAACAAAGCGAAATATATACCCGGAGGAATCGTCATTATCACCATAGCGTAAGCTTTGATCTACTCTGAAGTCAGTTATTTGATATATGTTAGACAATATATTATAAAACAAATCTCAATATTTCTTAGGAGTACGGGCACCAAGAACAAAAAACCAAATTACACTGTATGAAAGCGATTGGAATCCAAAATGAATTAGCATGTTGCAATGAATTTCGATTTTATATGTATTTTGATTTTGTTTAGGTTCTGTTCGTCCCATTCAAACATGTCACTGTTGATTGCTGAATAACACCTTATGCAAGCCACACTTAAAATTTACATAATACTCGCATTTTGAGGATACAAAAAACAGTTTTTGTCAAATTCTCATAATCATTCGCAATGAAACAGGGCACATGGTGAATAATTATGTTGCTGTTCATGCTTATGATTATCTTTTGGTATGACAACTTATATTATTATGAAACAAAATCATGTTGTATAGAATAAGAACAAAGCAAAATTGGGCCAATCATGTGACTTCAATGTTTTTTCACACATTTAAGAATATTTTTGTAGTCAAATTGTTTATTATGATGAAAGAAATCCAATTATTTCCATTAGTTGTAAACCTTTTGGAATGAACTCATTCTAAGACTAATGTTGCATATTTGACTACATCGAATTTAGGGACTATTTGTTGGAAATTTAGTGCAATTGAGGTGTTTCTGATTCAGAAATGGGCTTAGAAGTAGGGTGGTAAATGTTCCTTTACGTGCAGCTCAATCATAAGCGTTATGAGCATGCATGTTACTATGAAATGGGCTTAGAATTAAATAGTTTATAGCTATAAAACTCTCACATGCGGGATTCTGGATCTTTGCGTGGATCATATTCTTTTCTGATCCAAAATCTATGAAACGGTCCACCTCCAAAATAATAAGCTGCATTATAGAAAAGCCTGTAAAAGATCAAACACATTACACTCTGCTTTATTCTAGATCAGATTGGATTTACCAAAACTGTCAAACCTCTTGCATCTGAATCATGATCATAGATGATTTTTTATTCTAAACGCACCTTTTAAAAAGGTTGGGGCCAACTTTCAGACCTTTTTTAAACAAATGCTCGGATAAAGATTGTTTGATCCAAACGGGACGCTCGTCAAACAACTGACATACAGCCTTTTGGCAATTCCACTCGTTTGTGCCCTCGCGCATGAACTTTTCCCAGTTTACTTTCTTATGAACATGTATGATTGTTAAGGCACCAAAAACCATAGATAATAAATCCACAAGTCAAAGATATATACATTTAGCAAGTAAAATCATACAGATACACATATAATGGCGTATAAAGCAGAAAATGGTGAGAACATACACTATCTACTATGCATAATACAATGAGTTTGCTGTTGTGTATTTGTTATCAAGTTAGCAACTTTACACAACAAAAACCATAACAGCCAACTCTGTATTATGCAAACGTACATGAACTATCGTCAGAAACACATATACGTCATGTACACACAAAAAAATATCATCCATTTTTTTAAAAAAAACATACATACACTATCAAATATGCTAAAACATACATGTTCTGTTTTTTAAGCATATTTTTTAAAGAAACAGCGCATGTCTTTATAATCATAGGTTTCTCGGAAAACACAAATAGTTACTATATGTATACATTGAAGCAATAAACGTATAGTTGTTTATAAGTATAACTCATCTTTATTAAAATACAAAAACCATACTTGTTTTTTATATTTTTAAGTATAAGCATTTCTGTTTATATTTTTAATAGTTACTACATGCATACATTGTAGCAATACACGTATAGTTGTTTATAAGTATAAGCATTTCTGTTTATATTTTTAATGAATTTTATTTTGAACATGTTTTTTAGGTTCTAGCTCGAGTGGTGTTGACAGGGGCAAACGCCATGTTGTTGAAGAACACCCTAGTGATGACGATTTTGTTGATGATTCGAACAATATCAAAGACGCTAGTTCAAGGGCAGACCGCGCATTGAAGCGACGCGTCGTTGGAAATCGTAAGTTTTTAACAATCTTGTATTTTTACACTCTAAAAACATGCATGTGTTTTACATAAAAAAATGCACAACCATGCCTGAATTGTATGACATACTGTTCTGTTTAAATAAAAACATACATGTCCTTTACGCCAAAAAAAATAACATCCACTTTTGTAACAGAAAACATACATGAACTTTTTACATACAAAACAGACATGTACTTTACACACAAAAAAATTACATCCATTTTTGTACTTTAAAATCATACATGCCATGTCTACTATGAACAAACATACATGCCCTGTTTTTTTTAAACCACCTATTTCTTTATAATAATAGGTTTTTAGGAAATCAGTTATAGTTACTAAATGTATGTTTGTAGGAAAACATGTATACGTATGACTAAGTATAACTCATCATTATTTTTTATTAACAACAGGGCATACCAAAGGCCCGACACTGGCAAATAAAAAAAACAACAAGAAGGTCCATCTAACAAATACGCATTCAACACCAGGACCAGCCCCAAACCACTATATAATGCCCTGTTAACTTTGAAACCAGTCCAAATGGCATGTTTGGAACAGATTGGATTTGGACAGATGTTAGATTTCAAAGTCGATGGTATTCCAAGGAGGTTGGGATTTTACGTTGCCGACCAATTTAATCCCGAGAATATGGTCATCGATCTGTATAACAGATCTATTCCAATTACAAAACAACTGATTGGGGATCTCATTGGCATACGAAATGAAGGTGTTCATATAATGGAACAAGAATGGACGCATGATTACGAGATGGTTAAAAATTGGGAGGCACAGTTTGACAATCCAAAGTTCATTACTCCCACGGAACTCAAACATTTGATTCGTAAATCATGTGTCGCGGACATGAACTTCAAACTAAATTTCATCGTCCTATTTACTTCCTTGATGGGTTGCGTAAGGGGGAAGGGTTTTTGTGACTACACGGTGCTTGAACATATTAGTACTGATACGGATTTGTCCAAAATCAACTGGTGTGAATATGTTTTTGATTGTTTACCAACATGCAAAAAGGGATGGAACAGAGATAAGACAAACAGCTACTTTTTGGGTCCAATAACGCTTCTTACTGTAAGTGCTTCTTAACTTTTCTCTTCAAGATTTGTATTAATTGTATGTGTATTTTACTTTTTTACTTCTTTTTTTAACCTAACAGATGGTGTACGTTGACGGGGTTGTATGTTCCACTTCTGATGTTGCCCGAAAACGACCAGCAACATCAGTTTGGACAGATGAATTATTAAAAGATCGGGAAGTTGAAGAATTACAGCTAGAGGGATTTGGAATGGGTGAACTACAAGGACCTTTTGTCGAGGAGGCTAATGATCCAATGCCCGAAGATGAGGCAGTAAGTTATTATACAATTTACGTTACCTAAAATTAACATGCATGTTCCGCCTTATTAAGGACAATTAACAGCATGTATTTACTATTGTATTCATTATATAACATTTGGTATACTTAACTTACAGTTACGTCTAACCCCCCCCCCCCCTTCATATGACTTATTCCACAGGGATTCGATTGGAAACTAAACAAGTACCTTTCATGTATAGAATCCACGCGTTCCGGTTTTGAGAAAACTTACGCAGCTGCAATTGCCAAATATCCTAACAACGAGAATATCGCAGAATTTTTTGTCAAATACTATGAGCATTTGGACATGCCATTTCCTGATAATTTTATGGGTGGACCCGCCGTGCATTCAACAGATGGTGGCCCTGCTATCCCCACAACAGAAGATGTCCAACATGCACCAAACCATCATCCTTCATCTGCTACTCCCGGTACATGTGGTATTGTGCACCAGACACCAAACCAAAATCATACATCTGTTTTAACTCCAGATAATCAGATTGTATGTTCTCAGAAACAACCAGAAATACCATGGGATGGTTTCCTTCATAATGCATTTAGTCTTGGGTTGACCCAAGACCCATTATTTAATGGTGGTGGACAAATAATCTCACCTGTGAACGATTGGGGTCCAGAAACACAACAGAAAATGGGTGAAGCATCTGACAAAGCGATTGCTGATTTTGAAAAGCAAAAAAAGTTTAATGATTTAGGTATTCCTAAATTAAATTTTGAGACAGAAGAAGCTAGTGGGTCTGGAACGATATCTGCACCTGTTGATGCTGTTCCGCTAAATTCTTGCAAGATACTTAAACAAGGACGTGACGCTGTTGTGGGTCGTCCTCAAAGACAAAACACAAGATCAGCACTTCTACAGTCTCCATTTTAGTCAAGAATTAGTAAAGCTAATTTGGCCGATACAAAAGAAGATGTTGTAGTTGCAGATTACATCTTAAGCAATGATGAAAGGTAAACATTCCTACTTTTACTTTAATTCTCGTGTATGCCTACTTAATGCAATAAAGTAACATCCATGTGTTTATTACAGTTCTATTCTTTTTGAAACAACAACTGGTCAGCCAGTTTCGCGACTCAAGTTCAGGACACTAGTAGGTGGCAAAAACATTGATAACGGTGTTATAGATGCATGGAGTTCGCACATGAATTCGTTGGAATGTTTGAAAGGCCCGCAATCTGTTTCAAGATTTTACTACCAAACGTTCTTTGTCGTAAGTATATCTTATTATTTATTTCCTTTTCATTTAGTATCTTTGTTTTTCTATCACAATATCTTACAAAGCCCAAATGTATCCAGGATAGGAAGGTGTTCATAAATGATAAAAAAATGGACATGTATGTTTCAGATTACATAGCAAATGCTGATTCACAAAGAACCAATACAAACGCAAAATCAGTTATCGATGGCATCGACCTGGTAATTTAATAAATACATCATATATTTATTTACCGGTATTGTCCAATCTAATACACTACTGTAACATTTATGTTAACGTTTTTTATTTTATAGATATTTTTACCAGTATCAAACGGTGAAACAAAATTCCTCCTTTGTTTCAGTATGAAGAAAATAACAGTGGATATCTTGGACGGTGAAAATCTCGTCAACAGGGATGGAACAATGAAACGCGTTCCTCCATCGCTTACACCAGATATAATCATAGCTGAACTTCTGGTACATTCATGTTTTATACATAAACATTATACTAAAGTAATTTATATTTTTAATTATAATTTTAACTACTTAAATCAAAAACGTTTTGCAGCAAAAACACTTTGCCAACTATCTTGTGAACATTAGTCCAAGGAAAGCATCACTCATTATGCGTGCTGAAATTCATCGATGGAACTTTTCATGGCAAACTGATAAGAGACCGTTGGACAGTGGTGTTTTCTTGATGCGCCACATGGAGGCTTATATGGGTGAGACTATGACAAATTGGCACTCTGGGATACTTAATCCGGGTAAGAAACAAAATGCAAAGTTGGAACAATTCAGAAAAAAATATGCTTTCTACATCCTTAAATCAGATGCAAATGTTCACAAGAAACGCGTCCTTGCTGAATTGACGGAAAAGATGAATTGATTTGCTATAGTAAATCTTTGCTAGTACTTATTTTCATGTTTTTCGTATCTAGACTATTAGTTACTACTTTTGATGCTTTGAAATGTTCAGACATGTTTAATTATTCACTTTTCTTAATTATTTGTATGAAACTATTATCTTTTTGTTTAAGAATGTTTTTTATACAATGTTTAATTAAAATTATTCATCTTTGTTAAATAACCAGGAACGTGATCATACAAAATACACGTTCATATCCCTAAACAGTTAACGATGGCAACAACCTGGTAAATTAATAAATACCATCGTAAAAGATCACATTACGTTTGTTTTACCTACATGTACTGTTAGAACATAAATTGACCAAAACATACATGTTCTTTTTACCAAAAAATTAGCTTACACAGTAACAAACCATACATACATGATGTATACAAACATGTCCAAGGTTATGATGTATACAGACTTGACCAATGTAAATATACATGGTTGACGTACGCATATATATTCTGTCGGCATGCATGTTCGCTGTTGACTAACACGTCTGCTTTAAAAAATAAAGTTTATAGCGACGTTAAACATTCAAACACTTTTATAGATAACCTAACAAAGTATATCCATAAAACATAACTGTTTTATTAAAAACATCCAATACATTCATGTCCTTTTTTTATAAAATGTACATTCACTATTAAAACATACATGTACTTTATTCAAAAATGTTTCATTGACCTCTAATTAAACTGATACTCATTCAACATATTCACAAAAAAAAATACATGTTACATATTAAAAGACTGGCTTGTTAAACAAATTACACTTACATGTTACCTTTCACACAAAAACATGTAATATTAAAATAACAAAAAAAAACATTACTTAACCAACCAATCCTCTTATTAATAAACTTGCGTTCAAAAAAACCTTATTCAAAAAAAAAACCATACTATAAAGTTCAAAGGAGAAAAAAAAACCCAACCATTTATTATCATTATTACTAAAAAAAATACTAGAACTCGTCTTCATCGTATTCATCACTCTCACTAGTTTCTTCTGAATCAACCTCCTTCTCTATATAATCTTCTTCTTCTGATTCATTATGATCTTCTTCGACAACATTCTTGCCTTTTGTATTAAGGGGCGGATTTCTACATCCCAGTCTTTTATGTCCTTCTTTTGCACAGTTACCACAAGGTTTTTTGCATCCTCTTACGTTATGACCTTCTCTTACTAAACAGTTACTACAAGTACGTTGTTTGAAAGGGACATTGCGGTTTAAATTTGCATTCAGTGCTTCTTTAGCTAACTCAGCAGCACTTTTAATCCTTGTATGTCCTTTTGTAGCACATACGTCTGGTGGAGTCAGAATATTAACATTAACAGGAACTTTAACACCCAACAAATCTTCAAAAAGTGCATCCTTGTTTTGCGGTTCAGGTTGTGGTTGGCAATCGGCTTCTAGTTCTGTCTTTATGTCTTTAAGCTTCCCAATAAATGCAGTCATTTTATCCGGGTCATTCCTTATAAGATTTATACAACCTTCAATTGTAGAATAAACTTCTGACGATAACACTTCTGATTCTTCAATACATGGACCGTATCGATGGCGCTTGTCAGTCAAATGAGCAGGTAAAGGATTCTTACGCCATCGCCGACTAACATAGTTTAATGGAATAGTGTCTATTCCATGTATATTAAACACACAGAAAACATGTCTGCACAAGAAACCATGCCTATTAAAATGTCCACATGAACAGCTAATTGTTGATTCCAACTCATTCACCGTAACCTGTTCCAAACATTACTTTTAATGAGCTACATATGTATTACATATAGCTCCTAAAAAATTCAATAAGAAAACATACATGTTCACATAAAAAAATAACTTACCGTTACGTCTACAACAGTATTCTTTTCCTTGTCCTTTTGTTGAATTTCACAATACTCAACATTATCCTCAATTCTTATATTCCTCTGTGAACATGAATATAATCCTTTGTATATTTCATCCTGAACATCCCTGAAAATAGATTCAGTATAGACCGAACATGCATGTTTCTCAATTGGCAAGTCGGTAAGCATTACGGGGTTCTTTTCAGCAGTTTTATTATCTAGTGCACGTTGTGTGTACCTTTGTTTCTCCATGGCTGATTCAAAACACAACATAAAGTGTACTAAAGAGTTACCATGACTAGAATAAACCTGGAAGAACGCATTAGAGCTTTCAGACCTTGAAGTTGTCTTCATCAACCCGCAAAAAGGCACATGACTAAAATACCCTGGCACTCATCTTTCTCTAATTGCATACATGTCATTCAACCACTTATTTTCCGACAGCTGATACTTAAGAATCATCGCATTCCATCGATCATCAAACATTTCAGGAGAAATGTAAACGTTCCATACAAGTTTATGAAAATCCTTTCTAAAATCTGAATCTTCTCCCACATCACCCAATACCTAACAAAATATTTACACAATCTTAATATAAAGTAAACACCAATATATAACGTTTAACCTTTCATTAATATTTACCTTTGATGGTAATTTCTGTGTAATGTGCCACATACACAACCTATGATGAGACTCTGTGAAAACTTCTAGAATGGCATTTCTTAGCGCACCATCTTGATCAGTAACTGCTAGAATTGGTTGCTTCCCATGAACCTGTAAAAAAGATTCTAACATCCACTTATACGATTCCTTTTTTTCATCAGACAACAAGGCTGCACCAAATGTCACACATTTTTTATGGTGATCAATTCCCGTAAAAGGAACAAAAATCATGTCGTATCTGCAAACACAAATGTTTAACTCATTATAGTAATGTAAAAATAAATTCAACTAACATAAATTTGAAAAATATAAAATATAAAACATACTTGTTCGTTTCATAAGTGGCATCAAACGATACAATGTCCCCAAATGCAACATAGTTGCACTTCATAGTTTCATCAGCCCAGAACATACGGCACAGAACTTTCTCTATCGTGTGATGGACAAACGAAAATTCAGGAACATGCTCCATCCTTTTTACCATTTTATCTACCAACATTTGCGCATCCCTGTCTCCGATAAAAACATTCATTTTACGTTTAAAATTATTCCAATCCACCGGCATTCCACGTACCTTATCAAACCCCCCCAATAGAGCTACTTTAAGCCGATGAGCTTTTTGTGGACCAATATTAGTCAAAGAAGCACGATGTATAAACATATAATCACCAAACTCCAACTGTCGTCGCGCTCGGGAAAGGTCCATGTTTGATTTGTTTATTAATGGATGATTATGATTCTCAACAAACTTAGATACCTTATGTTGTTGCGACCCTCTAATAGGTTTCAACACAAGCCTAGATTGGCAATCAGTAAGCGAAGATGAAGACTTACGTTTTCTTTTCCTCTTACCACCTTCAGTATTGCCTTCATTGTCTTTTTGAATAAGTGTATTAACTTCCACCTTCGTCTTTGATTTGCCAGCTTTATTACACAAGAGATATTTGTGAGTTATTTCACCTTTGTAATGTTTAACACCGGATTTACGAACACCAAACCTTCGTATTGCTGCATAATTTGTGTATTTTTTTATACCCAATCTCAAAAGTATCATATATATCCGTAATATCAGGTTTAACGGCAATTGGAACATTAGGAACCCAATACTTGCTTCCTCCTGGTGTTGGAACCATCTCAGGATCGATATCATATATATCAACATCAATATCATCTACAATAAACAAAACAAAACATTGTATCATAAAATAACAAATGAATCTTTTAACAAATAAATTTTTCACATTCATGTAATTGCTTTAAAAACATACATGTACTTAATAAATAACATACATGTCCTTAATCATATCAAACATACATGTACTTAATAAAAAACACAAACCCGTAATTGCTTTAACATAAAACGTCAACTTCCTTTAGACTAAACAAACAATGTCCTTTTTTAACAGAAAACATGAATGTCCTTTTTAACAGAAAACATGCATGTCTTTTTTTACAAAAAAAAAATCAAGTCCTTTTTACAGAAAACATGCATATCCTTTTTATATACCACCTCATTTTTTAACAGAAAACATAAATGTCCTTTTTAACAAAAAAACATGCATGTCCTTTGTAATTGCAAACATGCATGTCCTTTTTAACAAAAAATCTTCTTGTCCTTTTTAACATAGCACATTCATGTCCTTTGTAACAGAAACCATTCATGTCCTTTTAACAGAAAACATAACTGTCTTTTTTACAAAAAAACATGCATGTCCTTTTAACATAATACCTTAATGTCCTTTTCATATAAATCATACATGATTTTTTGGAATAAAACATGCATGTCCTTTTAATAAAAAACACACATATACTTTTATCAGAAACCATACATGCCTTTTTAACAGAAAACATACATGCCCATTTTATCCAAAAAACATACATGTCCTTTTAACATAAACATTCATATCCTTTTATACAGAAGGACATACATGTCCTATCAACAGATAACACATACATGTCCTTTCCAAAACAAAACAAAAATTAACAATCAGCATGTATGTCATCTTAACACAAAAAAACACAAATACCATAATAAAAAAACAAGTCATTTTAACAAAAATCAAGTAGGTTTAAAACAATCTGAAAACATAAACATTTAGGTTATCTTTATAAACTTAATGAATAAATGGAAAACTAACCATCTAATGGTATTGACGAACTAGCAAAGTCGTTGCCAACTATCATACCAGCTTCAAGTGTATCTTCATTAACCCCAACTTGGTCTACTTCCGTAACATCCATGTCAACAACTTCGTCATTGATTTCAACCATTTTTTTAAATAATTATCACGACCTAAAATTAAACCTGTTTTCTTTTCTCAACTTTTTTTGGTTTGTCAAAACATACAGCTTTAGTACGTTTTATAGTATTAATTTATTTTTAGATAAAATTTTAAAAAAACCAAACGAATTTGCATTTTAAAAAATAAAGATAGACATGTTTTTTAAAAAAACAACACGTTTGATATAGCTCCTGAATGTTTTTAGAATAATTTATGTTTTTAAAAGATTTTTATTAAAACAAACTAATAAAGGAAATAAATGTAAATAACTGACATGTTTTTCTATAAATAAAAAAATAATCACGACATGTTTTTTTAAAAAAAAATAATACATATATTACAATCGGTTTAATGAGTTGTATTTTTAATGGAAAGTTAAAACTTACCATGAATGGTAAGCAATTGAACTTTACATTATTGCCCTTCTCCATTTTTTCTTATTAAATTAAATTTAATTAATTATCTAATTTCTGATTGGTCAATTATAGTTCTGATAGTTCTGACACTTAAAATAGTTCTGCCAAGAAAGCCCCCTATATATATATATATATATATATATATATATATATATATATATATATATATATATATATATATATATATATATATATATATATATATATATATATATATATATATATATATATATATATATATATATATATATATATATATATATATATATAGAATTTAGTTAAAATAGTGTAGTCACTTAAAATTGTTAAAATAAGAAGCAATCAAATTTTGACAAGTGTAAATTAAGACATAAAATAAATAAAAAAAGAAAATAAAAATAAAAGGGCTCTCTAGTAAATTGTCTTTTCATTAAATATGTAAGTTAATGCCATTAACTAGTTACTTCCATCATCACATCGTTAATTTTTTTCATCCATCTTACTTAGAACTCAAAAAATAGAAAACCAAGATCCATAATCAAATATAAAATCAAGATCCATAAAAAAAATGTCAATTCATTCTTGACTTCTTGTGGTCGATGGACGTCATCAGATGTTGATACCGATCCATAACAAAAACCACATATTAGCTTTATGACTTGGTTTTTGGCCTATTTTCAAGATCCAAAGTCGATATTTAAAGATCGAAGTCCCATTGGCGTATCAATTACTGCATGTGTTAACAGTCACATATGTGTTCAGATCGAATGTCATTGGTGTACCAACCATCACAGGCCCCCTTTGTCGGCGAATTTTCACATTTCCGATGAGCCTTCTTCTTATGGGTTGATACATTCTCGATGAGCCTTCTTCTTTTGGGTTGATACATTTATTTTATCATCTCCACAAATTCTTATGGGTTAACGGATTTTATTCTCATAAGTCGACAAAGAGTTCAAGATGATACATTGTTTAAATGCGATATATATTGTTATGGTGAGGTTAATGTTGCACCAGTAGATTCCTAAACACAGCATATGACATACCTAGATTATTTTACTTTAGGTAGTTTTTTGTGGTTGTGTATCAATTTTTGTATACTTTGACGAATCTCATTCGGTTTTTAAAAGAGCATCACGGGGAATATTCTAGTATTTAAGTGGGTATCACTATTTTGCGGGTATCAATTATTGTTTTATACATAGTTGATGTGTACGAGACAGTGAAAGTTTTTTTTAGTTTGAATCAGTCAACAGGAACTCGTACATCAATCATGCATGATGTTTTTTTATTTAATGTATCCTAGTTATCAACTAAACGTGTGTATCGTGTGCATCAAATTGATTCAATGTATTGATGCCATCAATAATTCAAAGTATTAAGCTGTGTGAGGTATTAATTTCTGTTTCGTACATATTATTTTTACTCATGTATCAATCACATTTAACTGTTATGTACCAGCTATTTATTGTTCATCGTAGTTTTGCTCCTATATCGAACACATTTAACTAATATGTACCAGCTATATATATCGTATATCGTAGTTTTACTTATGTTCGATTACATTCAACTAATATGTACCAACTATTTATTGTCGCAAATATATGATAAACATTAATAAAAAATACTAATAAAGCTTCAAAAGTAGTTATGAATAAAAAAAAGAACGCTACATCATTTTAAGAAGAGAAAATCACGACAAAGGTTGACCAGATTTGAACAATATATTTCCCAAAAATGCCCTTGTGAAGTGCTTTAAAACACTACTCATTTATTATAATGATATTCATTAACTATTGATCTCAATAAATACCAAATAACAAATCTAATGGTCTATATTATTTTTTATTTTAACAATTTTAACTAACTACACCATATTAACCTAACTCTATATATATATATATATATATATATATATATATATATATATATATATATATATATATATATATATATATATATATATATATATATATATATATATATATATATATATATATATATATATATATATATATACACTAGCGTCGTAACCCGCCCAACGGGCGGGGTCGTTTTTGTTGTTGTTCCGGAAGGTTTATTGTTTGTGCATTTTTAGCTTATTATATTTTAATTTATCTTTTAGTACATTTTTGTTATAGTTTACGCTTAAGTAACGTTAGTATCCTTACAAAAGCTATTCCAAATAGGAAGAATTATAGGGACATGGCTAAATGGGCGACGGATTAAACGGGCCGCGGGCTAAACGGGGGCGAGCTAAAACAGACTAAAAACATATAAAAACATATAAAAGCGTAAAGAAAAAATAAAATAATACTCCCTCTGTCCTATATTAATAGTCCAGGTTACTATTTTTGGACGTCCTATATTAATAGTCCAGTCCAAAATAGATAAGAAATGCAGATTAAGTTTACAATATTACCCTTACTTTAAAGTATTATTACAAATAATAAAAAAGTTATAAATTAATTGGTTAAGGGTATAATTGTCATTGTGTAAAAAGTAACAGAGAGAAACCTGAAAAGTCATGTTTTTATTAAACAGCGTGTTTTTTGTCGGTGGACTGTTATTAAGAGGTGGAGGGAGTAGTTATTTAAAAGTCGAGAAAAAACATTAAATATAAAAGATTAATCGAGTGATCAATTTAGTGTTTTGCATACGCCCATTATAGTCTATACAGTGTCTTACATGTGTATATTCATACGATTAATAATAATGAATGAGAAAAAAAATGTTCTCCTACTTACTATAAAAAGACCAAAAGATATCTATCTATACTTCTATACTTCTATACTATTATATAAAGAGGCTAACTCCAAACCTAACTCCGATCTTAAAATTACCAAACCTAACTTCAAGCCAAATATTAATATAGGAATATTAGATCTAAGCCATTAGATCATATTTGGTAAATTAATCTCATCCATTCAATTTTTGAAACAAACTTTTGTAACAACTTTTTGTAACAACATTTGTAACAAACTATTTAAAAACTTTTATTTTTAAATTAAAATATCTTTTTATTTTTTTTATAATCTAATTTCGCCATATTTTTTTAGAATTTTATGCTCTTTAATTCAACATCCATTTTAATATATTTTTGTTAAATTTTAATTTATTCATTGATATTGAGTTTATTTTAATTTGATTTATTTTTTTTATAACTTTCATTTCATTTTTAGTATACATTTGATGAGTTGAAATGTAATATTTATTCGCTAAAAAATAGTTATTGGGTATCCGCCGATGCATTACGCAGGTATGCTAATAATTAATAAAATTAGCAAGATTTATTACCTAGTCTTGACTCGATAAAAAAGAATACCAAATAACTACTGTATTACATTAAGAATATTTTTTTTATAAAGTATTACATTAAGAATTTTATTTGTTAGTCACTGGTACTAATAAAATAAGCATAAAAAGCAACCGAGCAAAATCTTTGAATAAGCATTTTTCATCTTAAAAAAACCGAATGCAACTCCGACATAAAATTAATAATAAAATTAAAACAGTACTATATATGAGATGGAAACAAATACTTCTTCCGTCTTAATTTGTTTGTTCATTTTTTACTTTTGATGTCTTTGTTTTTCAACTTTGATATTAAATTAAATCTTTTGTGTTATATAATATTTGATATAAATTTTATGAATGAATTAAGTTTTAAATATGTTTTTATTTTCATAATTTCGTGAAGTATTATATAACTAAAAATAATAATTTAAGATAAAAGTTGGAGATATAAGACTTAAAAAGTTAAAATTAGACAAATAAATTAAGACGAAAGGAGTAAGTTATACGATTACCTGCACCCGAATGCTAACTTAGGTTACACTACGAAATAGATACCATCAATGTTTATATTTTTTTACATCTTGCACAATTAACATCAATCTTTAAAGAAGTGATTTAGATAGTTTAACCTCCAACGTAAAACTGACTCCGAGTATAAATGTACCATTGTTTTTTCAATTAAAATGGCCTAGTGAGAGGTGAAATTTTGACACTTCACAAAACCGTCATGTTCTCCCACTACTAATTTTGTACTGTAACTTTTAATGGACCACTTGTGTCCCGTATAAATATATCAAAGACCACGTTGAAAAAATAGCATCATTGTAGTTACCCAAACAGGTGACTTAAGTTCGTAAATATCTTCGAATGATATTATTGAACAAATAATGAAAATAAGGCCATTAGTTAAAAAGAATAAATACCTCATCATAGTAGCACACTACACAAATATAAGTACTATCCCTGGAATTTATGCTATCGCAGTTCCAATAAGGTTGTGATATTGCAAGAAAATGTAGTGTCAAAGTGCATAGACCCAAGAGCAACATGATCATGAATTCATGATATTTGTAATGAAAAAGTGGTCCTTTTATGTTGCCAGTCATTGGCCTAATAACCTATGGATGGTTTTTACATGATAAGTAAAAAGGATGACGGTCAAACCCACTTTCTAGAGGCAGCTATCTCTCCCAGACGGTCAAACCCACTTTCGAGAGGTAGAGTTTTCCCCTGCTCGGCACGAAGTCGACTCCTATATATAAGAAAGGCAGTAGCAACAATCTCCACGGCTGCCTATCAAATTCATGAGCTAGGTGCTTTGCTGATCCTAAAGAAAACTTCATTCCCATCCTACATAAGCAACCACATACGAAACTATTCATAAATAGTGAAATTTAAGGGGAAATTAAATGTTAGCTATCACAAACACTATTGAGGCATCGATAGGTACATGCCTTATGTCACGTTCTGACTCAATTCAGTAGTAACTTGTTTTTAAGTATGGATATGAGTTGCATACGAACTACATATAAATTTCAACTACAAATACCTATATATTTACAATTGTTTGACAACTAAAGGATTATCAAGTGAAGCTATCTCAAATATATTGGTGCTGCAAATTGTATGCCTACTTGAGCTTGGTGCTACAAATTGTATGCCTACTTGAGCTTTATGACCACATGAATAAACCCTGTATGCCTAATCATTTACGACCTCTAACATTTGAATAAACTCAGTTCTGACACATGACGTGATAGCCTACCTCATATGGTCAACCGTGGAGTAAACCGTAGAGTTCTTCAGCTGGTCTACCAAGAACTGTGTATACATAAACACCACTGCAATGATCAACAAAATGCATCACTTTTTATGTGGACTAAATTCTGCAAATACGATCAAAATAATAATAAACGGAAAAAAACCTTATGGAGTTGCAAAATACGCCACAATAATAAAAGAACATGTTGAGATGAGATGTGCACGCGAGACACAATGTAACAGTAAGAGAAACTTCAATAAGGCCAATTACAGCAAGCAAACAGCTTCACGTCTGTCGCAACAACTGCCTGATATAAGAATTAACAAACACTATTTATTCAAAATAACATGCGCTCCCTTTCTGCAACTGTGTGGTCTGTTGTGACACCATAGCCCAGGTCCCTTGTTGTATGTGATGCTAAACATTCCTGTCAAAAAGAAAGAATGAAAGAATTAGTATTTATCATTTTATCCCTTGTCCATTTTTGAAAAAAATAGTACGACAGTGTTTGAAGCAGAAGTGTGGAAATACATTTCCCATTTTCACCAAGGTTAACTTACAGTTGCGAGTGTTTGTTTCGGCTTATATTACCGGCTCATGGTTTTTTTAGTTTTGGGCTTAAAGTTTTAAAAAAAAAGTCACAAAAAGTGAGTTTATGAAACATAAGTAGGAAAAGTTATAAGGCGACTATATTCATGAATAACTTTTTTTTAATTTCAAGAGAAGAAAATATAAACACGAAAGAGGGTAATACATAAGCTAGAAATGTCCTGTGCAGAATCGTGTAAGGGTGTTAATAAGCCAACAAAAAAATGGATCATAGATGGTTGGTGGGTCAAAATAAGGTGTTAATGGGTTTAACCTATTTTGTCGCCTAATGACATAGTATATAGAATTAAACAAAGTTTCATCAATAATGAACATTAAAGACAGATGGATGCGCGTATCGAGGCTATAAATTTTTACTTACTGTGGCTATTGCAACGTGAGTTGTATGGAGTACATCAACAATGAAATTACTCGTGTTGGCTTGTGGTCACAAAGTGAATATGAGTATGATGCAATAGACAAATGCAAATCCAGACGCCCCCTAAAACATGCAAGTTTGTACAGACCTGCTGCTGTCAAGAAATGAAATTTTATGCAGACATATTGGGTGTTGAGGTTATTACCCTTTGACCGATTTGACCCATCAATAGGAAGGTGAAATTAAACTGTTACCAAATCAAATTTAAAAGTATCAACAACTGCATAGTCATATTATATACCTGAAAGACTAATCTAAGAAATATCCACATCCAATCAAAACTCGTGTAAAGGTGCAAAAACGTGCGTACATCAGCAAAATTTGTTTTAGGTTTCTTCTTTCCCGATATTATTTGGTTACGCTGCTGCAGTTAAATGACAAAGATCTTACAGAACAAAACAATGAACAGCTTATAAATAACCAACATTTCCTACTTTCCACTACAAGAAAAGTTTGTAATATTTCTTACTGCATTTAAACTTGTAAAGACAAGAGAAGAAAATCAAGGATTTTCTAGCTTTAATCTATGCATAAATCTAAACATACAGTGTGAGTCCGCGATGATTCATCCGAGACCGAGTGAACGAAAAAGTCAGATGTCTGATCTATTGGCCAAACTAACTTGAAGCATTTCTTTGACGTGAAAGACAGTGATTTAAAGGCGGGTCTTTATAAATTTGTGAAAGAAGTGCATTATCAACAAATCATAGACATAAAATGCATAAGTTTATGATATTCAACCATCTCGATGGAACGTGTAACACATCCAACAAATTCATGAACATACTTTACAAACCTTCTAGAAGTGTGTCTGGGATTCACTTTTTTAAGTGCTTGTCTGGTCAATAAGAAATCTGACTGTTAAAACACGCAATACAAACCTACTAACAGTGTGTTTGGGATTCACTTCTTTTAGTGCTCGTCCACAAACTATACATTTAAATGTTAAAACACGTGGCACAGACTTGAAAGATATGTGTAGCACCACGTTTGTGGATGTCAAACACGGTTTCTATGTCAAAGTGATGGTATTTTGGAGTTTAAGTCGATGTACCCTGCCTAAGCTAGAAAAAAATGACCAGATTCAAGTCAAACGTTGCAGACTATTCAGGAATATTAACAGGTAAGAAAATCGCCTCAACATTTGGAATATGTTTTACGATCTGATATGTTGGCATAAAGGAGATCAATTGATATCCCTTCAAATTTGAACTTCATAATCGGAACATGAGCATCGATAATGCCTGCAAAAATGTTCATAAGGAGGTCTCTTATAGGCAATCATAGCAGGTATAAAAAAATAAAGATGTATGAGCATAAACCATAAAGTAGGTCAATTTGTTTATTATACAACTTCATTAAATTAGAAATTAACCAATCCCAAACATATCTTATGTGAGGAGGTATCATTCATGAGTTCCATCATGTGCGTTTATTTTCCTGAAATTTGTACAGAAAAAATGATTTAGTATGGTGCACGGAAAAGATGATACACGAAAAATAATCAATTCCAAACACCTTGATAGGCAAAACTAACCTGTAACGACCGCCAATAAGAGTAAGGCCACCGATTTCAGGAGACCCTTCACGTTTGCTGAAGTTTAGTGTACCTTTCAACATCCTAAGCCCCATTAGTTAAACTCCGGGTTTCAAATGCTAACAGTATCAATATCTGAAGGCGAAGAATAACCTACACATAACCAAAACTATTGACTGTGCGAAGTTTAAGCAAGACATATTTAACATGTGACAGTAGCAACTAATATAACCGATATTTCTCTTAGAATTGTACGAAGTTTAAGCAAGAGATATTTAACACGTGAATCATAAAGTACAGTGGCAAGTAACATAACCCACATTTCACTTAGAATTGTATGCGAAAAACTAACAGTCTCGTCCAAGTAGCATTCGAGAGTAGTTAACAAATAGTGTGTCAAAGTTCATATTATGATCACATAATAAACTTAATTTGTTTACCTAAATGAGAGTTTAACTTCAGAACTCATAGCAATGATTAGTTGTTCGATGTTTTAGTAAGGGACAATTAACATGTGAATCATAAAGTAGTTGCTCCTAAAAAGTTATGCGGAAAAATAATACATTCTTGTCCAAGTGTTGATCCTAGAATATTTGAGTTCGAACTTAGTTGATAAATAGCATGTCAAATTCCATTTATGATCACAACAAATATCTTTCTGATATGGCAATGATATTACCAACGGAAATAAGTTTTTTTTCAGGAATGTAAACAATGGCAATAAGTCTTTCACATGCCAAATACTTTTAAAAATGGAGTATTCGCAATGGCAAGCACTTCGTTATGCAGCTCATGTCAAAACCATATAAGAAAGCTAAAATTTAAACTATATCACATTTATATAGTCACTGTGAACTACATACTTGAACGCACGACAATACAACTGATTATTTCAGTTGGCAAGGGCATTGAAATTTAGAGGTATCAAAATGTGGTGTTCGGGTTAGCTTATTTTCAAAAACATTACATTTACAAAGTCACCTCATAAGTCAAACCAACAACAAACACACACAGTTATTTAAAAAGTGTTACCTTCAGATAGGATATAAACCAATCTGTGATTCTGCCAGTAAAAAGATTGAGAATTTAATCAGGGTTAAAAAACTTACACAACGGATTTGAGCATAAGCAACTCTCAGATATGTTTTCTTGTTTAAAGTAGGAGCCGTGGAACGTATTCCACTCGAACTCCTCAATATCCAAACTACCTGCAAACAACAAAAACAACAAACAAATAAAATCATAAGCATTAGAAAAAGATTTTCGATTGTCTGTATTTAGCAGAAATTATTATAGAATAGACTTTAGGTGATTTTTAAGACGTATAACCGATTCGTTTGACTGATTTCCACCAACGTGTGAACCATCCCTAGGGTTCTGTTGTAGCTGATCCAGGGTGGTACGACCACCAGCAAATTTAGATGCCGCAAAAGGACTCCTCAAAACTCCTATCTAAACACGCCATTATCACTTAAAATTGTATCTGCAGCAGTCATGAAATGGAGAACGGAAACAGAAGAAATAATTGGTTATCGTTAAAAAAATTCTTCTATAACTCAAAATAACTACAAGATAGATATAGAGAAATAGCTTCACTGCATTTCCTTTAACTGGGATAGAGTTTCAAGTACTTAGCTGCAGACATCCTCCTAAACTCACAGTCAAGTATAAAAGGTCATCTGAGATGCGCTTCAATAGGATGATCCACATAACTTCTAGCTCTAATAATCCAAATACTACAGAATACGACATATTTTCTTACATTTGTTTCTCAAAGTGACGTTCTTGCTGGACTTTGATGAACATCATCATCAGCCGCCACCCCACGTCGACGTCTGGTTCTCATCGAGCAAGCTACTCTCGTGACTACCACTTCATTATTATTACATTTTATTATAATAATAACACCAACACATCCCTTAACCATCGAGACATTCAGATTCTCATTATTACATAAATGAGACACCATCAATCCCAACTACATATCATTATAATGAAATCCCAGGAACCTCCTCGTATTAAACCATCGATTCACACCAAGTCACAGCAAGTAACTCGAAGCCATCAACCCCTCGATACATCAAGAGTATGTGTACTAATCTCAATAAATCAATCTATATTTAAAACGATCTCCTCCTGTGGCAACAAGGAAGAAATCACGAGTGTATTTATATCTTGATCGAATTTATTTTATGCTAGGTACGGATTTGGGTAATGATTTGTGTGGAGGTTTTGAAGTGACGATTTTAAAGGATCGGATTTTTTTTATTGTTGGTTAATCGGTTGTGTTTGTGTAACTTCTTTTTACCATGATTGTTGAATCTATCGAACGAACAGACAAAAACTGATAATAGTACCATGTATATTAATAGATCGAATGAAGAGAAAAATTACCAGATTAATTTTTATGAATTTTTTTTCTTGGATCTGATGTTAATAGGGTTTGAGATTAAGGATCGAAAAGAAGGGGAAGATGAATGTGATATTTTAGTGTTTTTCATGGATCCATGGAGGATGTGACGTGTGGAGGTTGTGTGTGTTTTCACCCCATGGATGTGGGGGGAAAAATGAAAAAAATAAAAGTGTGTAGCGTTATTTTTACGCGCAGTTTTAAAACGCGATATGTTTAAAAGTTACGTTTTCAAAAAACACGTTCCGCCCAAATATGACGAAAATTAGGCAAGTGATGAGATTTTTTAGGCAAATCTCAAATATTATTGGTTTAAAGATGTGACTGGGATATGACTGGATTAAAAAGTGTGGTTTCAAGTCATAATTATACCTATATATAATATAGATATATATATATATATATATATATATATATATATATATATATATATATATATATATATATATATATATATATATATATATATATATATATATATATATATATATATATATATATATATATATATATATATATATATATATATATATATATATATATATATATATATATATATATATATATATACACTAGCTTTTAGACCCGTCCGGTGGACAGGCTAGCTTTAAGTATATATATATTTTTAATGAAAATGGAAGTTATGTGTGTTGTATTGGAAGCTAAGTATACGTAGTGTTAGTTATGACATTAATATTTAATAATATAGCATTGACTGGATAAAAGTAACGTAGTTTAAGATATTTTATTTTTTTTTAAAATATTATGAGTTAATTGAATTTGCATACGTTAACATTATGAATAAGTTTGTTACATTAAAATTATTTATAATTTTAATAATATTGTATAAATATTTTATATATTTTTATGAGGTAATAAATTTTTTATATGTTAATGTTATGAATAATGTTTGTACATTAATTTTTTTTTAAATTAATATTATTGTTAAGTTCTTTTTGTTAGCATAAACATTATAGTTAAATATTTTTTACATATGATTTTGTTCTGTGGTAAAGTGTATTCTAACAAAAGTAAACCCAAAAAGCTCATTCCTGTTATTATTTTAGTCACATAATACAGCAACAGTATATAGCCCAGTCCAAAACTTGACAGTCTGAATATCAAAAAATATTCTCATTTTAGTAAGTCAAACTATTCAAAATCATTTATAATTCCTATCCTTTTTAAAGCATTTTATAGAAATCTCTTGTATGAGTTATATGTGTCATTTTTATAGAATTTTATATTTAAAGCATCATTTGTAATTCCTATATATATTTTTATAGAATTTTGTATTTAAGGTATCATTTGTAATTACTATTTTCTTTTTGAAACCTTTTATAGAAACCCTTTAATGAATTATATGTGTCATTTTTATAGATTTTTGTATTTAAGGAATTTTTTCACCATCCTTCCTATATAAGGGTTTTGATTTGATATATATATATATATATATATATATATATATATATATATATATATATAGAGAGAGAGAGAGAGAGAGAGAGAGAGAGAGAGAGAGAGAGTTAGGATCAAATAAGAAGATTAAGTAAAATGAGAAGAATGAGAAGACACCACAGCTACACATGTCAGATGCACCTACAAAGTCAGATGCATCTCCCCTTAAAATTCTCCTTCCTTTGTGGAATTTGTGGTCAGGATTTCTTCTTACTCTTCTCATTTTAATTTTTCTTCTTACTGGAACCCTACTATATATATATATATATATATATATATATATATATATATATATATATATATATATATATATATATATATATATATATATATATATATATATATATATATATATATATATATATATATATATATATATATATATATATATATATATATATATATATATATATATATATATATATATATATATATATATATATATATATATATATATATATATATATATATATATATATATATATATATATATATATATATATGTATATATATGTATATATATGTATATATATATATATATGTATGTATATATATATAGAGAGAGAGAGAGAGTTAGGTTATTGTACTGTAGTAGCTTAAAGTTGTTAAAATGAAAAGTCATGTTAACAATTGATTTTATCAATTAACATGTGATTTATTTAATATTAAACACAAAACAATATGGTATAAACTAACTAAAAAGTTTAATACGTAAAACTTTATAGCTGATACATATGACACATAGTTATACTTCAAAAAATATTATTAGCATAAATAAACATTTATTCGCAAATTAAGTGATACATTATCACATGTTGCATTCAATATAACAAAATAATTGATAAACTATGATACACAACTGATACACAAGAAACTAGTAATATTAGAGATTGTGAACTAGCTACTCGTACACGAAATAAAACTTCCAAAACACTCGTACACGAACTAAAAAAATCATAAATGAACCAAAACTAATCAGTAAATGTGATATTTTCCCATTTTCTATTACTTCTCATTTTAACAATTTTAAGCACCTAAACCATTTTATCTAAATATATATATATATATATATATATATATATATATATATATATATATATATATATATATATATATATATATATATATATATATATATATATAGTGTGAGGTTATTTTCAGAACTAAAAAAAGTACAGAACTGCGAGAACCAATCATAACCTTTAATTTTTTTGATCTACGATTATGGATGATGATGGCATAATAGTAATAAACTTAAATTTCGAAATAACTAATACAAATAATGAAAGGCTAGTTAAGGAAATTCACATCTTCCCATTAACCTAAAGATACTATTTCTTTCATTCATTAGTACCCATTTTCACCATATTTCTCTCAAACTTCCATAACCACCGTCACCTATCCAACTTTCATAACAACCGTCACCATTAAGATACACAAACCGAACTATATTTTCAGATTCGTCTTGCCCATGACATGGTTGATTGGGATATTCGAATAATGTTACGGAGATTGTGAGTTTTCTTATTCGCGTTCCCGAGCCATGGTTTTTTGAGTAATGTTGCGGAGATTGTGAGTTTTCTGATTCGCGTTCCCGGGCCAATGGTTTTTGGATATACGATTTGTGTGATCTTTCGATATGGAGGTTATTATTTTATTTATTTAGTTTGTGTGTAGTTTTGAAGTATAGTTTTATCAAAGAATTATTGATGAAGATGATATAAACAAACTTTGAATATGCTAAATGATTAGGTTTGCATTATAGCTATGATGATGACGTAGACTAGTTGACCAATTTGTTTCCAAATTTATCGAACTGTGTCATATCTCAAATTGAGGTTTGACTTTTAATCTATTATAATTGTTTTTTGTTATGAGAATGTAGAAGATATCAGATGTTTCGTTTCTCCATATTTTGTTATACTAATATTTTAATCAAGTGGGATTGTTTATCATAATAAGTAAATCTAAATGTATTTTGTAAAAGACGTTTTATTCATCAGTCCTTGCAAAGGCATGTATCAATGAATAGCTTATTATTTAGGTAGATATGTCATAAGATAATTGATATAAAAAAATAATAGCTTGCGAGTAATCGTGCACACATGTTATGCTAGTTTATTTAACCAATAATAACTTATGTGTAAGTGTGCACATGTGTTCTCGTTAAATTATGTAAACCTCTGACACTACTTTTCATGATATAGGAATTGATCGTGCATGTGTGTTTTGTTAATTATTATGATAAATATTTTTTATTAATTGTTTGTGGTTATGACGAGTGATATAGAGAATGATGATGTATAGTCCCCAGCCGGGTCATGGACCCGGCCACGGGTACTACCCGTATCCGGCCCATCACAGATGGGTGGGAATAATATTATTTGAGCTTATGGGCTTGGATGAACAGTAACCGCACACACGTGTGCGGCCCACGGCCCGGCATGCCCGGTGCAGGGTTAGACAGAATCATACTCCTACTATGATTAGGATTTATCCCAAAGAAAAGGATATTCACTCACCATAATTAGAAGATAACAATCAATCTAAATCTGGTGATTATCCTTTCCTTGGGGCCGAAGCATCAGTGACAGCCTATTAGGGTTTCACTGCCTATATAAGGAACCCCCAAGGGTTCCACAAAGGTATTACATTCTACACTCTAAAACTCTCATCTGATTCCTATAACCCTAACCGACTACTTACTCTCACGCCGGAGTCTAATCGTGGGAAACATTCCCACGGTAAGCCTAACGCTTGTTGTTTAGTGTGCAGGATCCCAACCATACAATTCACTTGGTGCAGGAGCCGGAGTCCAGCCAACCCGAATTAAGCCTAATTCGGGTCTAGCAAGGATCACCCAACTTTTGTATCAACAAGTTGGCGCCATCCGTGGGACACGAACCCACGACCACGTCTTGGATCATCGTATGGGCGTCCTCAAATCTTGTGGTGAGAATGGATACTTGGTTGGAGGAGGACTTGACCGACGCTTCTGCTACGGTCACCTGTATGAGATACATTACTTATTAAAATGGTGGTTATTATGGAATAGGAGTGATGCGGCGCGGATACATACCTTGGTTGTTGCGGCCTCAAGTTTTGCCTCAAGCTCGGCTACCTGCTGGTCATGAGCATTGGCGCAAGCCGATTGTTCTTTAACAGTCGCCTCGGCGGTAGCAAGCTGGGATTGGAGGGCAGCAATTTGGGCTTCATTATCCTCGATCATCCTCTCCCTTCGCCCAACCTTCCTCTTGAGGGACTCCACATGCCCTAACGCAGCTTCAAATCTTACCCTCATCGAAGTGCCCATTGCCATTTGATGCACCAGGGCGCCGTTGTACTCATCCACCAGGTCAGCATGGCTTAGTACATTTACATCTCGTACCAAACCAGGAGGGATGCCGTTATTAAGGTACTCATGGCACTCCTCGGCCTCTCTCATCCGCGACGCAGTAGTGATATTCCAGACAGGATTGAACGGTTGAGATGGGCTAGACAATGGGATATCTTGGGAAGCTGTGGGGGTACCTTCTTCGAAGGCAGGGCCGGACCTGGTTGAGGTTGTATGCATCACAGGTTCTCTCTCCAATTCCTTCTCTTTCCCCTTCTCTTTCTGTACATCGGGTGGAGGCGTGGCACCAGCTTGTTCATCTCTACAAAACACACATTTGGAGTAAATATCAAGTGTTGTTTAAAGGAAAGTCGTGGATCTTACTTACGAAAGAGGTAGCCTTACATGTTATTCCCTGCTAGTTCTGATGCAGTCGGGGGAACCTAAGTAACTGGATCCACATGTGCGGCCCGCACCGTTTCGGGGGCCTGGGTGGTGCTCCCAACAGATTGATAAAGGGGGTGGTCCTCGCGAAGTTTTTGGGGGGGGGCATTATGTTCGCCAACCTCGGCCTGGGCGACTCTTCTCACCCGCTTATTTTGTCTGCGGGTACGCTTCGGGGCGGGTTGGGCTGCTTCTTCTTCAACTTCCTCTTCAAGTTCTTTTCTGCTCCCTCGTCTTCTTCTTCATTGACTTGCTGCACCTCCTCCTCATCATCGCCCAACATCTGGCGAAGACTGGAGGTGGTCCTCTCAATATTGTCTCCTTGCTCTTCCCCGTATGCAGGGGTGGCAGTCTTAGGCGGCGCGGAGGGCCCGGCTTCTTCTTCGAGCATCATATTATCACCTTCCTCGTTGTCAAAGTCCACGGGGGTTCTCAGGAGCGTTGTTTCCTCTTCGTCTGAGTGGGGGTCCGGCACGGCCTCCAGGGCAACCGTCACATTTCGAGTATGCTCAAGGAGAGGTAGCTCGTTCTCACGTCTGGGACGGGATCTCTCTGGTACAAGCTTTGGATCGCCTTGACGTAGGAGTCCAAAGAAGTTAATTTCTGCCACGATAAACGAAATATGTTAGGCATTAACAGATAATTGTATGTGTCTTTGATGTACGGATGCTAAACCTACCTTCACCATGCCTTCTCCAAAACACAGGATATCTGTTGGACGAGCCGAAATAGTTGCGGCTAATCCCTAGCAAACAGAGGAATGATTCGGGGAGGTTTCTATGGAACCCTGTTTTGTTCCTATCTATTTCTTGGGAGTGTTGGGGATTATATGTACTGGCGTGCGGAAGGGGGTCATGAGATAACCTATGTTTGAAGACATAGTCGGCCGGCCACACTATCGAATCAATGAAAAAGTAATGGTCGTACCAGTTTTTTAATGAGTCCATGGGCTTATTATGGGACTGGGGGCTATTGGGGGATCGTTTCAGATAGCCAACCATTTACTATACTGGGGGTGTAAAATAGCCGGAATAGTTCTACGGTTGGGGGGATTCTCCTAGCGCGACAAAGAATTTCGAATTGACTTACCTTACATGCGCCTATACAGTGAAGCTGGCTAATATGTACATCATAATACCCTAATAGATCTATGAGGAAATGAGTGAATGGAATGCGGTAGTTGGCCGCATAAAAAAGACGAGTATATAGGCCAATCTTTCCCTGCGGAGCCTCAGTTATGAGGTCTCCGGCACCAGGGAGAGAGGGGTGTAGGTTGGTAGGGATGAAGTAGTTGGTGCAAAAATGATCTAATTGCTCCTGGGTCATTACATTAAGCACGGATCCAATTGTGGGGTTGTTTCTTTGGGCCATTACTAAATAAAAAGTTAAGGACGTGGTATTCTAACCTGTGGAGGAAGGGATCCGTGCGTGAGTAAGTGAAGCTAAGAAGAAAAGCTTTAATGGCAGAAATGGAGAAAGAGACTGTGTTTCACACAGCCGTAGGGGTGGCTTATTTATAGGGTTGCCTTGTGGGTCATGGTCTGTTAGATGCATGACACGTGTTTGCCACTATCCTTAATCGTGTGGTTAGGGTGTGAGTGGCAAGTGAAAAGTCAGGTGGGACCCACGGGTCACTTCTGGCTCAGTAGTTTACGCCGCTCGAGGTTCTGACTGTTTGCACTTTGTCAGTCAAGTGGCAGGTGAACAGTCAATTGTGTCGGGATATGCGGTCTTACGTAAGACCCAAATTCAATGCTACATTTAATTATATTTTTTTGGTTCTGAAAATAACATATATATATATATATATATATATATATATATATATATATATATATATATATATATATATATATATATATATATATATATATATATATATATATATATATATATATATATAGTGTAAAGTTATTTTTAGAACCAAATAAATGTAAAGAACTGCGAGAACCACCTTTATACTCTTAACAATGCATATGTATTTAAATTATTATGTTTAAATAAACATTTAATATTTATTTTATTAGTTATACATCCGACTATGATGAACGATATGAAGAGTACACATGTGTTATCATATTATCTAACGAAAAGATAGTTATAATACATACAAAACAAATACATGTGCATGGTCCTAGGATACATGTTCCTAGTGACCTACGAAAATGAAAATACATGTATTTCTACCTAATGAACTAACCCGATGAATATACATGTGCATTTTAAGAGTAAAAAGTTGGTTCTCGCGGTTCTGTATATTTATTTGGTTATGAAAATAACCTCACCCTATATATATATATATATATATATATATATATATATATATATATATATATATATATATATATATATATATATATATATATATATATATATATATATATATATATATATATCAAATAAAATAAAAAACCTTTGTATAGGAAGGATGGTGAAACAATGCCTTAAATATAAAATTCTATAAAAATGACACATGTAATTCATTAAAGGGTTTCCATAGAATGTTTCAAAAAGAAAATAGGAATTACAAATGATGCCTTAAATAAAATTTTTTTAAAAAAGATGGTGAAACAATGTCTTAAATAAAAAAGAAAATAAGAATTACAAATGATACCTTAAATACAAAATTCTATCAAAAGGATGGTGAAACAATGCCTTAAATACAAAATTCTATAAAAATAAGACATGTAATTCATTAAGCATGTAATTCATTAAAGGGTTTCCATAAAATGCTTCAAAAAGAAAATAGGAATTACAAATGATGCCTTAAATATAAAATTCTATAAAAAGGATGGTGAAACAATGCCTTTAATACAAAAAGAAAATAAGAATTACAAATGATGTCTTAAATACAAAATTCTATAGGAAGGATGGTGAAACAATGCCTTAAATATAAAATTCTATAAAAATGATACGTGTAATTCATTAAAGGGTTTTCATAAAATACTTCAAAAAGAAAATAGTAATTACTATTGGTGCCTTAAATACAAAATTCTATAAAACAAAGATGGTGAAACAATGTCTTAATTACAAAAGGAAATAGGAATTATAAATGATGCCTTAAATACAAAATTATATAAAAAGGATGGTGAAACAATGCCTCAAATACAAAATTTTATAAAAATGACACATTTAATTCATTAAAGTGTTTCTATAAAATGCTTTAAAAAGAAAATAGGAATTACAAATTATTCCTTAAATACAAAATTCTATAAAAAGATTGTGAAACAATGCCTTAAATACAAAAAGAAAATAGGAATTACAAATGATGCCTTATAAATAAAATTCTATAAAAAGGATGGTGAAACAATGCATTAAATACAAATTTCTATAAAAATGACACATATAATTCATTAAAGAGTTTCCATAAAATGCTTCAAAAAGAAAATAGGGATTACAATGATGCCTTAAATACAAAATTCAGTAAAAATAACACATATAATTCATTAAAAGGATTTCATAAAATACTTAAAAAATAAAATAGGAATTACAAATGATTCACAATACTTTGACTTACTAAAATAAAAATATTTTTAAATATTCGGACTGTCATGTTTTGGTCTCGGCTATATAATGTTGCTATATATTAGACTCGTGACAAAAATAATAACAATAATATTAATTTCAAAGAAAATTAATGTAAAAAATTATTCATAACATTAACATATATAAAATTTATTACCTCATAAAATTCAAAAATACTTAAAATATTTTATATAATATTATTAAATTCTAAAAAATTTTAGTGTACTCATAAAGTTGACGTATGCAAATTCAATTAACTCATAATATTCTTAAATAGATAAATTATTTTAAACTACATTATTTTTGTCCATTTTATGCTACATTATTAAAATATTAATTCCATAACAAACACTGCATATACTAAACTTCTAATACAAACACACATAACTTCAATTTTTATTAAAAATATATACTTAAAGCTAGCCCGTCCATCAGACGGATCTAAAGGCTAGTATATATATATATATATATATATATATATATATATATATATATATATATATATATATATATATATATATATATATATATATAGAGAGAGAGAGAGAGAGAGAGAGAGTTAGGATCAAATAAGAAGATTAAGTAAAATGAGAAGAATGAGAAGAAACTACAGCCACACATTTCAGATGCACCTACAAAGTCAGATGCATCTCCCCTTAAAATTCTCTTTACTTTGTGGAATTTGTGGTCAGAATTTCTTCTTATTCTTCTCATTTTATTTTTTCTTCTTACTGTATCCCTACTCTATATATATATATATATATATATATATATATATATATATATATAGAGTTAGGATCAAATAAGAAGATTAAGTAGAATGAGAAGAATGAGAAGAAACCACAGCCACACATTTCAGATGCACCTACAAAGTCAGATGCATCTCCCCTTAAAATTCTCCTTCCTTTGTGGAATTTGTGGTCAGGATTTCTTCTTACTCTTCTCATTTTAATTTTTCTTCTTACTGGATCCCTACTCTATATATATATATATATATATATATATATATATATATATATATATATATATATATATATATATATATATATATATATATATATATATATATATATATATATTCTACTTAAAATCATAATAACATTATTATTACTCAAATCATTATTTATGCTTAAATCTTGTGTGCGCACAAGTATTGAAACTAACATACTAATACGTAAAGTTGTATATTTTCATCCTTAACTCCGATTTTAAACTCAAACTTAAATATATACTTCTTTTTCTAATTGCAAACCTAGCTGTAAACCAAAAATTAAGATAAGGATGTGAGAGTTGAGCCATTAGATTATACTAGGGATGAGCATATAGATTCATACACATTTCATACCAAAATGGTATCGAATCCTAATACATTGTACGAGACCGATACCATGATTCAAGTTAACTAAAATCGATACCTCTAATTCCATACCAGTACCCGTTCGGGATAGTAGTGAAAAATACCTGAATCCCCAATAATCATGAAATTTATATCCAGTGGCGGAACTAGGAAATTGATATGTGGGGGGCAAAATTTTTTTTTGCCAATTGTAAGGTGAAAAGGACATGAATCGGAACGAAAAATCGAGTATTTTTACTTAAATTTGAAGAATTTATAAGTTTTGGAGTGTTAAAAGTTAGACTTTAGTGTGTGAGTTGGGGGCATTTTGAATTTCGAGTGGGGAGCAATATTAAAAAACGCTCGAAATTTAACAAAAGTTACACTAAAATCTCATTTTATCGAGCTAGCAATGGGGGACGCCGCCCCCCACAGTCACAACATGCATCCGCCCCTGTTTATATCCAAACAATCATTGAGCCCGATACATGCAAAATAAAGTCGCCTTTTTCTAAGAAAAAACCAAATATGAAAAATTTTCAGCAAATAAAAACTATCGCAGTAGCCATTTATACCTTTAGTTGTTAATTGTTATATCGAAACTCGCATAGTAAACTTATAAAGACAACTAACTTATCTATTTTGAGTGTTAGACACACAATGAAAATAGTTTCAGTTATTTACCTACCAAAACTAAACATGTATCATATTTATATTTCAATGGGAACTAAGGATGATCTTTGATCGAATTTTATAAGTTTAGAAGCGTTTGTAAGTTACGACCGTCTTGATCGAATTTTATAAGATAAGAACGTTTTTAAGTTACGATTATCTTGATGATATATTATTTAAATAGTTTTAATACCCGTGCACGCACGAGAATTAAACATAAATGATACATTAAGTAATAATATCGTTATTACAATTTTATGTATATTATATATGTTTTTAATAACATCTAATTTTAATATGTTTGATTATCATATTGTTTTACTCTGTACCGTGTAAATGAATATAAACTCGCATCAATTTTTATTTTTCAAATTTCACATTCTTTTTATTTCGATATTTTTTACTAAATAGTTATATATTAATTATTAATCAATAAACTATTTACATCAACCTTATACCTACACGATTTATAAATTTATAATTTTATAATGTTTAATATTATTTTATATAACAGTAGTAAATTATTAATATTTAAATAGTTAGAATGCTTATGGACTCACGAGTTTTACATAATTTTTTCATTATGTGATAATACTAATTGATATTTTGTATAAATATTTGTTGTATATAAGATTTGACTTTGTTTAACTGAAATGTTAGCTATCTTATTCTAGACATTGTGTGTTTAGTAACACATAACGACCTTAAAAAATATATATTTTTCTAATATGTAGAATCTCGTCTATTTATTTTCGTCTCATATCGATGTTTGAGGTCCAAGGGGTATTCTGTTTATTTTCCAAAGTTATTAAAAAATATGGAAAAATATAAGTTTACACTTAAATCAATCAATAATTCAACCACTAAAGTTTTATTAATCCCTTCCTCCTTTTTTAAGTTTTTATTTTCACAAATTTGACACATATATTTTTATGTGTTTTCATCAAATTATTCTACCAAATTTTTTTATTTTAACTAAACTAAATTCAATTTTGACTTTTTTGGACCAATCACATTGCTTAATTTTGGTTATGTGTTAAAATCAAGCGATTTGATTGGTTCAATTTTTTTTTTATAACCTCCACTTTTCACTCTAATTCCTTTATTATATAAAAGATTCTTGGTAACGTTTTATAACAGAATTTGGTTCAAAATAACCCGAAAATGCGCGCTTTATATTATTTTTTTTGTGTCACATAAAATTATTAGTAATCTGAATTGTTATGGTTTAAAAAGAAAAGAACCATGTAAATATTGATTTCCTGATACCGACTTACCGAGTATGGATTCTGGTATCCAAATCCCAGCATTGCGAGTATGATATAAATATAAAAACCTTCCGTCCATTAAATCAAATCAAATCAAAAGAAGAAGAAAAGAATGAAAAGAAAAAACCCTAACGACGAAATTGAGTTGGCAGGTCCTTTTCATTGTGGATGGAGTACCGAAATGATCGCAGAACGCATGTGGAAAAGGATTCTGAAAGATAAAGGATTACCGTTGAATACCCCTTACGTGTTCCGAGACGATTACGGACAAGTACAACGGAATGAAGCTAGGTGCGATTATATGTGGAGAAAGGTTTACATTCAAAAAGGCTTGCCGTTTTTGCCTTCTAACTCTGAATTTTCTGACTCTGGCGATGACTTTGATAAGAAGAAGAATGTAATGGAAGTTACTCCGAAACCAAATCGACACATTCGTTTATCAGATGATGATGAAAACAGCAACAAGATGTCGAATGAAACAACGTTGTCTGCATCATTGGTTTCATCTGATGAATCTCGTCCTCCTGTTTGTAGACAAAATCAACACATTCGTTTTCGTTCCGAATCAGATGATGATGAACCTGAAACAACAACGACGACAACATTATCTGCATTGTCAGTTTCATCTAATGAATCTCATCCTCCTATTTGTAGGCAAAATCGACACATCCGTTTTCTGTATGAATCACATGATGATCAAGAGTCTGAAAAGAAGAAAATGAAGATGTCAGCATATGAAAACTAGTAGTAATCGTAGTATTTTGTCCATAATCGTCTTGTAATAATTGATTAGTATAGTTGAATATATCTGTTTGTTTCGTTTACAAGTGTGTGGTTTACTCATTTTTTCTCAGCTCGATGTAATTTGACCTAAAATACTTGAAATAACAGGATTGAAGTTGTTTTTGACAAGAATTTGTTCAGCTTTAGAGGTTGTTTGTTAGGCTTATATAGCCGGCTTACGAATTATTTGCTTTTGGGTTTATGTTACATAAGGTCGGTTTTTGTGGCTTATTTTCAAACTTTTCGACTTATATAAGTTCGTCATGACATAATAAACTTATATAAGCCCAAAAGTCTCAAATAAGCCACAAACAGTGAGCTTATGAAACATAAGCTCAAAACCAAATAAGCCATAAGCTGGCTATATAAGCCGAAAACACCCTCGTAGATACGATATGATAGACTAGCTTTTTTTGTTTGGTAACCATCAGGTGTTTTACCGATATGTTCTGACTTTTCTAACATTCACTAAATTAGGCTCATTTGCGTGGGATCTACCTTACTTGTTGGCACTCAAAATGCTGATATAAACCAAGATTCAAACAGCATATCTAGTCAATTACGGATTTGAGACTTTCAATGCATAAAACAGGAGCCTCGCCACTAGCCATCACGTCTGAATCAGCATTCGTTTAACTAAAAAGTAACATATGTTAGTACATGATGCATCAACTTGACAAATGAAAATCTCAATCGTAACTCAATGACTTGTCTATATCGATTTTTATCATCAGACAGAGATCATCAAAAGTGCTTTGTACATACCTGCATATGCTGGTTTTGCAGTAAGGTCTTCAAAATGGCCCAAAATGTGAATGGATTATTCCCGGTCTCACTGACAAGGGTGTGGTGTGTCTTAGGTTTCTTTTTTACTACATATGCACTACTTACCTTGTTCGTGTTCAATTCTTTAATGCTTATTAGAAACCATGGTGGTCCTAGACAAGGCTCCCTGAGTGTTTCCGGACTAAGGTACAGTCAGCCTTGTCTTTATTCAAGCATAAGTATGTAATTACCAAAATTTAAGCAGCTGCTTGTCCTCTGCTGTAGGTTTCCTAGCTTAACAACACATGAAACATCCTTACAAACTCTGTAACAATCTCTTAAGAACCACAATCCTTTTGCCAAACCAAAAGTGGTGCGTTCTGACTCTGGAATCTGTTATCATGCTGGCGGTATAAGTTACTGTCTTCCTTCGTTACTCGGCTGTGCATTTTCTGTTGTATGGATTAAAGCAGTCACGCTATTGTAATTCATCTAGTTGAATAACTTTCAGGTATAAAAGCTGGTGGGTTGGCTGAAGAAACCTTTCATTGAAGTGAAGTTTTGATGTTTAGCAACCATCTTGCCACCTCTTTGATTTCAAATACTAAATACCTAATATCAACTGACAGGTCGAGACCGCAGGAAGCAGCTCCGCTTGTTAGACAGAATTTCTTATGCCCACATGAGGTATACAAAACATGAAGTGGATAGTAGACTTTGGGTCTGGCTCCCTTTAAACAGAGTACTAAATGCATTACACAATCACATGCATGCTCTTGCAAGGACAATGCTAAAAGCAGACATAACTATACAAAGAGAAGGTGGGCAATGACCAGTTTTGCATCACGGTTTTGTCGTACCTAAGTAACAAGGCATGGCAAGTTGTTTGTTTGGTACGTACGCAAAATGTGCACCTCAACACTGACCCAAAGATACACCTAAAGTTATACATATGAAAAAGCATTTTTCCTATTAAAACGAAAAAAATTGTTGGTTACCAAGTCTATTGGAACACTTATGCATGTCTTTTCTTCCCCTCTCTGCATATAGAGAATAGTAATTGCCAACAGAAACAAAAGTTGAAGATGAAGTAGAAAAAGTTGAACGTTGACCGAAGGAGACATTAGAAAAGCAAGTAGTTTTGCTATTATGCATGTCAATGATCATCTTAACCAGCAACTAATGATACTTGCATATATAGAAAGATTAATGTGTTATCAGGTGCTATTTATAGAGATACGCCGCTCCGGCGCCAAGCGTGATTAGGTATCGTTGTTGTTGTTGAAGGTGCTATTTATAGAACAACAAACTAAGACACAAAAGTTATAATCTTCTACTGGACACAAAGTGTTATGAAATCTGACCAATGGACCTCATCAAAAGTAACCTCTAGGTTCTCCGGCAGATACAAACCTTCTTAGTGCAGGGCCCCACCCACTATATTTCACTACTTGCTTCCTTTTTCGATTTGATCTTTTCCCAGTTTCTTTCTTCATGGTTGATCGCAAAGCTAACCCCTCAGCGTGAGTGTCTTCAGAACATTCAGTTGACTTTCCCTGTCCAGCTTCTGTGATGTCTGCAACTGCAGGTTCAATTTTTATGTCAGCCTCAAATAAGCCACTATTCTCTTTCTTGACACTTCTAGCCGACATTCGAGTTCCATGAACTCCCGCTTCTATCTTCATTTTCTTGTTACTTGAACCAAAAACTCGATTTCTATGCAATTTGGTTTTTATCTTCACTTTCTTGACACTTTTAGCAGACATACGAGTTCCATGCAGTTTAGCTTTTCTCTTCAATTTCTTGATCCTTTTAGCAAGCATCCAAATTTCATGCAGTTTACATTGTATCTTCACTTTCTTGATACTTTTACCATACCCTCGACTTCCATGCAGTTTGTTTTTCGTCCTCACATTCTTGATGTGTTTAGCAGATGTTTTGCCCAACAGCCTTGAGTCTCTACTTCTTATCAGTTTATGATTTACAGACTGAATATCGTCTTCAGAGGTATCAAATGACCCAATCCCTGAGCTATTATTAAAGAGCACATCAGAATCAGCTTGCACAGGTTGTGGCTCACAAGGTAAGATGGACAGCGTTTTATGAGATGACATTATTCCACTTAGTGGGATCACTTGGTCCAACTCTTCTTTTAGCAGTTTCACATTCCTGCATTTATCAGATATCTCCCCACTGCATATAATAAGTGAACTTGTGTTAAAAATGACGTTTTAGCCTAGCTAAAATAGAGTCAATTGCTCGTGCAAACATTACAACTTACTGTAACATGTCAACTGCACAGGCACGATTTATGAGGAATTCCTGCAACTGTCATGAGAGAAAAGGATCGCCCATAATGTGGATTAGTTTATTTTTCTTAACAAGAGTAGTGGTGTTAATATATTAAACTGAGGTGTTTAGCATTTTGATTTAGAAGTGATAACTGTGACAATATCAGCTGTACAGGATAGTGTTTGGATGCGCTTCTGGGAAGTGTGTATCAAATACTAATAAGATTTGAAAAGTAAAATGTCAATCAAAATTTGATGATATGACTCAAAATAACGAGAAACAGTTTGACAATTCCCAAACCATATACCCTGATTATTGTCAACTTAAAGCGTAATAATCAGATAACACTTCCCAAAACACAATTCCAAACACCCCTAACATTACTGCATTACTACCTTGGATGTCTCTGCTGCTTCTTGTTTCAGTCTCTTGGATTCTAGTATCAGTTTTTCCATCTGCATTTCTTCATATGCAACCGCTGCAGCAGCAGATGCTTCACCTTCTTGCTTCTTTAAGATAGCTAATTTCCTCTTCATCGATGCTGAAGTCCATCTTATGTTAAGGGCCTTATCCATCTATAAAAAAAATAACTAATATAACTATTAGCAGAAATCAAGTTTTCATAATGCAAGTTTTGATCAACATTAATACCATAGATATTACCTCATTAAGAAGTTCAAGAGACCTATTTCCGTTGTCCAATAAACTTGCCACACGAAGCTGAAGCGTCTCCCTTTCAGTAGCTAACTTTTGCTTCTGTGCATTGACTTCATTAACTAGCTGCAAAGACCAAAAAAAAAAAACATTTAACAGATACTAAACAAATCCATACGAACAAGATTTGCAGGTAGAGAAATACCAAGTCATTTGCTATCTTTACGTGTAGTTGTGCTTGTTGAAGTTCATTCAACTTTGCAATCGTATCAGAGCAACTCCAAGCAGATTCAGCTTCCGCTTTTGCTTGTTCTGCAGCTTTCTCTTCACATTCCACTTCTTTCATAAGCCTCATAACTATATCCATCGTTGAATTCAGTGTTTTCTGCAAGACAACATCAAGACACTGAAATCTTTAATACTTATAGTTTTCAACTTTGTACTAGAAAGAACAAAAAGAGACGCTATGAATATGCAAGAAAAGTAAGAAAGTCCGCATATTTTGCCAATTTCAAGGTGTTTGTGATTGCTTATCTAAGTGTTTATCCGCAGATTTAGTAATCAGATAAGTACTTTATAGTGTTCAAATAACAGATAAGAAGGTTGTAACGCACTTTTTTTTAGCAGATAAGTAGTTTCTACAGCTATAAAAACATCAAGAAAACACTGTATAGATTTTAACTTTCTACTATTAAAAACCAAAAATTGTGGTTATTTCCATTTCAGAAAAGTAAGAAAGAATGCTTAATTTTGACAAACTCGAGATGAATGAGAGTGATAGTCACAGAAAACGCTACCCAAGCGAATTGCACCCAATTTAGTACAGCAGGGCTTCCTAAAAAGCCGTGGTAGCTTCCCAACCACTACATTAACTATATTTCATTCTCACTAGACACTAGTACATGTCTTAAAAACGGCATTTTGCACAGGTAAATCGTTAGATGTATTTGGAAGTTTGGATTTTTACACCTTATAATAGACTTTTTTATAAATCGTAAATCATACTATCACATTTATAATTTACAAAAACTCTTTAAGGGTGTTTGGGATTGCTTATTAAAGTGTTTATCTGTTTATATACTAGTATCTACTTATAGTTTAAGCAAATTACAGTGTTTGGATAGAACTCCTTACTACCTAAAATAAGCACTTATAAGTAAGCACCTTGTTACATGCTTATCTTTCTAAGCAGATAATCAGTTTCAAATAAGCATCAAAAAACCGTGTAAACAAATGAGATTTTCCCTCTCCGGGTTACCCTTACCCGGGTCGGAAGGGCGTGTTTTGACTCAAATGTACACGCCGTCAGTGGGGTATCCCGTATCCATGACCATCTCCCTGCCCCAAGATGTGTACCTAGATACCTAGCAAGGTTTGAACCTAAAACCTCTTGTGCGGACACCGGGATAGGATAATAGGACAATGTCTGACCACTAGGCCACTTTAGTTGTTTGTTTCGGCTTATATATGTGGCTTATGGCTTATTTTGTTTTAGGCTTATGTTTCATAAGCTTGCTTTTTATGGCTTATTTTGAAACTTCTCGGCTTATATTAGTTTGTCATGATCGCCGAAGCATGTTTTAGAGGGAAATATAGGACAATGTCTGACCACTAGGCCACTTTAGTTGTTTATTGTGCCTTATGGCTTATTTGGTTTTGGGCTTATGTTACATAAGCTTGCTTTTGTGGCTTATTTTGAAACTTTTCAGCTTATATAAATTTGTTATGTCGCTGAAGCATGTTTTAGAGGGATATATATGCAAAAAATGGCGCTTAACTAATTGAAGGGCTAATGGGCAATGGCACTAAAATGTATCATAATTGTCCCATAATCCCTTTATGTGCCGCGAAAAACAAATTCATTTATGTGTACTTTACTCAATTTTATTACTACCATTTTATAGCATTTTTTATTTATTTTATGAAGTGACAAAATAGGCAATAAAATCGATTAAAGTACACATAAAAAGCAAGATAAAAATTGTTCTATACACGTAAAAGGATTACGAGACAACTATGATACATTTTCGTGCCATTCGCCCTTAATCGAACAACAAATCACAAATGCAATGAAATTATACTAATGAAATTGTACAAGTAATGATTAAAAAACAAAATACCTTTTGATTTTGAGCATCTTGAATGGAATTATCAAGAAGATGATTAGTACAAATTTGGGTTTTCATATTATCCATCTGAAAGAAACCAAGAAACGAAATAAGCCCTTAAATCAATAAGCTAACGGTCATTAAAATAAGCTCTGTTTTTTAAATAAGCAATCGATGTTTATAACCTTGAAAAATAGGACTAGGCGTTGGAAATGAGAAAAAAGTTAATGTCGATCATCATTCATGACCTTCAACTTATTCTATTCGTGTTTTAGTTACAGGGTGTTTGGATATATACAATTGGGGTATTTGATAAGATTCATGTACGTGGTGGTATTTTCGTCATTGCCGATCGTTTTCATCCGAAATCTTTTTCCCACCTTTCGTTTCATGCGAAACACGTTACCGAAAGCTTTCTTCCGCCATTTAAACCACAAGACCTAGTTTGCACAACATGATAATGGTCGTTTGACACTTCGATTCAGGCAGTTTCAAAATGAATTCACGAAAATATGATGATCATGATTGGTTATTATCGCTTGATATAGACGATTCCGATCTCCAACTAACTCCATTCATCCGTCCCTACAACAGCCAACATAATGTTGCCAGGATCACCACCACCAAACTCGTAGTTGCATTGCAAAACCCAATTGTTGATAACCCCAATGTTGATAATTGTGATAAAAATCCGATTAGGACCACCACCACAGAAACCATAGTTTCAGCGCAAAACTCAATTGTTGATAGCTACAATGTTAATAATTGTGACGAAAATCCGTTTAGGACAACCACCACCACCGAAATCATTGTTTCATTGCAAAACCCCACTGGTCATCATTCGGATGCAAAAATGGTTAGGATAATACCAGGCCTCGTTGGTATTGTTTAAGCAGCCAAAATTCGTAAATTATCGGATAGCCGAGAATGTGCCTAGGAGGTCATGATGTCCACATAAGAGTATATTAGGAAAGTAGTTGAGGTTGTTGGTGAGGATGAGGATTTTAGTCGTGGCCCGTGGTTTAGCGCGATATAGTTTGTGAATTTTAATGCGGGTATTGTGAGTGGGTGTTTAGGTGATGTCAATAACTTCCTTAAGAATGAGAAACTTGAGCAAGTGATTGTGATAATCAAGTCTTGTAGCCTGAATGCTTTAGGTGATCTAATAGTGACAGTCAAAGACCTTTCGGGGTCTCTTTCTGGGTCAATTCATCACAAAATCCTTGTCGTAGAGGATCTTAAAAAAATATTACTGTAGGAGCTACTTTGATTCTTCGTAATGTCTCGGTGTTTACTCCTAAACCATCCATATATTATCTTAATATTACTAAAAAACCTAGTTAAGGTTTTCAGGAAGGATACATTTATTAGAAATGGTAGTGGTGTAAGTAGTAATGTAAGTTAAGTATCATTAGTTGCTTGTTGTTTACTTGTTCTAAGTTATAGTTGCTTGTTATTTTCTTGTTTACAAACTCAATGTTTAGTATGAAAATCTTGGAATTTACCCTATGCGGACAGTTATATGTTGATAGCATTGCTGCTACTTAAAGGCTGTTTGGATCATTGGTTAGCAACTAAGCTTGGAACCCCCTTATGATCTGTCTTTAATTCTTTATACTCCCCTCGTGTTGAGAAGTCTAAGTTAGATACCCCCTTAAGGCCGATATTAGTTGCTATATGTATTGTTGCTTGGGCAGCTAAACTTCTAGACACAATACCTGATTTGATTTATTTGATTTATAGTATGTAGGTGAATCTCCCAACAATATACACTATCACAATCAGAAGCGCAAAATAACTAGTGATCATTAGAGATCATCAAGATAGACCAAAAGAAATGGTACAACTTTAAAAAAGGTTGACTTAAAAAGTCAAAACCAAAATATAACCCAAACATAAGCAACATATGAACTTGCTACAAAAGATGCCAAGACAACATATCAATCGTTTTTACATTGATTGTTTAGGATTTTCCATATTCATTCTTCACACTTTTGTCTCATGTGGTCACTGATGCAAGCCCTAAGATACAATTTCTTATTTTATGTGGCCTTTTTCTTGGAACAACAGCTTCTTTAACTTTTAAGTTGTACCTCAATTTAGCTTTATAACTATTAGAAGTTGAACATGGCTTAACATGATCATTAATTTGATGTTTATCAGTGTCGGAGTCCGACTCAATTATTATTACTTATGTAATTAAGATATGATTCTAAGTTCAAAATCAAATGAAAAAAAAAGATGTTTGGAACAACACAAATTTTTTTCAAAAGCCAAGATTCTCAAATGAAAATTTCTACGACAATATGTTTACCTTTCTTCAATAGCATACGGTCTTTTGTTGTTTGAAAATCTTTTCTAGCTTTTGTTGGAGTACGCTCGTGTCATAACAACTAATTATACGGCTAGACACATATGGGCCTATGGGGTCGAGGTACCATTTCAGTATATCGTGTTTATCGTATTTACGGTATATAAACAACCTTCGTAACTCGAGATCATTATTGGGCTTCTAACGACTAGTAGAGTACTTAGTTATTAGACTTGTAAAAGTGAATGGCAAGGTCCATACAAAGCCCATTGAGTCCGGCCTATTAAGATGAAAAAAGGAAGGAGTTACATTTGTGATAAATATTAGTTATTAGGGAATAACTCAAATTTATTACATTAAAGACATTACCAAAACTCCTTCCTCTTTCCTCTAATTGGTTTTTGCACGGTTTTGAGATAAAGAAAACGAGGGTTTATGCTTTGTAATGATCTCCATCTTTGAATCTTGTTTATTCAAAGGGTGTTACTAGGTTACGGGGTTTAAGACTAGCATCTATTGGTATACAAGGATGTGTGGTGTGGATACATCATAGAGGTGATCTCCTTTGATCACTTGGTTTCATTTAGTTTCTTGGTTAGATCATGTGGTGATTGTCTCCAATCATTTGTTGTCGTTCGATCCTACTGAATCACGTTACAAAGGTATACTTTTATTGTTTATTCTTTAGATTAATCATATGACTATATGGATCCGTTGATAGGTGATCTTTCCGCTGCGTTTATTATTTATTCATATCATATTTATATGGATAATCACCTATAGTGGTATCACGAGCCATCATAGATGTCATATGATTATCGGGTATGCGTAAAAATGGCTAAAAATAAGTGTTTTTGATGGTTTTGTTAAACCAATTTTAAAACAGCCCCTATGGCCTTATTTTCGACTTATTACAGATTTTTAGAAGGTCTTATAATCTGTTTTTAATGGTCTAATAGCCACGGGTTACGCATATTTTAATGGGTTTGTTACCGGTACGTGTAAAATGACTTAAAACGCGTTTTTTGGAACGATTATTGAATCGAGTTTTAAACAGCCCTTATGACCATATTTTCTGTAAATATATGATAATTACAAGGTTTCTAAAATGTGGTTTTAAGGTCCTAAGGTCATTGGTTACACGTATCAATCGGGGGTTTAATTAATTGTTGATTATTGCTTCGATTTCGTTGGCTAACAAGTGTATCTTGTTGTTTTTTTATATCCATGGCAAATACATGCATGTTTGGTCATGGAATTAGCCAACACCTTGTTATATTCATAATCTTATGGTATTATTATGTTTTGTATGCAAAGCCGATGAAAACCTAGACCAAATATGACATGTTGTGTATTGATTTGCATTTAATTTCAGTTTTGGGGATTTGCCATTGTTTCGGCTTCAGTAATATGTTTTTGATCTTGGTTATAGCCATTGTTTGGGCAATTTACAGTAGGTTAATGATAGGTTAAATGTTTTTAGTCAAAAATCATTTGTAACCGATGCTTGGATGGGAATGGCTAAAGAATTAAAGACATATTGTGATATTCGGAGCTGCTGAGTGACCTGCACTAAAACGTGATTTCCCGGAGTTCTATAAGGAGATAGAAGCTCAAATTTGGTGTGCTGATTCACAACTCATGGGCCTTCAAAAGTCTCAACTGGATCTCAGGCTAGGGAAGATTCCTTCTATGGGTTTTGGGTCCTAGAAGTCGACTGAATTTTTTTGGCAGATTTGGACCTCATGTTCATTTTGGGTTCTACTTGCTCTTGATGGTCTTGGAGCAAGTGGGAGCCCACTTTGTGGTTGTGTTGACTTACCCTTAGTTGGCTTCTTGGTCCTCGTGATGGCTCACGAGATCAAGCTTAGGTTTTTCATCGGTTCGAGGCTTTGCATACTTGTGGTTGTGTGGTTGCTTATTTGCTTGATATCTTGCTATAACTTGCAAATGTTTTTATAAAACTTGATACCAATCACAAACCATTTATAAAACTAAATCTTTGATTTAGTCTAATGTTTAAATACGATTTAAAACAAAAATCTTGTTTTCATAATAATTCATAACATGTTATGAATGTTATTTATTTTATGTATTGTCTAAACTAATAATACTTCCACTTAGGTTTTATATTAGTCTTTAACTTGGACAACTTGACAGGCATAAATTAAAACAAGATTAGAATTAAGTTAAGAAATGTTTTTAACTTTTGCTACGATGGATGAATGCATGCTTCCTCGTACACACTTTTGATTTGTAAATCAAACTTTTATACCCGTCTCAAATTTAAGTCATGTCGTCCAATCGTTTGAGATCACTTGCAATTACTTTTTGCATCTTGTGAGACGGATGTGAATTGTAACCCAAGGTGATTATTATCTATGCGTGAGACCTAGACTTATTCTCGCATGTTCTCAAATTGGATGACTTAATCGGTACAACGGTGAGACCTTGACCGAGGCAAGGATGGGACTAAACATGCCAGTTTGACATTTAGTGAAATGTTTGCTTGTGTCATGAGTCCCATAAGCATCTAAGAATTGCACAAGATTTGCAATTGATTAACGTCATCTACCTGTTGAATCTATCATTGCTAGCAGATCAACTGATGTGGTGGTGGAACCTCAATGAGGATCTTAGCCTTTTCGTAAAATTAATTGTTTTTATAAACTTGGGTAGTTAATTTTAAAAAGATAATTATCGAAAATAATAAATATGAACTTTGTATTTCTATTAATGATTTTGTGCAACACAAACCGTAAACAAAGTTTGTTTCCTTTTGTGTTAGAGGAAAACAAACTAAGTCTTCTTTCCTTGTAAGAATAAGACTTGTTCCCATCCTTTCTCCTTGTATGCGAAAGCTGTAATCGGAACACTTGAATCTTCTCAATTCTAATCAATCTTAATACACACCTACTCAAGAAATCGCATTGTCTTGTAAGTCAAAACGATTAAGTACGGTTGCATATCTTAAAGTGTTAAGATATTGTATGAGTCTTGATTAGAAATTGAAGTCTCATTAAATCATGAGAGGAAAGGAAATTACTAGCATGTTTTTATAGTATATTTTCCTTACACAAACAAGTTCCATAAGATTCTACACACCTTTGAGGTAAAGTAGAAAGAGGAATTGCATGCAAAACTTTCAAGTTAATGGCATCGATGGAAATCTCATCACAAATATAGTAGAACTTGATACTTTTCTTTGAATATCTATGTACATGTTTACTAGTCTACGAGACTCACATTGGCTATAATGTGTAGACATTCAAAGAACTAGAAAGTATACAAATTGCTACTTACTTTTTCACTAGTATAGATACATTCAAAATATTGTCTAAACTAATGGGAGTAATGCATTTTTTAACCATAGGACACACTTGTAAAGTTGTCTTATTCAGTGGAAGCTATGAGCTTATCACCTTGTAAGTGACCCACTTAATTTCTAGATTGTCTTGAAATAACGTCATAGTTTTCTAAGCCTTATTGCATATTATTTAAAAGATAACTAGTCGCTTTTCTGATGTCGCTTCCCGAAATGTTATCTAAAAATAGTTATGCATGATTGCTTATTAAATGATGAAGTTCTACATAACCCTTCTATACAAGCTTGATTTAAGTATGACTTAAATCTTATTATATATGTGATATTTTAATATTATTCATATATGATGTTGTGTCATGCTCAAGTGGGAGAATTATTAGAGTGTGCAAGGTACAACACAATATGGCTTATAATATTCTATTAGGACTTATACATATTGATGTATGTTGCCTAATAGAGAACTAATGTCAAGAAATAATAAAAATTACTTCATCGTATTACCTAAATGTTTTAGCTAATAAGCATATGTCTTCTTGTAAAGAAATAAATATGAAGTATGTAAATTAACTTGAAAATACTATTGAAGCCAAAAGTAGGCATTCAATAATACTTTATTTCTAGTATATTTATGTCTTAGAGTAAAGACATAAACATGAACTTCCTTGAATTGTTCAAAGACTTATAAAATAAAGTAAGTACTTGACTTGTTGTGTATTCCTGTTAGGGCATATACAATGAAGTTATTGGATTGTTCAATATCTTATAAAGTATATTTAGCGACCAACATGTTATGTTTTCTTGTTAAAACATGAACATGAAGTTCTTGAACTACTAAAATAATCATACTTTATAGCATGCAATCGGCTTGAATATTTTGTTTATGCAATTTGGTTTGGCCAAATTATAAAATATGTGAGCCAAAGAGTATTATGTTATCAAAGGAATTGTGATACTGTCTCATAATTGCAACACTATGTCTCATGTGTAAAATCAAATACTATTGTTATTATTTGATCCTTGATAACATTAACTACCCTCTCTCTCTTGTATCTTATTAAGGTTAACAAAAATTTGAATATGCCCGTGCTTATTCAATATGGTTCCAAACAAGAAGGTAACTAAGAAACCATCAATTTATGGAATGGGATGACTCCCAGTAAGTCTTAGTTGAAGTCTTGAATTTGATAAAATCTTGTTAGACGTGTTATTAACAAAACTTGAATCAAGAAATTTCAGTGTATTTTATACATCCCAAACGAGAACAATTCATTGTTGCTCGACATGCTGTGTACTTGGAGAAAGTCTCCTCTTACAAGAAGCAAGTGGGAGCCTTTATGCATCTTTGAAGAAAGTAATGAATAAAATACAACCTTTTGAATACACTAGTGAACGACACAATTGAGGCTGAGCAAGTAAATGCAAAAGCCACAAAGTGTTGTAACTCCCATTCGCATATCCGCAAGGATACCTCAAGCACCTGAAGATATGAATGTCATGTCAATGTTGAGGAATATAAGTTAGAGGATCATAGTGAACCTCATAACTATGAAGAACTCATTTTTAGATTTGGAATCTAATAAATGACTCAAAACTATGAATGGTTAGATGTAGTCCATAAAAGAAAATCAATTTTGGAATTTGATTAGCTTTCACTAATCAGTAAGACTTATAGGTTATACATGGTCTTCTATGAGAAGATAGATATGGACAAAATTGTACACATTTATACACACTCTCTTTGAATAGAGTTTAAGGCATGCTCAAGCAATTGATCATGATTTAAGGCTTTATTTTATTTACGAGTGTTAAATTAATAAAGATATTAATTACCATACTTTATTTCATGAATATGAAATATGGCAATTGGTGTACAAACTCTATAAATCCAAGTGTGGATTAGAGTATGCATCTAGGAGCTGGAATCTTAAGTTTGAATCAAGGATATGATCATGATTAAAACAAAGATAACTCTTTAAGCTAGTATGAGCATATTGTTTTGTTTGTTCTTAAATCTCATATGTTATTAACATATTGGAAATAACATTCCATCAAAGCTAGGTTTTAATGTTTAGTTTGGAATATATTTCTATTGAGAGATATAAGAAATAACACATATAACCTTGGAACATATGCTTATTAGGAAAAGGCATACGCGGTTAATAAGTCTAAATATGACACATCACTGAGAAAGTCTCAAAATTCTATCTCATGTGATAAGATTGATTATGTACATGGAAACTTTTAGTTTACCTAGTGGATTCATTACATATGATATGTGATGTATTAGACTAATGTTAATACTTGCATGAATGCAAGATGAAATGATCATAAAGTATCTAAGTGAAAGTCATTAGACTACTATATACTTGATCATCGTTTACGGATTTTAGATAAGAAGATTAGTGTTGAGTTTATACACTAATGCTTACTTCGATTGAGATGGTACTCAATACTAGTGATAGTAGGATTTCATCTTCAATGATAATACTATTACCTAGACGTGCTTGATGAAAAGCATTGTTGCACTACTCATTAGTAAAATAAGAATACTTTACACTTTGGGAAGCTGTTAAGAAGATTGTCTTAAATAGGTGTTCTACTTGCTTCAAACAACCTATTTAATGTACTATGGCGATGCTAGTATTACTGTATTAGCACTTGAGCGCACATATACAAAATGACAATCATCGTATTATTCAAAATCTTCACTATTATGTGAGTTTCTTAAATAAGTATTCTCAAAGTTCACTCAGATGACAACTCAACAGGTCCTTGTGTAAATTCAATGTCTTGTAGTCAAACATGTTCATCATTCTTGGAACATTGGACTTTGACCTTAGAGTAGTCTCATGTATATCTGTTTTTTTAGTATTTGGATAATGGACTGTTAAGCAGTTTTAGTAAATAATGAATTGATATACTTGGTAGATCGTCTTCATTTGTACTACTGTGTTTTATATTAGCATGTTTAATCCATGAATAATTTAGTTATTCTAAATTATCCATTGTCAGTTGACGATACAGGAGTATTGTGGAATTAAGACAAATGTGAGTTGGTCATATCAATTAGGAATGAATATTAATTGATGATGCCGCCAAACTCATATGTGTTCATTGGATGAACATTGGATTGACCCAACCTACGAGCATTCACTACATGGATCGTCGTCAATAGTGAATCTCGCAAGTAGTTGAATCTCTCATCCTTAGACTTGAGATGCAAGTAGGTTTTGTATGTGTGGAATGTCAATCTTTGATATGGTTAAACGCTGTCCTGAACAAGGCTGCTATAAAGACCATTTTCAGGTGCGATGTGAAACACATGAACGACACGTGTCAAAATAGGATTTGTTCCTCCACTTTTATTGGAGTTAGATACTACTGGGCCCCTCGATGAATTGTACAGATGTATGTGTGGCCACACCCAAATGTAATTAATATGATTCTTGATTAATTTGGTAATCTAGTTCAATTTCTATATCGAGAAACAGAATAGTTAAACTTAAGAATGACTGTTGATCCATGTCTAAAGTTTAACAGAGTATCTGAAACAAAAGGATGACTGATATCTAAACCATTTAAATAGGATGTTTGAGAAACTACCCCCATACGTTTCTAGGGGCATTGGCGTGTTGCTAGACGTTAACCATTGCTTGTATAATGGCATGATTATTATGACGTGCGCAAGTGGGAGCTGTTGGAGTATGCTCGTGTCATGACAACTAATTATACGGCTAGACACATATGGGCCTATGGGGTCACACACATATACACTGAGGTACCATTTCAATATATCGTGTTTATCGTATTTACGGTATATAAACAACCTTCGTAACTCGAGATCATTATTGGGCTTCTAACGACTAGTAGAATACTTAGTTATTAGACTTGTAAAAGTGAATGGCAAGGTCCATACAAAAGCCCATTGAGTCCGACCTATTAAGATGAAAAAAGGAAGGAGTTACATTTGTGATAAATATTAGTTATTAGGGAATAAATCAAATTTATTACATTAAAGACATTACCAAAACTCCTCCCTCTTTCCTCTAATTGGTTTTTACACGGTTTTGAGATAAAAAAAACGAGGGTTTATGCTTTGTAATGATCTCCATCTTTGAATCTTGTTTATTCAAAGGGTGTTACTAGGTTACGGGGTTTAAGACTAGCATCTATTAGTATACAAGGATGTGTGGTGTGGATACATCATAGAGGTGATCTCCTTTGATCACTTGGTTTCATTTAGTTTCTTGGTTAGATCATGTGGTGATTGTCTCCAATCATTTGTTGCCGTTCGATCCTACCGAATCACGTTACAAAGGTATACTTTTATTGTTTATTCTTTAGATTAATCATATGACTATATGGATCCGTTGATAGGTGATCTCTCCGCTGCGTTTATTATTTATTCATATCATATTTATATGGATAATCACCTATAGCTTTTGTATCCTGATTTCTAGATCCTCGGCGCCATTGAATTCCGATCTTCTGAATCTGCCACTGATTCACAAAAATTTGATTTTTTTTGTTACGTGTGATATGGTTGTTGTTACTGTCGGTTACATGTATGTATAAGGGTATGCCCTAAATGTGATGGGCTGGAACCATATATATCATAAATGGGCTTTTGCAACCTTGTACGAAACAATAGTTTAGTTATAAGACCACATCCAAACACCCCTTAACGCTAACTAAAACCATATAATTCACATCTATTATCAAATTCTCCTGACAAATAACATTTCTTAACTGAAAACCATAGTACATTAGATTATATCATAAATTAAAAAACATGTGATAAACACACCAAAAAAAACACTTAATCACTAAGACGTGAGAGCATTCTAGTTACCGGTAGAACCAACTCATTCAACCTTGCTACCATTTCCTCATTAACGCTCACGAGCGTCTTTAATTCCATGGTACCTTCAACCGCAGGAATACAATCCGTCAGGGTGCCCACCTCATTAATCAAGAGGTTCATGTGGTTGATCCTCTCCTAAATTTCATCAATTAGGACCTGAAGGTCCTACGCATATGCAAGATTATGATCCCTCTCCCTACCAAATTCAAGAAATAACTGTCTCTCTATGGGAGACGAGTTTGTATCATGTGCAAATCTATCACACAATACAATCTCCTAGAACCACTATCTTAGTTTTCCATTGAATTGTTAACTCTTTAGTCTAAGTTGGAGTTGAAATTGTGGTTAGGCTAAGTGATATATATAGGGTAGAGTTCAACTAACAATAATGTTCATGAGCCATTGTGAATGTTATGAACAGGTTTGCAAATTTGATCCCTGAAACGAATAGTCAAACGAAGTTAAGTGTTAGTCTTTCAACGGTAATGCAAAATACGTCCTTGAAATTGTGTCAGTAATTGGACTAACAAGTTTCAGGAACACATTTTGCCAAAACAAAAAATGGCGGTTGAAGCGTCGGGTGGGAAAAAGCTTTCGAGGACGTGTTTCGCATGAAACGAAAGGTGGGAAAAGGATTTCGGATGCAAATGATCAGAAATGACAAAAATACCTTCACGTGCATGTCACGTAAGGGAGTTAACTGGCGTTAACGCGTGAAACTTAAAAAATAGGGACTCAAGTGAGAAGTATGGTGGCAAAAATCCACCACCTTTGCTCTCATGGATTTATTTGCCGATTAGGCAAAGTCAAGGGACGAAATTTGCAGTTTACCCTTTATTTTCTTGGCTCCTATGGAAAACCGAAATCCTAACCGGTTGGTCGGTTTCGAGACGGGTTGGCGGGTTTAGACACGGGTTCAGATATGAATTTTTTTTGTAAGTATGGGTTTGATTATGGCTTTTGGCAATAGCCGCCCATTTACTTGTACCCGTATCAAAAATGGTAGACAAACATTGTTGAACGAACAAAATATGATCATATTAGTTATATTTTAATCAAGCATATTTGGATTTTATACTTTTTAAATTTTAATCATGATTTGTTTAATACATTAAATTGTATGATATGATATTGAAGTAATATTTTTTATTTCTAAAAATTTTGAATATTTATTAGGGTGCTTTTGTTGTTTTTAATGGTTTTTCTAAAATTTACTCCAATCATGCCCAACGAAAGTTTAATTATGGATGCTCGATATCCGCAGGTAAAATCCGAAAACTCGATGGATAATATTAACCGGTTACTCATAGGATGTTGGGCGGATACAAGTATTAATATTATAAACGGGTGCGGGTACAAGTTCACTAAAACCCGACCGAAACCCGAGCCGTTTCCATCCTTATTCTGGGCGCTCCGTCAAACGCGAATCTCTAACAAATTGATAACCTTATGAATTGTTTCTGTATATTACTTATAAGTTTTTAATGAAACAGTTTATGGGAACTTTGCAACACATCGCTGACCTAATAGACTATTTTCGTACAGTTTGGTTTTATTATTTAATTACATTGAAAGTCGTGTACATTGGGATCCGTGTACTTAGCCATTATTGATCTATAACATATGCAACGTATTTTTCTCACGGTCTATTGTAGAACACGAGGTTTTACATTAAGGACTAATTAAATTTTCAACGAAATGATAACCTCTATGACTATTTCGTAATTTTTTGTTTTATGTTAAGCACAAACTTTGTGACAAAATAATAACCTCAAGGGCACTAACGACAGATTGTTAGAAATAACGGTTTGAAAGTTTTTTCGCAATGTCATGCCAGCTATAAAGGTTTATTTAGACAAACTTTCATTTCAGATTTATTTTTTTTCAAAGACACCATAGTCAAACAACAAAATTTGCAATTCACCCTTCTTTTCAGTTTTTACTATAAAATCTTAATTCATGCTGTAAGTGGTACAAGTGTATAACATATATGCCAATATTAGACCATGTAGACAAAGACAAATAATAACCAGATATACCAATTTACCCTTCTTTATAGTTTTTACTATAAAATCTTAACTAGTTTTAATGCCCGTACGCGCACAAGACTTGAACATAAATAATAAATTAGATAATAATTTTGTTCTTGCGATTTTATGTATATTAGTATATATGTTTTTTAAGAACAATTATGTTTATATGTTTAATTATGTTTTTATTTTACTGTGTATCTTGTAAATTAATATAATTCACCTCAATTTATTTTTTAAATTTCATACCCTTATACTTTCGATATTATTATTCTAAATGATTATATCTTAATTATTAATCAACAAACCATTTGCATTATCCTTCACATACACGATTTATAAATTCATGATTTTGTAATGCTTAATATTATTCTATAAAAAAATATTAAATTCCTAATACTTAAATAACTACAATGCTTATGGACCAATGAATTTTACATGATCTCGTCTAATCATTTTCATCTCACACCGATGTATCAGTAATGCATTCACTTTGATATTTATATTCATGTTAATAATAATTTACATAGATTGAATGTTTGTGTTTTTATTTGGATATTTTTCTTTGGTAAGTGTCAAAATAGTAATAGACAATAATTTGTGTTTTTATTTGAATATTTATAATCATGTGATTTTTTTATTATTTAATAAAACATATATATTGTATTTTTAAAATATAAGAAATAAAAAGGTATAAAGTTTAAGGGGTACCTTATTTATTTTATAAAGTTAATAAAAGTATATAAAATCATAAGTTTACACTTAAATACATCTAATTTTTTTAAAACTCAACCACTAAAGTTTTATTAATCACTCCTCCTTTTTTAAGTATTTATTTTCACAAATTCGACACATATATTTTTGTGTGTTTTTATCAAATTCTTCCACCAAAATTTTTAATTTTGACTAAATTGAATTCAATTTTAACTTTTTTAAATCAATCAATCGCTCAATTTTTCTTATGTGTCAAAATCAAGTCATTTGATTGGTCTAATTATTTTTTCTAAAATTTTTACTTTTCATTAAAATTCCCAAATAATATAATTCTTTTATTATATAAAAGATTCATGTTGTAAGTGGTACAAGTGTATATAATAGATATGCCAGCATTTGACCCTGTAGACAAACAATAACCAGGTATTGCGGCCGGCTTCTGGAGACTCTACACGATAACTACATAGGTCATATCAAAACCCCTAAAAAGAACTTAAAGATATGTATATAAAGGATGTTAATTACTAACAATTTGTTATAATGCGATTCTTTCGCATTTTGCTTATTGTTATAGATTGTACTAATGAGATTTATGCATTCAGACATATAATATAAATATACAAACGTGGCTATAAATATTGCTAGACTAGAAAGATTGTGAGACGTTTTAATTTTGGTAGGCATGTGCATCCGCTTCATTTGCACTAATTTGCTTGCGCATTGAAGTGGGTGTAAGAATATTTATTTTATACTAGTTTTCATTGAAAAAACATATGTATATACATTCAAGGGGTGTTTGTTTTGGATTATGAAACATAAACTTATTTCGGCTGATATATTATAAGTTTCAAATTTGTGGTTTTTGTAAAGACTTATGGGCTTCAAGTTATAGCATAATAAACTTGTATAAGTTTATAAGTCTCAAAATATAGTATATAATTAATTCGAGGCTTATGAGATATAAATCTAAATTTTAATATAAGACTTATTTTGAGACTCACTGACTTATATAAGTACTAGCCTCAAGGCCCGCCCCATGGGCGGCTAGTTTCAAGATTCTTCAAAACAAAAGTAATATAATACTCACTAAGATAAAGTTTAACTCAATATAATGATGACACTTTAAATAAGTTCTCAAGTGATTCATAATCGTAAAACAGAAAAATACATAAACATATTCATCCAATATAGCTGGAAAAACTCAAAACGAACAAAAGACACTCACAATCTGTCATTAACAATGCACAACATTTGATGGTTTTTGTTTGCACATATGCTCTCGTGCATAGTGATATATGGAAAGGGAAGAAAAGCAAAGTGCATAGAAACAAAAAGATACGGAAATTTACATCCTCGTTGCTATTGTATCGTAATGTAACGTATATAGACGATTTAACCAAGTAGTTTATTGCGGGTCAAAACGTGTCAATTTTGTAAACACAAACATTGATTAATGAAAGTTCTAAGAGACTAATATACGTATCGGTCACATAAATATACCCCTACCATCAAGAACCTTGTGGGTTTGAAAGAGATCTAGTTCTTCTATTGTTCATCCTGATAAAAACATGAAAAACAATTCCTATTAAAATCAAAGTGAGTAAACTAACACATACAATACTTCGTTAAGTAGCTTCAATAATTTCTAGCTTACTGAAACAATGTTGACGTGTCTACAAAAAAAGGACCACATAACTTGATGTGCCTACAAAAAAAGTGCATGTTGTGCTCCATAAAAGTTGGATAAGCTTTTATCAAAATAATGTTGAAATAATATAAAACCACATATGGATTACTTCACATCTCTAATCAGCATTCCCTTTTCAACTGGAACAACTACTTAGTAAGCTAAGTAAGCATGTAAACACCATGTCAGAATATTATGGTTTTACTTATATCCCATAACAAAAAGTAAAATGCTCATGCTTTTAGAATTCAGCTAAAGTCGAAATCAGTTAAAACCTATGCAAAAACTAATACTATTATAGTTTATGCGTCATTTTCTACCGTAACAAAACATAAAATATAATCAAACTTGGACCTATTTAATGATTCTTCTTATTTCAGTCTCAAACATACACCAAAATTCTTATTGATTATGAAACCAATAACATGCAACTATTGGAAATTTTAACATTTATATAAATTTTATAGGAAATAGTTTTATATAGATTTTTATAATTTTTTATATAAACATAAAAACCCAAATAATAACGTCAAGAAAAAAAGTTTATGAAAAATAATTTTTAAGTAAATTAAAATTCCTTACTTTTTAGAGGAATTCTAATATCCTTCATTTTAGGAATTCGAGGAATTTTAAATTCCTTCGTTGGTTATACCAAACACAATATTTGGGAGATATTAAAATGTAAATATTTTGAATATCCCCCAATATCCTTGAATATCCTCGAACCAAACGGCGCCGGTGCCGTTTGGTTCAAGATATTGAAATTCTAGAATTTTAAATTCTAGTAAATTAAAATTCTTAAGCATGTTTGGTTGGCAACAATTTATAATATTTTGAAATCTTGATTTGTGTTAAACCAATTAACGAATAAATATTTTTTATAAACTTTTTATTGAAAAGAGTATAAATCGAATTTTAACTATTTATAAAAAAAATTTATAATATTTTTTATAAAAATTTATATAAATTTTATAAAAAAGTTATATAATATTTATAAATTTTTTATAAAAAGTTATATAAATTTTATAAAAAAATTCAATAATTTTTATAAAATAATTACATAAATTTAAAATTTTTTTTTTATAAATTTAATAAAAAATTTCAATAATTTTCTTATAGAATATAAATTTTATAAAAAATTTCAATAATTTTTTTACAGAATTTATATAAATTTTATAAAAAAATTCTTTAAATTTTATAAGTTTTTATATAAATATATAAAAACCCGAATAAAAACGATTAGAAAATTTTTTATAAAAGATAATTTTGAAGTAAATTAAAATTTCTTACTTTTTGGAGTAATTCTAATATCCTCCATTTTGGGGAATTTGAGGAATTTGAAATTCCTTCATTAGTCATAGCAAACATAATATTGGGGGGAAATTAAAATGTAAAATATTTTTAATATCCCCAATATCCTCCAATATCCCCAACCAAACGGCCCCGAGGTGTTTGAGATAACACCTTCTCATCATAGGCTAATACAACAATGCTTCTATTGATATTAGAATAAAATAAAGTTACGTCATACCTAAATGATACAATTAGAGTTGTCAACAACACCGTTGATAAAGCCAACCTTTTTAAGGTAGTCCCGCAATTGTTGCAGTTACATGCCACTTTAGTATATCTAACTTGACCGGCTGTCAACACCAACGGTTCAAACAACAACCTGCATAGCTATCAAAAAGTCATGTTAGGTATAGTTGCTATAGTAGACACAATGTTTTCATGAATGCATTTTGCTCCAACCTTTTAAGGCCTCTCGAACCTGTTTTTATTGTATGTGTCATATATTTAGCCACAGTCTAGTATTTTGGAATTAAGAGTACATACCGTAATGAATTGTGATGGCAAATAGAGGACAATAACTGAAGTCAAAAATCCTTTGTCGATGTTGGACATAGCCTCATCCGACTGCTACAACCATCAATACCTACAAAACAGCATTAACATGTTGTCAGGATATACATATCTTGAGAAAAAAAACCAAAGCATCTACATGGAAAAACGGACATGTCATGTGGGTTGTGTAATAGGTAAAAAAAGATAATTT